>CM076905.1:29340137-29768020 GCA_039519145.1 Kokia cookei
TTTTCTATTTGGTTAAAAATGGTCAAAAGTTACAATTTATTATCTAAAATAATTTTCTTTTACTGTAAAGTTTTGAACTTTTTAAACCAAACTAGGAAGTAAAAGAGATAAAATTGCACCGGTTAAACAATGTGTGGTAAATTTGATACATCACCTAAGTAGATTGACAGTTTGAACCTTACAGTTTGAACCTTACCCATATAAGAAGGAATATTTACAAAATGATAAAAGTACATGCATATGTATAAATGATGGGAAAAAAAAGTATCAGAAAGAAAAATCAGATTGAACTCTAATAAAAGATTCAAGTTTACCATATATCACAGGAGTCGCAAGCAATTGATGTATCAAGATCGGGATCTCCCTCAATGGTTGTGGATAAACTTCGAACTTTGCAGCCATCTCCATCCAAGCAGATAACTGACTACAAAAAGAAAGATATGTAAGGTTTATATGGCATGCCATTCACTAGAAATTAGTAGAAAAATGAAAATAAACAATGAAATGGTAAATATAAGTTCCATCTTCATAAAATAGCACTATATTCTGCATGGACTTTCTATTGTCCTACACAAAGAACCAAAGTACGTCTGCAATTGGTTCCGACTAATATTGCCATCACTGTTGAAATCTTCTAACTTATTGTCATGCCAATGATTTGTCACATTTGACAAAAGCATTTTAACAGCTCATTTATCCAAGTTAAAGCTAGCTTGAACTATTACTATGTCCTCAATATAGGAAGAAACCATAAAGATAGCATATGTAGGATAATTACATTTTCATCAATATAGTATGATGGGAAAGAAAGAGCGTTGCTCTTCCCTTCAATGGACCAATCATCCTCTCTGCATATGTAAAAAGAGAGTCAAAATCAGAACATAGAGAAGAATCTTAGCAACTCAATCACCGTATTTCTTCACAAAGATAATATGTAGTTACTGTATCATAGAGGGTCATTTTCCAAATTATTTAATTGCAAAATTTTCTTGAAATCCAGAATATCAAAATAATGAAAAAGATATGAATCTCCAATCACCATATACAACATCCAAAATCTAATCCATACTACATAGTTTCAATATGCTGTTTCATGTTAAACTTGAGAGATTAATTCATTTATTAATATAACAAAGGATGCAAAACAAACAAGAAACTATATAGACACCAGGATGTAAAACAGGCAGTTTCAAGAATCCAACACAAACTAGAATTTGTTTTCCTCTTTTGGTGGACAAATGAAACTGAGTTGGAAGAAAGTAGAATTGAGAAGTACCTGGAAAATGTCTCATCCTCAACTTTGTTGCTTCCAATGGTGTCATATACCTTCATGATCAAAATGGAAGCTCAAATGATTTAATCAACATATTGCATATACTTTCACAAAGAATTTCAAGGTAACCAAAGGTGAAGCAGCCAAAGTTGCATACATATGGGCCATTTAGAGAAAAATAACTTTTGTATTAGCAGGAAAAGAGGGAAACCAAAATCAAAGCTTTAAGAATTTAGCATAACTCACTGGAACACAGGTGATTAACTGAAATTCACTCTGACAAAGTGGGCAAAGGTTTGTGATTGTTGCCCAGTTGTCAATACATGCAAAACAAAACCTGAAATTCACAAGATGAACCCGCATCATCAAATTCAGAACAGGATCCAATGACATCAGAACACTAATTGGTTTTTTAATCAATCTGAATAAAATGTCACATTAAAAAAAATCAAAGTAGAGAGCCAACAAAATAACAGTGTAGCTTCTTCTATATAATTTTATTCCTTTAGGACAAAGATTGAGAAATATCATCCACAAGTGAAAGTAATAAGATTGTGGGAATGCAATATTATGTTTCATAATAGGATTACGGCAACGTAAGATTTTGTGTTCACAAGTTCTCTTCTTTCAACATTTTTTAGTCTCAAATTTTATTAAAATATTAAAATAACTTAATAAATTCATTTTTATTACACCTTTATTTTATCATATGAATTCAATTTCTTTTATAGAATCATATGAATTCAACTGAACCATAACTAAACCTTATTATGAAAATTTATTTATATGGTTTGTCTCCACACCACATGTTGATCATTTTAGGAATGACCCAAATCCGTATACGAGTCAGCTCAGCCAATTTTTGGAGGACTGTGTGCTTACTTGTTGCAGACATTCTTAAGTACCTTGAAGCACTGACCATAACCAAATTCTTTAATTTTTTTTTCAAACAAGGAAAACCCTACAGTTTATATACTGACAAAGCTTGTATTTACCTATGAAAAATTCATTCTTAAAGTTATTTCATGGTCAATAAAGAACATAGTTTTCTTATTTTGCCTTTTAAGAAAAGTAGTATATTAAGGCAGGCTTTGTCAAAAAAAATCCATACAAATATACAAAATAGAGTATCTGCATCAATTTTAGTTTTCAAACTTAAAAGAGAAGAAGAGAAAAAAAAGAAAAAGAGATATTTGGTTTTTGTCTTAAAATATAATAAAAAGGATTATATTGATAAATATAAGGAAAAGAGAGGGTAATTTTGTCCTAAATTCAGATTCCGCCCGGAATATCAGATTACCTAAGAAAGAGGCCGTAACACCCTATAATATTACGGGATGGCCATAATGTGAGATTACAGGATGGCCATAATGTGAGATTACAGGATGGCCATAATGTGAGATTACAGGATGGCCAGAATGTTGAAATCCAAACACCGTAGTCTGGAATGTATGTTACGCAGCGAACCAAACACCCCCTAAGAGAAAACTAGATGCCTACCCACACAACTAGCGCCATAAAGAAAAAGAGCTTTGCAGCTATTACAGCATCGAAATAAAGATACTGCAGGGGATAAAGATGAAAATAGGAATAACTAGAAACAATATGCAGAAAAATACCAGTGTTGACAGCAATCAAGAACCCCCCTGTCAATAATAATATCCATGCATATCCCGCATCTTCCGCCATCGAAATTAGAAAGATCCTGCATTTAAAAGGAAAAAGAAAAGAACACACACATTCAAGACTCTAAATGAAATAACTATCATAACCAGTGCAAGTATTTGAATACTTTTTCCACGCATCTAACACTAGAGTTTCCAACTTTCAGCTACAAAAAATCAATGAAAATAGGATACAATTGGAAACGAAATAAAAGATAAAGTAAAATGAAATAACCGAAGTAATAATAATCCGAATAATCATTTAACTAGAAGCTTACATTGTTTTGATCAATAACTGGAATAGTATCCTCGTCCAAAATTCCACTTGCAACCAAATCCACTTCCATTTTTATCTTTTCAAAAATTACAAACCTGTCAAGAATAAATTAAAACCTACAAGAAAAACAACAAAAACCTAGTAAAAAATCAAAATCATATAAAAGACCAAATGATCAAAGATACATGCATACTTAGAATCGTCTAGGTATGCATATATCGATGGTATTCAAAAACTTGATTAAGTTGCTAACCTCACAGAAATAGAGATTTTATAAGAAGTTTAGGAGGTCAATTCAGTAATTAAATCAAAAAATTAGAAAAAAAAATGAAATATGAAAAATGAAAAATGGGAGGATTAAGAAAGATTAGTTACCTTTTAAAGCGAAAAGATTAGAAGCGAATGAAAGAAGAGTCCGCCATTCCCTTTCTCCTGTCTGTATCGCTGAAGTGAAAGATGTGATGAGGATCAAGAAAGAGTATCTTCGTAACTGCGAGTTTCGAAAATTGAAAACATTTCGACCCTGGCATAACTCAGGAGCTTAATATGCTGCCTAAAGCCTAATATGAATATTGGGCTTTTATATGCGGCAACTAAAGCCCAAATGTAATTGATTGTATCTTTTTTGGCCCATTATTTTTTTTCTTCTTTCTAGAAGATCATATTATTTTTGGTAATGTGAGAAAGTTATGAGTAACCTTAAAAAGCCAAAGAAACTTGTCAACAATAGTCTCCCAATAAATGTAAAATATAGGTCCTAAATAAAAAATAAAACCAATTTTAATTTTTTTTTATGATTGGGAGAAGATAATGGAATTGTTTGGAATCGAACATAAACTCTCACCAAAAATTTATTGGCCATATTTTCCATATTATAACTCCAAATAAAATACCCTATTCCACATCATCAATTGTTACATTCTCTTTATTATTAAAACTAAAAAGTAACTATGGGGGTATGCTTCATGGCCTACAAGTAGCAGTAACTCTAGGATATGCTAAGGTAGTACTTGAAAGTGATTGTCTGGTTGGTGTTCAAATGGTGAATGATTGCTTGTAAAGCTCCCCTTTGACTATAATTGTGAGGTAGATTAAGGAGATGACTCGACATTTCGATAAGTTTTGTGTCCAATTTGTTTGCAAAGAAGGCAATATAGTAACTGACTGGCTTGCAAAGACATGTGTGATTACGGATGCTGATATATGGTTAATTGATATACCTGATGAGCATGCTCGAAAGCTATTACTAAATGACTCTATGAGTATTCCTATTATACACCCTACTTGATTCAAGGCTATAGAACGCCTCCTTTAGTACCAAAAAAACAAAAACTAAAAAGTAACCATTCATTTAAAGAATTAGAAAAGAATGTGCTTTTATAGTCAATTGGTACAATCCTCTTCTTATAACACTTTAAAAGTCTTGATTTCACATAAAATATTATTTTGGAATTGAATATAGTAAATTTTTTTAAGAAAATTAGAAAATGAGTCGGATAACGAATTTTATGAAATAAAATTGATATTAGAGATGGAAATCAATGAAAGATGTTATGGATGTGAAAATGTTGAAAAAAAGACAATTGAAAATTTTAAAAAGTTGGAGGACTGAAAGACAAATTTGACCAAAAAGATAAATATGAATTATTATTGACTATTGTGAATAAAATAGGTTATGTATTGGTGTGATAAAGCAACTTTTGGATCAAATTGGAAAAGATCTGAAAGTACATGGATTAAATTGTTAGTTTTTTTAAAAAAATTTTGCCAAAGCGTGAAAATGTGATCTCCACCATCCAAGGGTTATATTCAAGAGTTAAATATTATTTTATGAGAATTGATTTGATAAATATTTATTCGACGTGAAGTAATTAAGCTAAAAGGGCAAAAAGGAATAAAATAATAATTTGTCACAAAAAGGTATTTTAGTCATTTTTTAAGAATTTTAGTTTGAGAATATTGTTTTGATAAGATACTTAATATGAGAAATAAATTTGAACAAATAAATATTCATTCCCTTCATCGAGTCATTTCATCTTCTTTCATGGGAGCTCTCTCCCTTTTTCAATTTTCATTTTTTTTCTCCCAATTAACTCAAAATGCTCAACACCCACATTGAGTTTTTCTTAAAATCTACTAGAGAACTCATCTCTAAGGTTGAATCCACATTTAATATCTCCATTTTCAAGAAGGGTTTCATGGTTTCTTAAGAAAGAAAGTTGAATCTAAACTAGAGAGAGAATGCTTCAATAAGATTAGTAATGATGTTTTCTATCTCTTTTAGTTTGATATTTGAGTTTAGTTTTTATAAGAAGCTTGAAAAGCTTAAATGTTAATTTTTTATTATATATTTTTGAACAAGCTGGCATTAGGAAAACCCTTAGAGACAAGAAAGATCGACCCCCTCCTCCCTAAGAACTATTGGTTGGATCGTATTCACCTATCGCCATAAAAGGCCTTTTTTTTGAACTGCCTTAAAGAGAATTGTAATTGGGGGCTCACTCAAAAGCAGAAAGATTGGTAGGGTGAAGGAAAAGAACTCCAACAGGTTGGCTTGAAAGAAAGCGAGCTGGCCTTTATTCTTCAATTGGATTAAGCGAACTACTAATGGCTGGAATCGATGCTTTGGAAGAGCGGAACTCTTAAGAGAAAGACTGAAACTGTTAGGGCTTGCGCAATTGGAGGTGAAGACTTTGGCACTCTTTCTCGCTCGAAAGCAGGCGATCTCATAATAGGTTTTATTAAACACACAAACTCATGTCCTCTTATATTGGCAATAATGCTCATGCCAATCAAGTTATGACTCAATCAATAATTTTTATTATATTTTTGTCAATGGAAAAATTAAAAAATGATAAGTAATAGATTTTCAAGCTTGTATGAGGATCAATTCAAGTGGTTGAAAGCTTAATTTTGAGTATATGTGCATCCAAGAGGTGAGTACATTTGTACTTTCCTAACTTTTCTTAATAATGTGAGTTTGAGAATAAATAAATTAGTGAATTAAAGATGTGAAATGATTATGTGTATTTATCATGTGAAAAGTCATGAGTCTAATAGGTGAACTTATTAATAAGGCATTGTGATAATAATATTAAGCCTAGTATAACAATGAGTTAGAAAATGCTATAAGAAATCTTATTCCCATGGTGCAATGTGATAATTTATGAAAAGAAATAAAATGCAATTAAATGCTAAAGATGTTGGGGATCGATCCGATTAAGTAACGAGCAAGTAAAAATAGCGAAATAAATTGAGAAATTGAACACATAAATTTAACGTGAAAAAATCCCTCCGAAGAGGATAAAAAACCACGGGCAAAGATAATTTTACTATAATGGCAAAAGAATAAAGAGTACAAAAGATGGAGATAAAAACTAAACCCTAAAAACCCGAAAATAAAGAACCCTCAAAACGTAAACACTAAATTCTCCAAAAATGTTAGGAGTTCTAAACTCTAATGGGTGTATTTCTAAGGTTGTAAAAGAGCCTATTTATAGGCTAAATTCCTAGGTCAAATAATAATAAAATAATCTAGACTAATAAGAGTTTGACTCAAACAAATAAACAGAGTTTAATTGAAATAAATAAATAGAGTTTAACCAAAAGATTATTTCTTAAATTTGACTTGAAATAGGAGTCATAATTCAACAAATCTCCACCTTGACTCGTATTTCCATAATGCCATCTTTGCCAAAGCCCGTCACTGGTCTATCTTGAACTATGTAGGGAATTAACTGAGTCGAATCTGTGCTTAGAAGCTAGAAGTCTTCTAGCCTTCAACTTGTGCACTGCTAAATCAAAACTAACTCAGGTTTGATTTTCTCGAATACAGTGTCTTAACTTTTCAAAACTTGCATCCAAAAGAGAATCTCTCTTCAACGAAACAGTCATACCTTTTTCCTTCCAATGACTAAGTTGCCTCCGCTTCAAACGAGTTGACTTCAACTCTGTAACGGACGAGGGACGTCCGATTTCACCGGTCACTGTAAAACCTTCCAGAATATAAAGACTGCCGGTCTTTTTACCTTTTAACAAAATAAGAGCCCCACAAGACACCTTAATGCCGCGCTCGACTCGATGTTGATTATGCAACCTTTTGAATCTAAAATACTTAAGGAGATGAGATTCTTTCGTAAATCAGGTACATACCTGACATCTAATAGTGTCCTAATCGTACCATCGTGCATCCTAATTTTAACAGTAGCAATACCGATTACCTTACTAGATGAATCATTTCCCATGTGCACAACTCCACCTTCAACTGAACTGTATGTGAAGAACCGTTCTCTGTTAGGACACATGTGGAAAGAACATCTTGAATCTAGGATCCACTCAGACGTAAGCTCGAAGCTTTCGCTCGTTGACACTAACAAGAAATCATCACCATTTTCATCGGCCAAATTAGCACTAGCTAAATCTTCCTCGTAACTCTCAACAGCCCTTTTATTTTGCAGTTTGTAACAATCTACTTTGACGTGACCTAATTTCTTACAATAGCTACACCTTTTGTCTCGCTTCTTTAATGCTACCAAAACAGAAGCTTGCTTATCTGCCTTGTTATCTGAACCAAACTCATTGTCGAGTTTGTCTTTACTTAACAAATGACCCTTCACATCCTCGAATGAGAGTTTGTCTCTACCATAAATCAGAATCTCCTTAAAAGACTTGTATGAAGGGGGTAAAAAACACAATAATAGCATAGCTTGATCCTCATCATCAATATGAACCTCAACATTATTTAAATCATTCAAAAGAGTAATGAATTGACTGATGTGACCTCTAAGAAGCTCACCTTCGTTCATGCGAAACGTAAATAGACGTTGTTTCAACACTAAACGGTTGGCCAGAGACTTAGTTGCATAAAGAGTTTCTAGCCTTTTTCATAAGGCGGATGAGGTCTTCTCCATCAATACGTCCTGCAATACCCTATTCGCGAGGCACAACTGGATTGTAGACATGGCCTTTTCATCAAGCTCTTCTCATTCTAACTGATCTAGATTATTGGGCTTTTTCCCAGTAACGACCTTTTTTAAGCCGGTCTGAACAAGAATTGTCATCATCCGAACTTGCCACAGATTGAAATTTGTGACACCATCAAACTTCTCAATATCGAACCTTATTGTTGCCATCTCTGAACGGGTTGATCTACGAAAATCGAACAAGCTTTGATACCACTTGTTGGGATCGATCCAATTAAGTAACGAACAAGTAAAAATAGTGAAATAAATTGAGAAATTGAACACATAAATTTAACGTGGAAAAATCTCTACGAAGAGGATAAAAAACTACGGGCAAAGATAATTTTACTATAATGACAAAAGAATGAAGAGTACAAAAGATGGAGATAAAAACTAAACCCGAAAATAAAGAACCCTTGAAACGAAAACACTAAATTCTCCAAAAGTGTTAGGAGTTCTAAACTCTAATGGGTGTATTTCTAAGGTTGTAAAAGAGCCTATTTATAGGTTAAATTCCTAGGCCAAATAATAATAAAATAATCTAGACTAATAAGAGTTTGACTCAAATAAATAAACAGAGTTTAATTGAAATAAATAAATAGAGTTTAACTAAAAGATTATTTCTCAAATTTGACTAGAAATAGGAGTCATAATTCAACAAAGGAGATAATCAATGAGTTTATGAGCCTTTGATAAGAAATTTTGTTACATGAAGAATAATAAGAACGAAAAATGTGTTATGACTTTATAAGTGTTATGTGTGATAATTTGAACATTTAATGTGAATTATATTAGTCGTTATAAAGCGTTATTGAGAAAAGGGTTATTGAAATTATATATGTGTGTATGAATGAGAATTGGGTGATATAATTCACCTAAGCGAAAGGTGAACAAGTGATGTATTTATAAAGAGACAATGAATTGCTCAACGAGTATTTGAAAAGTGAATATGCTTATGTATTTGAAACTTGATGTGCAAATATGTGTTTATATAACCAATATCGAAAATATTGAAATTGCATAAGTGATTGATAAAGTGAAATGCCTTTATAGACGTAGTAGAATAGCTTAATATAATTGGCAAGCCATAGGGAGTAGTGAGAATGTTTTTGAACAACAATATGATGCCTTATGGTATAACACTTCAGTGCACCTTGGAACCTTATGTGTTTGGTGTGTTAGGTTGGATACACAATTAGTGCAATATGTATGGTATAATATGTTGGAATCACGAGAATCCAAGTCCTATTCCACTAGAGTTTACTAAGGGCTAAGTGTTAGTAATTGTTGTTAATTGAACTTATAAATACAATGGGTATTAAAATGGCCATAGAAAATTGGCATGATATATAATTGAAAGTAATGAATGATTGGTTATGACTACACTTATGTGTAGCTATTGATAATAATAATAAGTGAAATTAATAAAACAAGAATTGAACATTGAAATGTCATGTTATTAACAAGTGGGAAGAATCAAAGTGATACGCACATAAGTCTCGAAGCAAGGATACTTGTGTAGTCATCAATTTAAAATGTGCATTATACAAAATGGAACTAAAATAATGCGTGACATAAGAAAATGTCCAATGAATGAAAAACAAGGAGTAACAAGTGGTAACCATTTTATAAGCATAATATGAAATTGAAATAAGCTACACTTGAGTCATAAGGAGAAGTGAATAAGTGAATGGGATCAAATTCCTTAATAAGATGTGGCAAAAAATCGTAAGTGGCATAATGATTAAAGACTCAAGCTATTAATGGGGTAGGGTAAGGTAGGACAACTTTTGGGTACTAATTAAGCTCCCATGTTTTAGACCTCTAACTTTGATGTTTAGATGTCTCGAGACAAAAGGTTCTTATCTCAAGACATGGAATAGGGAAATTTTAATTTAGCTTCAATGTTTACTTGTCCCAAGACATGAAAATGTATGTCTCGTGACATTTTTCATCATGTCGCAAGACCAATACTAAAAAAACCATAAAATGATCATTTTTTCTTCTTGAGGTCTCGAGACATGATCTTGATGTTTTGAGACACTAATGTCAATTTACCTATAATGCACAATAACCATGCAAATTAATGGTTTCAAAACATGCCTAACTTATTACTAGCATAATACCAATATATTGTCCTCAACCCTAAGTTAGCTGACGCTCTCATGTTTAACATTTGATTGTGTGGACCAAAACGCCCTTGGCTTGTAATTATTTCTTGTACAGAGTCGATGTTGCGACACACTAGAGCCTGTGTCGCGACATTGAAGGCAATATACTTATCTTTAGGGGTGTGTCGTGACACCGAAGGTAATCTTGAAATTCTTCTATTCTGCTCTATATGTTGCAACATCTAACTCTCTATGTTGCAACATAGCAACCAGTATCGAGTTAACACACCTTCTAAGGGTCTCCTGCACGCTCACAAAGCATATTAGCTCACCCTTAGGCCTCATTTGACCTCTAAGGTCAATAAAAAACTCAAATTACACAATTTATTGAATTCAAGTAAAATAGGAAAACTTAACCAAAACTTGACTAAAGTGCTTGTATTCAAGCTCTTCAAATGCGAAAACTAGTTTAATCTGCCACACCGAATTACCGTAGATCACCTGCTTAAGATAAAAGTTTTCCTTTCCATCCTTGAACCTTCGTTTGAACTTTGTCGAATATAAATTGAAATGCTTCAACCTTTCTTCTTCCATGAATCGGTGGTAACCCAAGATATTTGTTACCCTCCTCCAAAGATTCCATATTAAGCTTTTGTAAATTAACAATATTTTTATTTACTCTAATGTTGAGAGAGAAGAAGATTGTGGATTTTTACTTGAAGTATCTTTATACGCTCCCATCCTGAAAGTATCTTCATTCACTTCCGCTAACGTTATCTCAACTTGAAGAATTGTGATTCATGTCATCTATTATAACTTTTTCAACAATTTGATTACTTCATTGTTAATATCTTTACCTTCAGACTTGAAGGTTTTCCAAATGAAATATTCAATATGACCGACAATATCTTCTTCATTATCTATCCAAACCTTATTCTCATCTTTTAATATTTGAGTTTAATTCCTTTGACGATTGAATATCATTGTAGTGTGGAAGAATTTGGTGTTTCTATTGCCATATTGCAGTCTATCATCTCTTGATATTTGATGCTAATACATCTCCTCCATTGATTATCAAGATCTTTTTTTAGCTATTCAATTATTCCTTTAATTCTCTCATCAAATGGTCTTTTTGGATAGTCTCAATATTTTTGCGTAACAATTAGTCTCAGCCCTTACAATGGCAAAACTTGGTGAAACTCCACTCTTGAAGAGCTTTCTTAGAGTTTGACAATTTAAAGGTGGGATTTTCCATCAACATCCCTACACCAAGCTTTTTTAATAATGTTTGGGCATTCATTATCAACGTGCCATTTATATTCAAAACGAAACACTTTTGTCCCTTTGCTCATTTTCTTCTCTAAAACAATATAATAGGTGTTAGACAAAAGGAAATATATAAAAAATATAAACATAATTTAAATTTAATAATAAATTTAAAAATAAATAACAAGTATACTTTACGTAGTATTTGTAGATGGATTGAAAATAGAAATCCGTTGAGACCTGTATAAACAATCTCCTTAAGATAGATTCGCCCTCTCCTAGGTACTAAAAAACTTTGGACGTCTATCTTCCAGGATACAACAACGAACACCCACAAAAAGCATCACAACTTTCGGTGAATAGGCGAATTCTAACTAAGCCTCCTTTATCACTAAGCAAAAGCAATATTTTGAGAGAAAAACTAAGAACATGAATATGAAAGAGAGCAAAAGTGACTGTTCTTCACTTTATATGTTAAAATGAAAAGAAGAAAGGGCTATTTATAGTGAAATTTCATGAAACAGTTACATGAAATTTAAAACAAACATAATGATGAGAGGTACAAAACTTATTAGGAGAGTTACAAACAATGTTTTGTAGGTTACAAACATGGTGAGTTAAAAAAAATTAAAACAAATAAAGCTATTTAACTACCTTTGAAACACCAAAAGATAGTTTTGTTGAAGAGGAAAAAATATTTAAATGGGTTAAAAATTTTGATAAGCCCAATAAGGCTCGACCGATCCAAACATTTCATGTTGCCCACATCGTACAGGTGCGTCCCTAACCCATTTTGGTTTGATCGGCACCTTCTCTTGAGGGAGAACTTTGGTTTAGTCATTTACTAACCAACATGTTGCTTTTAGCTTATAAACCCTTCTCATATACCACACTTTTAACAATGTGGGATATGAGGTTTTAAGCACCATTTTCCCTCAACAATCATTTTCATGTAGCTTACTTTGAGCTTCAATTTTTCATTCATTACTCAACAATTTTGAGCATATTATATATCGTTTTAAAGGTCTCATGGAGTAGAATATCATAATAAAATTTATTATTCAAAAACTCCAATTTTACCCATAAATAATATGCCTCAAAGTTCCCTAGTAAAAATTATTTTCCAACAATCCCCCACATGAATGAAATTGAAAGATCAACGAAATTCAATGACACGAATTGGTGATAGAGTTTACGTTAGATATTTGCATAGGATAGATAGGCATCAACCCTTGAACCTTCCATTGTGAAAGTATATTTACTTTACTGGCTGACCAGTAGACACGATGTCCTTGAACTGTTCTACCTTTGGTGTATACGATGATATACCTCACTCAAATACCTCTCTGGCAAGGTTTTTGATTCTCATGGGTATGTTCATTTGGCTGTGAACATCTCATGGTTCTGTAAGAGTTTTAGAGAAATATGCTCCAGTAATCTCCTTGAAGCGGCCTCACTTCACTCTCACATAGGTGACTTATGTTGTTCGGTTCACCAAAACTTACAATTGTCAGTAAAAGCATTTGCTTAGTCTTTTCCACATTTTTAATCACTATTATCATTAATAACCCCTACAATGACTTTTTCTATGCAAGTAGGTTATTCCTTTGAACCTAGTTCTCGGGATCTCCAATCAGCTAGGTAGGGTTTTCCTTCACATAGCGCCTTTTATTTTCATGGGCTTTAGTCTCATTCCTTTCGATGTTTTATAGACATGATCTCGATTTAAGCCTTTTGTTAGCGAATCCACAATGTTATCTTTTGATTTTACAAAATAAATAAAGATAACTCTGTTTGAGATCACTTGTCTAACGGTATTATGTCGATGATGCATATGTCTCGACTTACCATTACGTTAACAAGACACCCCTACATTTTCAAGTAGTTCTTAGACACCCCCCACATTTCCAAGTGGTTCTAGGACACCCCCACATGTTCTGTGATAACTCAAAGCTTCTTAGTAATGAGTTCATCATTTCCTTTAGAGTCAGATTTATTCGTTTGGCTACTTCATTTGATTTAAGGAAAATATGGTGGTGTTATCAAATGATTCAACATATTCATCACCACAATCACTTGTTAACTTCTTGCTTATAAAGAAAAGCTTCGTTTTTGCTCTTAAGCAAATACACCTAGCAATATTTTGTGCTTTCATTAATGAAGGTAATAAAGTATTTATTATTTCTTCTCGTTTGAACAAATCTTAAGTTACAAGCATTGTTATGATCAAGTGATTCTGTGTTTCTTTCAATTGTTTGAAATGAAAACCTCGTTAATTTTCCCCAACACATGTTTCACCTTTATGAATATAATTAATGTGAATTTGCTCTAAGTTAATTAATCTTCATAAAGTATTTAATTAACAAGTACGAGCCTACCATGTCATAAATTAAATGACTCAAACATATAAATGGAAGAGGCCACATTTTTATTCATTGTCATTGCTTTTATAGAGATTACATATCCCTTTCCCACATAAAACCTATATCAGGCACATAAGTCTATATCAGACATTTCTTTTGAAATATTGTCCACAACATTAGCTTCGTTGGTTCTAACTCTTTTTGGAAGCCTATAGTTAGATGACTTGTGTCCCATCTTATTGCAATTGAAGCATTTCCCTTGGAATTTGGGCTTCTTGGAAACACCTCCTTTTGGTCCCAGTTTAAACCTATTCACAGGTTGTTTCCTTTCTTGAAGTCCTTCTTGAAGTCCTTTTTGACTTTTGCCACATTTGCCTTAGCTACATTAAGATTAGCTGCTCTGTTGATCTTTTTGGATGCACTTCTAGTGTTTTATTCAATCCGAAGTCTGACAATTAAATCTTCCACTATCATTTCCTTTCTTTTATGCTTCAGATAGTTCTTGAAGTCATTCCAAGCAGGGGGTAGCTTTTCGATAATGGCTGCCACCTGAAAGGATTCACTTATAACCATCCCTTTAGTAAGAATGTTGTGAATGATCAGTTGAAATTCCTACATCTGATTCACAACAGCTTTAGAATCAATCATTACAAATTTAAGAATTTGGCAACTAAAAATTTCTTAGCTCCAACATCTTCAGTTTTGTATTTATGGTCCAATGACTCCCATAGTTCTTTAGCTGTCTTCTTTACACTATAGACTTCATAGAGTGCATCAGTCAAACCATTCAAAATGAAATTACGGTATAAAAAATCAGAGTTCTTCCAAGCTTCAATAGCATTAAAAGTGGTAGCAGGATCTACCTCATCCTCTCTCACAGTAGGAGCATCCTTAAAAAATTTGGCCAGGTTTAACATAGTCAAATAAAACAACATCTTTTGTTGCCACGTTTTGAAATTCTCTTCGGTGAATTTCGCAGGTTTTTCATTATGGCTCATAGCCATTGGTAACGTTTGACTCTGGCTTTGAGCCTGAGCAGAGACAATAGCAACACCAGACTGAGGACTGGTTGAATTCTTGGATGTTTCAGACATTTTTCCCGTTTGGAATTTAGAAACACAACCAATATTAGAAAATTTATGAATCTAGTAAACGTCGGGAATTTAGTTAGAAACTAAAAACCAGAAACAGAAACACAACTTTTTGTTAAATGACAGGAATTTAGTAAAACTAAAACCCGAAACAAAAATTCACACGGACTAATAAAAAACACAATAATGAATAGTACACTAGGAAGGTTACTTTGAAAGAGAGGTGATGCACTAGGCATGCTTAAATACAAAGTCTTTCAAAAAACCAATCCTAAACATGCAGTCTCAAATTGTTTTTCAATTATATGTACGTACTCGCCTTTGATTTGTATTTATTTGTCTTAAGATTGTTAGACAAAAGACAATATATAAAAAATATAAACATAATTTAAATTTAATAATAAATTTAGAAATAAATAACAAGTATACTTTACGTAGTATTTGTAGATGGATTGAAAATAGAAATCCGTTGAAGCCAGTATAAATAATCTCCTTAAGACAGATTCACCCTCTCCTAGGTGCTAAAGAACTTTGGACATCTATCTCCCAAGATACAACAACGAACACCAACCAAAAGCAGCACAACTTTCAGTGAATAGGCGAATTCTAACTAAGCCTCCTCTATCACCAAGCAAAAGTAGTATTTTGAGAGAAAAATTAAGAACAAAAGTGATTGTTCTTCACTTGATATGTTAAAATGAAAAGAAGAAAGGGCTATTTATAGTGAAATTTCATGAAATGGTTACATGAAATTTAAAACAACCATAATGATGAGAGTTACAAAACTTATGAGGAGAGTTACAAACATAATGTTTTGTAGGCTACTAACATGGTGAGTTAAAAAAATTAAAACAAATAAAGTTATGTAACTGCCTTTGGAACACCAAAAGACAGTTCTGTTGAAGAGGAAAAAATATTTAAATGGGTTAAAAATTTCGGTACCCAAAATGCTCAACTGATCCAAACATTTCACGTCGCCCACGTTGAACAAGTACACCCTGTTTTGGTTTGATCGGCACCTCCCCTTAAGGGAGAGCTTTGGTTTAGTCATTTACTAACCAACATGTTACTTTTAGCTTATAAACCCTTCCCATATACCACACTTTTAATAATGTGGGATATGAGGTTTTAAGCACCATTTTTCCTCAACAATCATTTTCATATAGCTTACTTTGAGCTTCAATTTCTCATTCATTACTCAATCATTTTGAGCATATTATATAGAGTTTTAAAGGTCTCATGGAGTATAATATAATAATAAAATTTATTATTCAAAAACTTCAATTTTACCCATAAATAATATGCCTTAAAGTTCCCTAGTAAACATTATTTTCCAACAATAGGTTGATGGTCCGAAGTAATAGCCAAAACTGCAACACCCACTCCATATGGAAAAATTAAACACCATTTAGAATTAAAGAGGAATCAATTAAACTTCTCCCAAATATAGTCTTCTCTGACTCTATTATTAGACCAAGTAAATTCTTCACCTTGTATGGGAATTTCGACAAGAGCATGTTTTGCCACAAAATTTTTGAAGTTGCTTGCTTGAGAAAACTTAATTGGAAGAACTCCTTGTTTCTTCATTAAAATTTCTAAGACAACACCAAGCACCTTCCTCCATTCGACAAAAATATTTGACAGTTTCCTAAATCTTGTTTCTTTCTTATTGATAAGGGCTTCCATAAGTGAAAGTGCAGAACCATGGAATACCATCATCCTTTTCAATACTAGAATCAATGAAATATTCAAAACATGTAAAATATCAACTATTGTGTCCACCCTCCAACAAATAGAAAGCCCCCTGATGATCCTTTAGGGTTCACATAGTAGCTTTGAGCAAAACCAATAGAATCTCTTAAACGCTCTAATCTCTTTTGCTTTTGTTTAGTTTCTTTTAGAAATAAAACATTATGATTGTGTTTTTGGTAGAGTTCCTTAATGGCTCCTTATTATTAAAGGTTGCCCGAGTCCTTGCAATTCTAGGAAATAATAGACATGTAGTGGTTCACAAGATCCAAAAGGATAAAGCTAAGACAAGAATCAATAGAACAAAAAAACCAGACTCATAGCAGGAGCCTCAAAAATATAAAAGGACATAATCATAAAATATCCATCACACAGATACAAACAAGTGCACAAATCATATAACATCAATAATATCTCAACAATGAGCAAGCCTCAATAACTAGGTTAACACCTTGATTAAATACAATAAACATCAATGATAGGAGAAGCCAACCTTTAAAAGTAACGGAGATCATAAAAATCCAAAAAAATTAGAAAGGTTGCCTTTGATAATTTGCATCAAGATAAATGAAACTTGAACATAAGAAACCTAAGAAATTAGATGAAAAACAAAAAATTTGACAAAAATCCACAAAAATGGCCTTAATCCCAAGCGTTTATTCGTCTAAAAAAAACCAACAGTTACTTGCCCTTCAAGGATGCCAAAAGAGAAGAAATTTTCTCAAGAAAACCAAGAATTGCTTATCCCTAACCGATGAAAAAAAACACCAAGAAAACCTAGCAAAGTCTTGTGAAAAGTTGACAAATGAATTGAAAAATTGTAAAAACCTTGCAGAAACCAACAAGAGAACCTCCGAGAAAATAAAATAAAGGATTAAAGATTATCCTAAGAGGAGATGTGTAAAACCTTTCTCTTATAGAGAAGGTAGAGAAAAAAATATTAGACTTCTTAGAAAATATGAGTATAGGACATCACCGACAAATATAGATTCAAAGTAATATACACTGTTGGAAAAAATTCAGTACAAAAATGATTTTCTTGCATGACAAAAAATTAAAATTTTGAAAATCGAGCGAGTTTGTGATATTTATAGCAATAAACCCTTTATCGAAATTTTTCCTGTATTTTCGGATAGATGGATCATTTTCGTTCCTGACTTTCAACCTGACCTTCTCTACTATTCTTGTACCATTAATTGCTTCGAGTGTAGGCTCAAATGAATTCAAATCAAACACAAAACCATAAATATTTTCTTTATTTTCAATAGGCAAGTAAAACTCACTCTCAATAGAAAACGATAAAATTGTTATTCTGAAAAATAGAATTTGTACTTAGAAAATAAATTTTTACTATTTTTAGGCAGAATAACAATATTTCAAAGTTGTTATATTTAGCCCTACCATTGCCATAGGGACAAGATGTGAAATCCTTGTTGAATTAGTAGAAGTTCATTTCAATAGAAAAAATAAACCCTAGTCTAACTAGGATTAGGGGAGCGACAACCCTAGTTAAATATACTAGGGTTTGTCGTCCCAAGTATTAGCATGGGGGCTTTTGGGCATTTCACGTATCAAGTACAATTATAAGTACTTATTAGAATTTTAATCTAGTATTTTATAATTCAATCCAACCAAATTCATGTTTTTTTTTATTTCTCAAAATAAACATCATAAATTAATTTAAATTAATTAATTTTCTAATTAAATGATTTTATTAATTTGATTCTAATTCTGTTAAAATTATGACAGCTTTACCGTAATATAATTTATGAAAAAAATATATTTAATATTTCTACATTCAGCGGATTCACAATGATCAATTAATTTAATTTCATCTTTGAACTTCAATTATTTAATTAATGTTAAAATAATAATTCAAAAAATAATAAATTAATTTTCAGGTCATTTCCATATAGAAAACCACATTCATTTCCAAATGTGTCACATTTCTCTAACTTTACAATCTCTATCCATTTTGTTTCATTTGATTTAACATGCAATTCATTTCTAGTTTCAACAAGCTAACGGAAGGACCGATTAGACATATGTGATTAGGGTTCAAATAATTTATAATTAAGTTCTAACTTTTCGCCTAATAATTATGAGCTTATTTGGTCACAAAGTCATTCCACTAAAGTATCGTGATTGAGCCCTCCCTAGTGATATACCATACCATTACGAAAGCAACTTGATTAGTGTTTGTCCAATGACCTTGTCATACGTTTGTTACCCCCATAGGATATCTTTAATCTCTTTGGTATAAATTCGTTCTCTCAATATGATCATATTTTATCTCATAGTGACCATTACAGGTTCATTCATGAAAAGTCTATTACTATCAAATAATAATCATGTCATTCATCATAAAGATAAACAACCCATGACCATGTTTACTTTTCATCTATCATGTAATGCCAATGAGAGGAAATCATTTATCATATCTCTAGTTATGAATTTTGCTATTGTGAATGATGCTACATATTGTAAAAGTTGTATACCCAATGCACCAGTTTTTGGTTCCTTATGTATTTGAACTTAGGCTTTTACTTACATCAAAGTATACGATTCACGCATATATAATCCATCATCCACTCAAGATTAAGGTAAATCACACTTTGAACGTCACAAATGAATAAATCCACAAATGGATTTAGGATCTATTTTTCTTTGGTCCAGTTTGATGTATTGTCACTCCAGTCAGTCACATTTATGTCTATCTTCTAGGAGTCATCCACTTCGATGCCCAAGATAAGACATCTCCCCAAATAGACTTGATAGGCAACATATTAGTCTTTCAATTGGTTTGATCATTTCCGATTAGACTAAAGATATGTTTAGATTCGTCTACTAATATAAGTTGTCTTTTTGTATTATGATTCAACCACGTAATTCTGCTTACTATTAGTTTAAACATTAAACAACCAATGATCCAATATTTGCTTCTATTTTGCTTTGCACGGAAAAACCACATGAGGACATTATACAAAGTATATTAATGTAATCTATGAATTATTTTATTAAAGCATAATGACAAAAATAGCTCCTAACGTTTGGGTGTAGGGTCCCTTTGGTCCTTAATGTTTTTTTTAGCACTTTCATACTTAACCTTTGTTTTTTGGTCAAATTGGTCAATTTTTAATGGTGATGCTAACGTGACTGTTAGTCGGTCAACATAAATCGCTAACGTGGCAATCCAAATGTATTTAAATGCTGACGTGACACTATTTTATCTTATATGACACGTCAACAAATAATTTTAAAATTATTTTTTTGAAATAATAAATTTATTAAATATTTTCAATTTCGTCTTCTTCCCCATTGTTTCTTCCCTGAAATCCCTTAATCCACCAATTAAAATCTGAGTTTTTGAAATCTGAAAATTTTTAAAAATCAAACTTAAAAATTTGGGTGTTACAAATCTTCTTTTTCCTCATTGTTCTATATTTTTGTTCATCTGTAAGCCATTAAAAATACCAATTTTTATATTTCAAAAATCTAAATTTTTGATGGATTAAATTTGATTAATCAAATAAAAAAAATTACTTGAGTCAGTTTAACTGCTAATCTCAGGTCGAAAAGTAAAGAAGAACCTTGCAGATTTGGATAATCCAGATTCTTATTATAACCATGACATCAATTATACTTGTCAGGCCCTTTTTCCAAAGCTCATATTATATACATATATTTTGACATACAGAAGGAAAAAAGTTATCAGAAAAGGAACTTGGGGGCACTTTTTTAGCCTTCATTCTTCTTCAATTGTTAACTGTACAAGACTGCAACAAAACCATGAAGTTGAAACCATGGCGTTGGATTTTAAGGAGAGGTTGAAGATGAAGCCCCTTTGAAGATAAGGAACTTGAGTCTCTCTAATGTGAAGTAAATGGAAGTCCCTTTAGAATGAGTGAAAAAACACCCAAAACTTGAACCCACCACACATTACCATACATTCCCATACTTGCTATCAAACTCCTGCCAATAAAAAGGCCATCATAAGAACAGAAGCTTATCATGTAATGGATTTAAACCAGAGGGAAACCATTCCCCAAAATTGAACTTTATTATATAACCAGCAAAGGAAATGTAGTCAAAGACATCATAAAGGTCAAGAGCTTGAGAAGCAAAAGACATTGCTTCAATCTGCATCTTCAATGGCATATGAAGTCATCCACCAAAGCTTTTCCGTCTAACATGTTTGTCTCAGGAAAACCAGAAAAGCATCAATGAAAAGAATTTGAGGTTTAGGGTTTTATCTATAAATAATTGTTTCTTTACAGAACCCATCTAGTGAATATTTTAAGAAATCAAAAGCAAAATATTTAAAAGTATTTAAATGCTTATAGATTTATAGATGAATAAAAGCATCAAATAATGGGGAAGAAGATCTATAACATTCAGGTTTTTAAATTTAATTTTTAAAAATTTTCAGATTTCAAAAATTTAGATTTAAAAAATTTAAAATTTAAAATTTCGTCTAGAGAAAAAGATGAAATTGGAAATTAAAATCATTTAAAAATTTTATATTTTTAAAAAATAATTTAATAATTTTAAAATTATTTGTCGATGTGACATATAAGTTAAAATAATACCACGTCAGCATTTAAATACATTTAGACTACGACATTAGTGATTTATGTTGATCGTTAGTCAACTAACGGTTACGTCAGCATCACCGTTAAAAACTGATCAATTTGACAAAAAATAAAATAAAAGTTAGGTATGAAAGTGTTCAAAAAAAAAATTTAGGGTCAAAGTGATCTAACACTCAAACGTTAGGGATTATTTTTGTTATTATATCTTTTATTAACCAATTTATACAAAAAATGACAAATTTACAAATAAATATACTACACTTAAAAGCACCAAATCCAACATACACCACATCTTTTACCTCCCTCTTATTTCTAGTGCAAAACTCGTCGAGTCTCTCAAATTTCATGATTGTGTTTATATTATTAAAGCAAAATTTTGGACCAAATCAATCAGCTTAGGTGAATAATTTGTATTTTTCAAACCAATTTAGAAATACAAACCAACAAGTTCTTGGCATTGTTGGCAAATATTGAAGCACTAAGTCTTTGAGTAATCAGGTTCGAGTTTTATCATGTGCAATTATTATGTGTGAGTATCTAGTTACACTACAATCTAATATTATGCAAAAATATTTTGTTTCTTTAGGTTCTTCGTCATCTTGTGCTTTATATTAATTTAATTCTACTTTGTAATCACTCGAACATGTATTTGTATTTGTAAACTTTGAAAAGAAAAGGAAATATGGAGGCATATATAAAAATTAATTAAATTAATGAAAATGAATTGCATTTTACTTTTAGTAGATTATGGCACACCCATGATGTGGGAGAAAAAAATTATACAAAAAATATATTTATTAAAAATTTATATAAAAATTAATTAAAGTTTTGGTTGAAATGTTAAAGTTTATTACTATCTTAAGTTCATGGTGTTTTAAGTTCAAAACCCTACCATGTGTGTTTTTATTGATTTTATATAAATATATATATATATATATATATATATATATATATAAAACAAAAACACCTTCATAATGATATAATTTTTTTTTATAAAAAGAAAATTCTTTTAATTATTTTCCAACTAAATTGATATTGACTGATGAGACAAATCTAATTACAGGTTTTAAGTACAATATAAACATAATATTAATTACATTATTTTTAATCAATTTTTACGAATTTAATTATAAAACCGAAAACTAAACCACCTTCATTCGGAAAAATATTAAGAAATCATGGGATAAAAGTTCTGATACGATTTTTTTGCAACTTAAATGCAAATCATATGTCTCAATAATAGTGTTTGCTGACCATTTTTAAGTGAAGAATTTTTTTTCCTTGCTTTTACTTGAAGCATTGCCTTAAGATAAAATGTATAGACATTCTCTTATACTTTTTTGTACAGTGGGTTTCATAAAGAAACTATCTTCTCCAGATTATAACTTCACAGTTCAGTTTGGTTTCAAAAAATTGAGAACTTGATTAAAATAGAAATGAAACATGAGACTGAGCGAGATATTTCGAATTCAATAATAAACTAAAGAAAATGGTTGGTAAGGCGAATACTGACCTACTACCTAATTTGATTATAATAAATTTTGTATCCTTGTCTCCTCTTTTTTTCATCAATTTTAGAATGAGAAATAATGATTTATTAAAACTAGTGGATGAAATAATTTGGTAGCCTCAACATGTGATGTGGGTCCTTTAGCCACATGAAAGAATACTAAGTGTCACCGACCCCCCCAAGAAAGAAAGAAAGAATAACAAGTGTCATTAAAAGGCTTTATCTAAAACAAGTAGTATAATATACAAGGAATTATAATTATTATATACATTCGTATAACTGTAAAATAATAAGACTCAAAATTATTATAAAGTATAAATGAATGGATTCATAATTGAAATATATCTAAATTTAAATTAAAATAAATTTTTATAAGATCCACATGTGGTGAGATTCATATCTAGAATGAAATCTAGATTAAGAATACGCATGTAGGTAAATGCATTGTGATAGAACTCAAACTTGGATACTTAAAATCTTTACTTTGCTAACAATACCAAAACTTCATTAATTTTTTATGTAGCCTTAAAACTTTAAAAAGCCATATATCATACACTGGGACACTCGTTGGGTGCATGTATTAGAATCAATTCTTTTGATGAATCGTTCTTGCATGTTGCCACAATCTGATCAACTTTGCTACATGTTATACCATCATTCGCGTCAAGACACGTAGCAAGCCTGAAAGGCAACCGAACAGTAAGCTTGCCACCAACGAATTAGGAGGTAATCCGGGGATTTTCCTCTTTGGGATAACTATCCACACAAGTGCAGGCCATTCATTGTCCAGATCTCAAAGTCTTCATCGAGAACACAATTTTGTTGGTCACCAAATACAACATAAGCTCAACTACTTCATACCATCAAGTCAGAATAGATAACATGATCTGTCACAACACAGACATCTTTGTCCCATCAAAGACATTCACCCTACACATTCCATAATGATGACTTAATAGCAAGTCCAACACGTTAACATGACCTTACATGGAACCCTCGCCTATAGATACCTCCAAGGACGAGGAAGAAGGGATCGACTCTTCAAGACACTGAGCCTACACTCTGCTAACTCATCTTTGGACCCTAGCCTTCATACTATTCTCATATATGTTCTTTATAAACTCCAACTCTCCGCCTCGACTGGATGAATCGACCTACACAACAATCACCACTCTTTCCTCTCTATTCCCTTATTATTGTATCACTATATCAGTAATTGGTGGGTGAACGTGGATAACATGGCTTCACAATCTTAAATTGGCACCCTCATTGACCAAACCAACTAGACCAATGACCTTACCAACCAAATCAACTCTTCCACTCCACTCGTTAACCTCATCTTACTTGCTTCAAGAACTCTCATTGGTCTAAATTCTACTCAGAATCCTCCTTCTAACCCTGCAAGAACCTCTCTACAGTATGCAAGTGCCTTTCTCACTACCTTAGAGCAACTAATAAAAGCTATAAGAGATCCTTAAGTCTCCAACCTAGTTGTTTCTTTTGCACTAACAAGCATCACTCGCCAGATTACTCTCATCCGACAAGTTATCGTAGAATATTAGCAACCACAAGGCATGTCCACCCCAGGCCTTTAAACCAGATACCCTGTTGTTTGCAACATTTTGCAACCTACCTCGCATCTACACCACTTTCACCAACTATAACCCCCATTTCATTGGATCAAATATCTCATCACAAGCTTCAAGCCCTCAACCCCATAATGTTAAAACCTAGGAGAAGTTGCAACATTCATAAAAGCAGTTTTCCTAATAGGAGCGCCACTTGAAGGAACATGAAGAACAGCAGCGCAGCCTTGATTAATGAAATAGCCAAAATAAGCAAATTATTGATGAGCTGAGAGCTGCACATGAGGCTCCTAGGCGAAAAAATCGAGGTCGTCAAGAAGATGAAGCCTAGTTCGCACTCCGTGGAGAATGTGAGCATAATAATTTGAATTACCTCTATTAGAATAATGCTGACCTCCTAGTAGTATCCCAACATTCCCAAGGAAACAACATTTCAGTAGAAGAGTAGCTTAAAGCCTTTAAGGTGGAGTTGATGCAAGAAGTAAAGGGAGTAAAAATAGGTGAATCTATGTGGAACTACACCAATGAACTGTTAACACTCGAGATTTTGGAAAACCATATTTCTAATTCCTTTAAATTTCTAAAGTTATTGTATAATAGGCCAGGGGATTCGGAAGACCATCTAGCCCATTATAAGAACCATATGAATTTATTAGGGGCATTCGATGAAGTGAAGTGCAGAGCTTTCTCTATAACCCTCCCACAGATAACCCAATAGTAGTACCTATTATTACCTCGAGGGTTAATCCACTCTTTTAAGCAACTAATCGAACAATTTAGGAGCCTTTTTCTAGCCAACAAAATACTTCAGTAATATCCAGCATACTTGATGAATATCTGCTAGAGAGCGAATGAGTCCCTCCATGACTATGTCAAAATTTTCAATGCGACTAGCAAGGTCACAAAAGGAGTCATCAATGAATAGGCCATTCTAAGGTCACAGAGGTATATCATCACTAGAAACACCCTAAGAAAGCTCTTCAGTGTTTGTGAGATAGTGCACAAATTCTCAAAAGGGAACTAAGTGGATAAAGTTCAAGCTGATGCTTCTACCCTGGTACCCCGACATGTCAACCCTCGACGACGATTGCCTCCTAGGAAATTTCAAGGCTACCAGCAAACAAGGACCAGTTTATGGGTAGACGTACGTGGGTATGAACATTGCAACCAATTTAATTAGAGAAATAGCCAACGGGTCCACACCACAAATCATAAAAGGCCCATCCACAATTATAAAGGAAGCTAAGTTTAACGACCTTGAGCCCTATACAATCAGTTCATAACTTATCATGAAATTAACTACTCCTCAACATAGATTTTTGAACAAGTATCAAGCAATCCTGAAGACAATCATGCACCTTCCACCCAACCAGCATTGTAGTAACTCCAACCATTATTGCAGATACCATGATTCTCGAGGGCACTAGAATGAGCAATTTTTTCATTTAAAGAATGTCATTAAAAATGAAATCGATAGAGGACATCTCAAGTAATTTCTAGTTTAAAAACCCTACCAATCAAATAGGGCTCAAGATAGAGAAGCAAGGTCATCAAGGTTGTAACACAATGATAGGGGAAAGAAGCCGATGAGGAGAATCAATAATGTTCTAGTAAGAGGGAAGCACATAAAATTGGTAGCCTCAAACTCAAAGCTAAAGGTTGGCATATGAAGTGTCCTATCAGTCTCAACTACAGTTAAAAAGCCCAAGCCTTCCCCATGAAACCTTTGTTTCTTAAGAAAAAATGAGAAGGACATTCTAGACATGGAATGAAAGTACCCTCTGCTTGTCTCAGCCAATATTTCCTCTTTCTAATTCGAGAGGAGTTCGATCGACACTATAACAACCCGATTTTTAATAGTGTCGAAAACAGTAATTTTGATATCACAATTTGACGAACCGAGTCATTAATTTATTTATTTAAATATTTATGACTTCGCTAGCATCGTATTAAAAGTTGGTAAGGAAATTTTAATGTTTAAATAGTTAATTGAGTAGAAAGGATTAAATTGTAATAGGTGTAAAAGTAGAGATGGTTTATTAGAAGGACCAAATGAATAAATTAACCAAAGGATTATTAAGGGTGGATTAGCATGATTTATATTAAGTTTAAATAGGTTTAATTAAGATTAAAAGTGATTAATTAATGCTTAATGATGAAAGCCTTAAAAATTACAAAATTGTCATTAGTATATATATTAAATTAAAAGAAAATTTAAGTGAAAATATCATCATTTTCACTCATCTTCTACCTCTCACACGAAAAAGAGAAGAGAAAAATTAGGGTTTTACATTCAATCTTTGAACTTTGATTTGGGTAAGCAAACCTTGCTCGCTTTTAGTGATTTTTAGGTTTTCGAGTCCGTATTAACTTAATTTAGCTAATCCAAGGACTAATTTGTGAATCTGCCAAATGTTATAAAACTTGCCATTATTGAAAATGTTTGTTCTTGAAAGCTTATGATGGTTTTGTGTGTTTGATGCTTGGATTAGATCTTTTTGTAAAGAGATTTTTTATGAAATTAGGTTTAAGGACTAAAATGTGAAAATGATGAAAGTACATGCATTGTTGTGAAAATAAATGTGTGAAGGGGTTGGATAAACAACCTAGAGAATCCGGCTAAGGTTGGTTGTGTAAGAGAATGGTTATTTTTCATGTTTTATGTTAAAAGGACTAGATTGAATAAAAGGAAAATATTAGGGGTTAAATTGTAATTTTCTAAAAAGGACTAAATTGTGTTGAATGACCTAATTGTGTGATTTAATGTGAGAATTGGATGGTTTGTGGATGTATACTACAATCGTGTCTAAAATCAAAAAAAGAGAAATTAACGAAGTAGTCCCTGAAGTCAAACCGTAATTGTAAATTAGTCCGGTAAGTTCGTAATATAAATTTTGTACTTAAATAATTCTTGTTATCTATGTTTAACAAATGGAAGACCTTGGATTCAACGAGATTTGAAGAAATAAAACAAAAGAGATAGTAGGTTTTAAACCGTTGAAATGAAACTGTACCGATGACTGGGGTACCGCATATGTTGCAAGTCCTCAACAGCTCATGTGAGCAGTATCGTGAGTCAAAAAAAGACATGAAATCCTAAATGGATTATAGGCCCTACAATGGCTGGGATTTATGCTTTACTGTATATTCTCGACAGCTCGTGTGAATAGCATTGTTAGGGGATAGTTTATAGATAGGCACCATATCAGTGGTTAGGGTATCGCATATGTTGAGAGTCCTCGATAGCTCGTGTGAGCATCATCGATTACTGGTAACAGAAAAGTTATAGACAGGAAAGTTGAAATGCTAAGTATGGATTAAGGAAGCAACTGTTCATGTTAGCTCGATTGAGTTATAACTGCTTTATGCATATGATTGGTAACTCTTTAACTCTTCGAACTTACTAAGTTATGAAGCTTACCAAAGATATTAGTGTTGTCTTGTAGATTTACCTTGCTGCTTGAAGATTGGATCATCTCCACGAAGTCACACTATCGCGGAGCTCATTTGGTAATTTTTTACATCACTTGGTCTTATGGTATGTACTAGGATGATGTTATCTTCTGCTTTATGTATTGAGATTGTGATGATATCGTTATGTTTGATGGGATATTGAATGTAGTAAAGTATGTTGTTAAGTTAGAATATAAACTTAAAAGCACAATGTAATGGCTTGCAAAATATGTATTTTGAAAAGGCCTAATGTATGTTGATGTTATGAATGGTATGTGTTGATAAACTCATGTTTTGGATATGATTCTTAAGATTCTGCATACTTATTTCGGTAGATCTTATGCACGTATCGGTAGAAGTACAGGGTAGGAGAGGTTATATTCTAACTTGCATTGTATCGGTAGTAGCAATAGAAGTATCAGTAGTTCTACTTAATAAGGTATCGGTAGTTGGGATAATTGTATCAGGTAGAAGTTGCAGGGTTAGACTTCTTAGCTCTTTGGAGTTTTTAGTATCGGTAGAAGTAAAACTTGTTCGGTAGAAGAGTCACTTGTATTGGTAGAATTATCATTTGTATCGATAGAAGTTTGCACTATTCCTGAACTGTTTACTGACTTGACAACTACCGATAGTTGTCCAACAAGTACCGATGTCTCCAAAAATCTTGAAAATAACTTTTTTGCCCTTGTTGAATGGTGATTATAATTAATTGATAACTTAAGGCATGTTAGGTGTATTTCTTTAATAATGTAAGATCAAATGATATGATTTTAAAGAATGAACAATGATAGATGAATAGAGTGACAACGAGACCCTAGTCGATGATGGTTTTCAGGTTTTAGGTGTTACAGACACGGGTAGTTTAGTAGATAAATTAACAACCAAATTTTTCTATTAAATAGGGTTCAACATTACGTAGATCAAGCTCGCAAGCCCAATATAGATCTACAAACCAACTCATTGAGATTAAGGGATCCATTGTCCTTCTTATAGTCCTAATAGATGATAAACACACCACCATAGAAATGGTGGACTTTCTAGTGGTTGCCACCCAACAAACTAAAAACCATAATTAAGAGGTGAATCACGAAGACAACAAAGATAGTGATGGCACATTTTGCATGAAAACAAAATACCCCACTCTCAAAAGTGAAGGGTACATGGAACTTGAGTATAAGATGGTGTGAGAATTTCATATTGTCTCCTTGCAAATAGTCGAGAAATACCGGACCCCTTTGCTTCCCCCTCTTACTTGTTACACATCACATTCTCGTCCTGCTATTTGGGTCATTGTAATTGGAAAAGTAGGAATTGATTTGGAAAGCCTCGAAGCCAGACTAGAGACCCAACTCCCTAAAGCACAGCCAATAGAAACATCAAAAAATCTGTAAACTTATACCAATAGGAGCTTAGAAAGATCACCCAAATCGCCTCAATCCTTCCCCTTGATGAGAAGAAAATTTTAAAGTCCCTGTTAATAGAATGTCAAAACATTTTTGCCTAAACAGTGGAAAACATGTCGAAGATTCATCCATCAATCATTCAACACTCTTTAGCCTAGTGCTCGACCACTAAAGAAAAAGGAGAGGAAGTTCTTTGATGATGTGCTGGTCAAAAGTGGTACCATGGAACAACATACAAATGACCTTCAAGAGGTGTTTACAGTATTAGGCAGATACAACATGAAGCTCAATCCAAGTATTCGAGTTATGAAGCAACAGGGCTAGTCCTGGCCATTTATCTAGAAAATATTTAGATCACCCCAGTCGAAGTTTCTAATCAAGAGAAAAAATACCTAAAGATCAGAAATAATTTGAGAAGATGACACGATTAGCCTCCCGTTATACTTTGATTGATGGAGTTTTATATAAGAAAATTTTCCTACAACTGCTTCTTAGATGTTTAAGACCAATCAAAGCAAAATATGTCTTAGAAAAGGTACATGAGGTAATTTGTGGGCACCATTCAAGTAGAAGGGCCCTCGTTTAACAAGTCCTTCGACAAAGATATTACTAGCCTACAATATAGAGGGATGCAGCGGAGTATGTGGTCAAGTGCGAGCCTTACTAGAAATTTTCACCAATATCCCGACAACCAAAGGAATCTCTTCATAACATCTCTAATCATTGGCCTTTCAACACTCGAGGAATAAATATTATTGTCCCATTCCACCCGCTATAACATAGAAGAAATACATTATGGTGGCCATTGAATACTTAACCAATAAGCAAAAGCTTTAGCCACGATCATTAAGAAGCAAATGGAGAATTTTGTGTAGAAGGCTATTGTTTGTCGATATGAGATCCCACGCCTAATAATCACAAAAAATGGGACCCAATTTCAAGGGAAATTTGAGGATTTTTATAGGAATATAAACATTTCTTTAGCTCATAGCTCAATCAAAGCACCACAAACGAATGGTCAAGCTGAAACTACCACTAAGAAAATTCTCCAAAGATTAAAAAAGAAAGTGGATTGGGCTAAAAGCGACTGGTTAGAGTAACTCCCCTAAATCTTATGGTTTTTTTAATAACGTCACTTTTCCAAACTACGGAAACTCCTTTCAACTTTATGTTTAGGACTGAAGCAATGATACATGCAAATAAAATCCTCAATACTCATCGCATACTGAACTATATCTCTTATGGAAATGACATAATGCTTTGTGAGAACTTGGACTTCTTAAAAGAAACTAGAAATCAAGAAGCCCTCCGCCTAGAAGTTAGAGCTTAGAAAGTAGCAAAGTATTATATTTCCAAGGTGCATAGGCAAGAATTTTTTTTTGAGAGATCTAGTCATAAGAAATGCAGATACAAGACAACCAGCACAAACAAAGGAAAAATGTCAGTCTTAGGAAGGACCATATTAGGTGGTAATTGTTATTGAATTCGACACATATCAACTAGAGCAAATGGATGAGACAACTATACTATAAACATAGAATGCTCACAACCTTCGAAGCTTCTATGTATATATGACAAGTATGTACCCTCAAGTTGTAATACAATACAAATTAAAAGTTAACAAAGTAAATGATGATTTACATGACAAAAATTTAAAAAAATCATTCGTGTCATTGGGCCGAATGTGTGCTACAACCCGATGGGTGTCGATTGTGAGAAGGATTTCTTCGTAGTTTGGGTTTTTGTTCCTCATCTTTTTCTTATACATCTTTATCTTCACCTTGACCACCATCTTTATCTTTTTCTCATTCCTCCATGTTTCAGTGCCATGTCATCTTAGGTTACCATCGTATATAGTTCCTTCGAGTAATAGGTGGTTACGAAGAAGAGCCACTTTAGTAGAACAATGACGTCAAGGGTGTTTGCGACACTATGAATGGATAAGTGTAAGGTGTCGTATAATTGGTTACAGTTAAAATGTTGGGATTGTCAAATATAGCGGATAAGTCAGTGTTGTTGTTGGCATTAGCATTTCATATGGTTTTGGGGTAGAGGTGGTGCAAAAAGTACACCTGTAAAAGGTGTTGATACATGGTATAGTTGTGCATAATTTGGTGCTTGTGTATAAAAATTAGGGTTAGTGAAAGGACTAGAATAATATGAACCATACTGACTAAGAGGTGGTGTAGCCATTGGTGCCACTTGTGGGTTTGGAGCTGATGATGACTCCATCGAGGCGTGTACTCCCGACCTAGGATTTATGTAAGGTCGTTTGGCCTCTTACGATGATATTGTCTGGTTTTTTCCTCATTCGACAGTAGATATGGCTTACCATGATGTCAAAATCATGTCATGTACTCTGGAAAGGTTGCCAATTCCAATGCGAGAATTGGTTCGCACATAGGTATGAAGTCGAACCTATGCTCCCAAATGTAGATATATTATCATGAAATTTCACCTAATCTACGTCGGTTCCCCCTCGCAAGTCTACCTTGTGTAGTTCTTCGATGTCTTGGGGTAATGGCAAAATATTTTGCCTAAACCCAAACTAGTGCTTCCATTAATCAGATTCGTGCATCTCCACCATCATGAAAACTATCAATGGCCCTTCAGGTGCCACATATTGTGATTGGCCAAATATCCAGTCGGGATGCATTCTTGAATTCTTAGATCAACGTATGACATCCATTCAAACTATAGTACGATATTGAAAATTTTATTATCTATCTAATACTAAATTTCAAATCGTTACATTAATATTATATAATTTAAAAATTCAAAAACTAACATTGACTTTCTGATCATTGATCTAACAATAGTCGAATATCTTCTAGCTCGTCCATTATACTAACATGACTTGCCTTATTGTTTCACCTATTCAAATAATATGTTATTTCAAAAATATAAACATGAAAAAAATATTATGATAACTATATTATCAAATGAATTTTACCTTATTATGAGTGAAAAATAATAAGGAGTGTTTACTCGGGGATGTAAAACTGGTAGTCGGTACCATGCTCATGACTGCAGAAGGAGTATGCAATCACCGCTTTTATTTTTTTGTGGTTACGTCGTTCGGCACATCTTTCAATACAATGTAGCCAACACAGCTGATCCCCAAATGAGTCGTCCTGTTTCTTTCAAGTCGAAAAGTTGTAGTAGTCACCTTAATTGTACCAAATTTCAAGATTTATCAAGCATTAAAAGACCTCCGATTAACCTCAGGATGAATTCTAGGGCGTATTGCTCTCTTTCAAAGGAACTCGCAGAGTTGTTGATATAATTGAAATTTTCTTCCAACCATTTCATCTCTATCCAGCTACCAAAAAACTTGACTAGCACCTTACCTAATAGTTGCTCGCAAATTGTGCTCCAATCGCCAACACCATTGCCCCCGTAACGACTGAACCATCCACCGATAAACTGAGTTGTAAAGCTACACCATCGAGTGTAATTGTACACTCACCGAATAGAAGATGGAATGTGTGTGTGTCGGGTCTCCATCTTTCCACCAAAGCGCTAATAAGTGTGGGATTCAATTTAGTTCCTCAAGACACGTGCAGGAATCTCTCCTTTTACAAGTGTTGTTCAAATAACATGCGGTGCCCTTATAGTAAAATTGTGTATGTACATCTCTAAAATCTGATATTCGGCCTGATTATATAAACATAAAAAAATTATAAAATTAATAATGTTAACAACTTAATATTGAACTTAATTAAAATTAAAAAAATTAATAATATTTTATTACCATTTGCAATTGGACGTCAGATATGTGCTTCTCATCAAAATGAATAAGCAAAATTGTCATTATAAAAATAAATTAAAAACAAAGAAACTACGAAATATAAAATTAAAACAACAAGATTTTAAGAGAAATTGAATGAAAATTTGAAAACTAAAAATTTAAGATAATTGTGAGAATCAGGAGAATGGAATTTGAATGCAAAAGGATGAAAATGGCTTGGGTTTATATAGCAAATAAACTAGATGTTTTTAATCGTTGGAAAAAAGATCATTGGGAAAAGTTATCGTTGGCTTAAAAAGCTTCTTACTGGACACGTTTTTTTGTTTCTCTCTCCAAAATCGATATATTTCCCTAAATATCCGAAAAATCGATCCAAAGCCCTTTTTTTTCTAAAAAAGGCATAAACTTCAAATTTACCCTTATAATAATCATCCATACTTTATCCCAAGTTACTTAATTTTAAGGTTTAATGGTGTAAAAAGCTCTCAAATTTTTCAAAAAAAGTAATTAAGCTCCTGTTTTTTTTTTTTTTTTTGCACTAACTTGGGTATTTCAACTTTCAAAATACATCAAAAAATCTTCAAATTTTTTTCAAAAAAAAAAAACAATTAAGCTCCTGCTTTTATTTTACACTCAATTAGGTACTTGAACTTTAAAAAATGCATCAAAAAAGCCCACTAACTTTTTCAAAAAAAGTCATTAAGCTCCTAATTTTTTTCACTCAATTGGATACTTGAATCGCCTCTAATTTTATTCACTTAAAGTCACCACAAGTCACAGCCAAAACGTGACATCTGGTAAAAATGATAAAAATAAAAAAAATAAAACTTATTAAAAATATTAAATTTTAATAAAAATAGAAAATATTTAAATTTTATCAAAAATTAGAAAAAAAAATTATAAAAATTGTAAGAAAAATTATAAAATATATAGAAATATAGAAAAAATTATAAAATTTTATAAAGTTGTAAGAAAATTATAAAAACTGTAAAAAAATATAAAATTCGTAAAAAATATAAAAAAATATTGTACTAAAAGAAGCATTTTATAATTTTTATTGATTTTTATTTTTTATCATTTTTCGCATGCATGTGACATTGTGTTGTGACACATGATGCCTTTAACTAAAAAAATGAAGGTCATTAACTGTAACGATCAACGATTAACGTTAATGGTTAAAGGGTCTTTTTGATACATTTTATAATTTTTTATGACTCTTATAAAATTTTACAATTTTTGATACTTTTTTTACGATCTTTATAAATTTTTTTTCTAATTTTTAATAATTTTTTTATTTTTATTAAAACTTAATAATTTTTTATAATTTCTATTGATTTTCATTTTTTATAATCTTTTTGCCACACTTTACATCTTGATTGCGACATGGTGTGGCTTTAACTGAATAAAAAATAGGAATAGTTAATATTAAAGTTCAAAGAAAAGCAGAGGCTTTTTTTTTTTTTTTTTTTTTTAATCTTAAGAGCTTTTTACATTTAAATAAATTATTTTGCTAATAATTTTTTTATGAATTACAAAGGTAAGGTAAAATCCTAACAACAACACGACTAGAACGATTCGAACCTAAACCACACTTAAAACAATGAATACACTTGACTGTCAGGCCAACACACGGAGTTCATGATTTTGCTAATATTAGCAATATTTTGAGTGTTATCACTAGGGGTGAGCATTCGATCGAATCGAATGAAAAAATTTTGAGTTAATCGAGTTGACGAATCTTATTTTATCATCCTAACTTGATTTAAAATTTTCTCGAACCAAATCGAGTGTGATGGAATTCGAATCGAATCGAATATATTTGTTCGAGTTAAATTTTAAAAAAATAACTTTAGGTCATTATAACCACTGTCACCCACAGTAATCAAATTTGTTCACCATAATCAAATTTGTTATTGACTTTTATATCTCATAATTTATTTATTAATCTTTTATATACGGTTAGCTTATTTGCTTGCTTAGTTGCTTCAATTATTTTCTAATTCTTGTCACTATGTATTTCGAAATTAAAAAATATATTAAATATAAAAATGTGTTTTTTTTAATAAAAAAATATTTTAAAGATGCAATATGAACTTAATACCAACATAAAATTTTAACACGAAAATTTATGACATCATTAATAATTAAATTTTAATATAAATAATTAGTGTGATAAAATAATTCAATAATATAAATAGTACAAAATATGAATTTTAATTTAATAATATAAATAGTAGATATAAATAAAATTATTACTATTTAGGATTAGGGATGTTTTTGGATGTTTTTGATTTTTTTTTATTTGGGGGTAAAGGGTGAGAAGTAAAAGTTTAGGGGAAAAATAAAAGGTTTTGGGATTTTAAGGAGTAAAATTTTGAGGAAGAGTAAATAGGGGGGTAAAATTTTGGAGGAAAAATATTCAAAAAAAATTGAAAGGGGAATGGGTTTAGGGTAAATGAAGGGTGGGATGAGAAGGGAGTAAAAGTTTTAGAGGGAAAGTGTGAGGGAGTAAAAGTTTTGGGAAAAAATAAAAAGTTTTGAGGGTTTTTGGGGAAGTAAATGGAAAGAGTAAAATTTTGGAGGAAAAATATTAAAAAAAATGGAAGGAAATGGGTTTGGGGTAGATTGGGGGTGGAATGAGAGGAGAGTAAAAGTTTTGGGGGAAAGTGGGAAAGATAAAAATTTTGAGGGAAAAGTAAAAATGTTCGGGGATTTGGTGTAAAACTGTAAAATATTATAGTTTGATATTTAATTTATTCGAGTTATACGAATTCGAAAACTCAACTCGTTTCGAACTCGAAATTCGAAAAAAAAATCGAATTAACTCGAAAACTCGATTCGTTTAACTCAAAATTCGATATTTTTTAATTTTTCAAATCGAATCAAATTTTTTCACCCCTAATTATCGCATCTGAAAAAAAAAAACCTTTACATTACTTGTAGATAAGACCATACTTAAAAAGGGATAGCTTAAGCATCTATTCTTTGATCTGCATACAAAACAAATCTCATTTGGATTAATGATGATTAATATTTTCTCATGTTAGTTAGTTGAAATTTCTAAATATGACCTTATGGAAATTAATTTTCACAATCTAAATATTAATTATACGAAATACCTTTTTAAGAAAAATAATTTCCATTATTGGTTATTTATGTGAAATTTACTCATAAATTACATACGTAGACCCATTTTTCCAAATAATAACGTGAATTGTGGAGGGCATATTAGTAAACTGAACAGCTCGTCTTCTTACCTGAAACGTCCGTTACTGAGAGTCTAACGGGCAAGGCTGGTTTTAATAATTTTAAAACACGGCTCCGTTATACACGGTTGGGTCAAAGCCTTATATAAAGGCAACGGCTACATTACCGTTCTTCCCCCACTCTCTTATCGTCGACAGTTTCCATTTTAGCACTGGAGTAGAGAAAATCGGCAAAAAGATCGCGCAAAATTAGAAACGGAAAAAGCACAAATATCGGAAAATTTTGAGATTGACGAATAGTGTAAATTAACCGGGTAGTTTAGATCGGCCACCTCTACAGTTTATTGTTGTTTCCTTTGTTCATTTTAAAAAGCTACCATTTTTTAACCTTAGCTTTCGATTCTTTTCCATTGGTAAAGAATCCGCTTTCTCTCCTGACCTAAAAACATTTGGGTTTCAGCCATATCAGCAGCTATGTCCCAGTCTCCAGACTATCGTTGCAGAGCTAGAGATTGAAAGAGAAAAATTAGCTTACATCCATCCATTTGTTTCTTTTTTTTTTCAATTTCTTTCTTTCTTTCTCTCTCCCTCACTCGTTCTTGTTTTGAGTTTGGCAAAGGGAAATTAAAATAGAAGTCTGAAATCAACATTTGCAGAAATGTCCATTGCGGATGTTGCTTTGAGTCGGGTGAGTCAAGAGCCGGTTCACTCTACTTCTGGTTACTGCAATAACCAAGCGAGTGAATCGATCTTGATTTACCTTTCGATTGCCGGTTCGATGATTCCGATGCGGGTTTTGGAGTCAGACCCGATAGCCTCCGTGAAGCTTCGGATCCAGACTTGTAAAGGGTTTGTGGTGAAGAAACAGAAGCTTGTGTTCGGAGGCAGAGAATTGGCTCGTAACGATTCTCTCGTCAAAGACTACGGCATAAAGGGTGGAAATGTTTTGCATTTAGTCTTGAAACTTTCCGATCTCTTGCTCGTCACTGTACGGTCAACTTGCGGTAAAGAATTTGAGCTGCATGTTGATAGGAGCAGAAATGTTGGGTATCTAAAACAGAGGATAGCCAGAAAAGGTAAGGGTTTTGAGGATGTCGATGGACAAGAAATATTTTGTAACGGAGAAAAAGTCGATGACCAAAGGTTAGTCGATGATCTGTGCAAAGACAATGATGCTGTGATACATTTGGTGGTTCAGAAATCAGCCAAAGTTCGAGCTAAGCCCGTTGAGAAAGATTTGGAACTTTCGGTTATCGCTGAGAGCGATTTGGATGAGAGAATAGGAGGGATTGTAGGAGAAGAACAAGACAACTCCGAGGGGCTTCACATTTTGACTAATGAACCATTTTTAAGTGATTTTTGGTTGGAGCCTGTTATCGTTAATCCTAAGGCTCAATTGCCTTTTTATGTGTGGGATATGATTAATTCCACATTTGAAGGATTGCAGGCAGGACATCACCCGATTAGATCATCTGAAGGGACCGGAGGGACTTATTTCATGCAAGATAAGACAGGGTTTGATTATGTTTCCATATTTAAGCCTATTGATGAGGAGCCAATGGCTGTAAACAATCCGCAGGGGTTACCTACATCAATAAATGGTGAAGGGTTGAAAAAGGGCACCAGGGTTGGTGAAGGAGCTGTTAGAGAAGTGGCTGCTTATATATTGGATCATCCCAAGAGTGGGCCTCGATCTTTGTCCGGTGAGATGTTGGGGTTTGCTGGTGTACCTCCCACCTGCATGGTTCAGTGTTTGCATGAAGGATTCAACCATCCCGATGGCTATGATTGTGCACCTGACAATGTTAAGGTTGGATCCTTGCAGATGTTTATGAAGAACTCTGGGAGTTGCGAGGACATGGGTCCTGGAGCTTTTCCTGTTGAGGAAGTGCACAAGATCACGGTGTTTGATATTAGAATGGCAAATGCTGATAGGCATGCTGGTAATATCTTGATTGGAAAAGGGGATGATGGCCGGACCGTGCTTATTCCCATTGATCATGGCTACTGCCTGCCCGAGAGTGTAAGTATAATTCCATCATTCTAATAATATCCATATGACATCTTCTGTGCAATGCTTGTGAAAAAATCATAGTTAGTGACAATAACAGTATCCTAGGGAAAATATATATGTATTAAAATAGGTAAGCTAGTGATCATGCATTCATGATCCACCTCACAACAACAGTATCCTAGGGGGATTTCTAAACTAATATATGTTTTGCTCCTCTACTTGCAGTTTGAGGATTGCACATTTGATTGGCTTTATTGGCCACAATCACGGAAGCCTTACTCCCCAGACACCATTGCCTACATAGAATCACTTGATGCTGAGCAAGATATAGCACTTCTGAAATCATATGGCTTGGATGTTCCTCTCGAGTGTGCTCGAACACTCCGTATCTCAACCATGCTTTTGAAGAAAGGGGTGGAGCGAGGTCTCACTCCTTTCGCCATCGGAAGCATCATGTGTAGGGAAAACATAAACAAGGAATCTGCGATCGAGCAGATTGTTGAAGTAGCTCAGGATTCCTTACTTCCAGGCATGAGTGAAGCTGCGTTTATGCAGAGTATCTCGGAAGTCATCGATTCTTGGCTTGACAAGCTCCCAAATTGAAACTACCTAGTTCTTTTTCAGCCACAAAAAAATAACTAGGTTCAATTTGTTTGCATTCGCATAATGAAGAGTCCATTTTTTTTGGACTACAAATTGTGGGAATGTAGATATGGCTTATCCCAATGGCCTAAGACTTTCTTCTTCTTTTTTTCCCCCTTTTTTTTGGTTTTCTTCTTTGCTTTCTTTTACTCTGTCAATTAATACTTGATATATGCTATCAGTATATGGAACAGAGTCAAAGATAATCGAGTTGTTACTCTGCTAAGACACTCCATAGATCACAGGATTATGGCTCAAAAATGAGCAATAAAACTTGTACATACATATTGGTCTCTTCTATTCTGAAGGTGTGAACCTTTATTGTTCAGCATTTTGCAGCGAAGATTTATCTCACTGTGCCTTTAAGTTTTCCATAACTCTTCAAGGTTGATTTGTATTCAACATTTATTTTAACGTTGTATAAACCATATTGTTTTTCTTTTTTGGAATATATAAAAAAAAAACTTGAAAATTTTCAACCGGTTCTGTTGTTGAACAATCGCTGGTGCGAATCAAATATAAAACTCCATCTCCGTTGTTCGTAGTTTTCCCTCGAGCTTGTCTAAAAATATGTAGTTCGTATCTGAATTTCTTTTTAGACTTAGTTGATACCTGTATTTGTATTTTGTCATTCAAGTCATATTTCGGCACTAACACGTTAGTTTATACTGACGTAATATGGATAATCAATCCAATGAGTGTCATGTGACAGCCTCTTAATGGGGAAGTATAGAAATGGTCACTGAATTAAGCATTTTGTTTTGATCACTTAATTTTTATTTTTTTCGATTTAGTCACTAAATTAGAGGTTAATTAGAGGTTAAAACTTTAATAAATTTAATCCTCAACATTAATAAAAAATTAATTTTTAATTTTTAAAAATTTTGTAAAATTATAAAAATTTAAAAATCAAAATTTATCATCTTGTTAATGTTGAGGGCTAAATTTATTAAATTTTTTAGAATTTGAACTAAAATGACTAATTTTGTAAATATTGAAGGTCAAATTATTATTAGACCAATAAAAAAATTCATACCAATAAAAAAATTCAATGTTGGCATTTTGGTCAAATTTCACATGTTAACGTTCGGTAATAAAAAAAATTTTGATTTTGATTAGTTTAGTAACGGAAAAATTAAAAGTTCAGTAACCAAAATAGAACACGGGCAATATTTTAATGATCATAATTAGAGGTTAAAATTTTAATAAATTTAATCCTCAACATTAATAAAATATTAATTTTTAATTTTTAAAAATTTTGTAAAATTATAGAAATTTAAAAATCAAAATTTATCATCTTGTTAATGTTGAGGGCTAAATTTATTAAATTTTTTAGAATTTGAACTAAAATGACAAATTTTGTAAATATTGAAGGTCAAATTATTATTAGACCAATAAAAAAATTCAGATCAATAAAAAAATTCAATGTTTGCATTTTGGTCAAATTTCACATGTTAACGTTCGGTAACAAAAAATTTTTGATTTCAATTAGTTTAGTAACGGAAAAATTAAAAGTTCAATAACCAAAATAGAACACGGGCAATATTTTAATGATCATTTCTATACTTTACCCTAAATTTAAATTTTTTTAAAAATCTTTATAATATATAAATTAATAATTAAGTATTTTTTTCACATCAAAAATAAATTTGGACAAATTGTTACATTTGAATTTAGATAATTATTTGTCTAGATTCATTCCAAATGTATCTATTAGTAAGTTTATGTTATTCGAGGGTTTTTTAATCTTTTTATTTATAAAAACAATAATAAAAATGTATAATGTGAATTTTTTTATATATATAATTAGAAGAAGGCAACAAATTGCCTTTTATCAGGTCACTCTTACATGAGGTTTACCAAATTTATCCTCTAATAACAGCTGTATTAAGTGAAAGCTAGGAATATCAGTAATACGAGAAGATCCATCTTTAGTGAAAGTTGTTCAAGCTAACCAATCTGCCACTGAGTTCCCCTCTCTTCGCACGAATTGGAAGATAACTTCTTCGAAAGACCTCAAGCTATCAATAACAACTTAAATTGAACTCACACAAATTGAATTAATAACAACTTAAATTTATTGCTCAACCAAGCTCGATTCTAATTTTTTATACATTTGAATTTTATTATACACATGCATGTCACGAGCCGCGGATCAAAGCCTATGATAAATGCACACAAAGCGACTCATAGAGGTCAACTGATTAAATAAGGCTTATTTGACCTTGAACTAGCCCGATTCGTGGAACACATGGAAAAAGTCCATATATTTGAAACCTTGGTTGTCCAGTGAAACACTCTAATAAAACTAGAGTTACTATGGTTAATGTAAGTCCTAAAGGATAATATTGTATAGAGTTTAAATCTCTTAGAACTCTCATATTGTAGATAAGCACTACTAATCTTAGTCGTTGATATAATTGAATCTGTACCAATGAATATGTGGGAGCTCAACTATAAATAGAGATCTTCCCCCTTATTTGTAATCATCCCATTGTACTTCACTATTCTTAAGTTAAAAGAATATATTTGAGAGCATTTATTCAAACACTTTTGTGTGCGTTGTTTTCTTGTGATAGTAGTAGTAATAGGAAGAGAAAGATTGAAATAAACTCTGTAACATTGAGCACAAGAAGTTTACATAAAATGTATTTAGAGATGATGAAGAGAAATGTCATTATATATTACCTACCATCTCCTTCTAAACATGTTGATTGAATTACTAAATACCAAGTTTTTGAGCTTTGGATAGTCATGCGATTTTCATCAAATTATCCTAAAGCTACATAGATCTCCAAGTAATAATGTGCTTTGTCCCTACACTCTGCCTCCTCCCATTTTGCAGCCCAACACCTCAACAATTCTAAAAACATCTATCCTATATCATTAGAACATAAGCATATCTTCGTCTTTCCACTTTTACTAGCAGATAGAGACCTTGACTGGCCATTGTCTTCAAAATCCATTAACAACCCAACATTTTCAATTCTAGTCATGTCAACTTCTCCCGCACTGCTACCGTTTGCATTGTTCTTTCTTCCTCCATAATCATCTTCATCCTTTTCTAAGATGCTTTGTGAGCATCCTTTTCAGTGGCATGGTCTGTACCATATATCATACTAAAATCTTCTAAATACGACGGTGTCCTATTCTTGAATCATGATGCATACATATACATATATAAATTATTATACGTGACCAAATATAAATACGAAATCATGTATAATCATAATTTATAAACTCGTCTCTTGCTCAACTGTCACCATTTTTCTTGTGTCATGTACTCTTTTCTAAGTGTCCTGAGACTATGTCAATGTAAGCTGTGACCTTGAAACCAGAATGTGGGAGTTTCGATTGTAACATTCTCTCGAGTACAAGTAGATACCTACCTTTGTCTAAAGCTACATTTAGTATTGTGGTTACACTGAATAACAATTATTGTAAATTGGAGTTCTGCTCTGAACATAGTTATTCTCAATCAACATTTGTACTAAACAACAACTATTCTGAATAAGTTTATTAGAAGTTGATCTTTCCAAACTTATGTATCAACAGTTTGCCGTTGCATGAAAATTTTCAAAAAAAACATTTTCATGAAAAAATAATCTAATGAGAAGTAGAGAGAAAATAAAAGAAATAGAATAAATATGATCTTATAATTTTTGAAAACATTATCAGAAAAATTATTTCTCAAACTATTATCCTACATGAAAATCTTTGTACACAGTGGTTTCTATCTCTTCAAACTTTACTTTGCAAGTAAACCAAATTCTTGATGCACAAAGTTTTTTTAAAAGGATAAAGTCATAATTATTCTAATTTTTGCTCTGTAATCTTTCAATATATTCTATTTCATTTGTTTGCAAAGCTTTTTTCTTTTTACTAGAAAAACTGCATCATACTTTCATTTTTGTCGAATTGAGGTTTTTTTGTTTTAGGTTTGGTCCAATTAGAGTTATTCATGGACGGATTCTGATCATTCGAAAAATAAGAGGATTTAAACAAAAATATAGGTCCAAAAAATGAATTTGATTAAAAATAAGATCTATTTAAAAAATGAGTTGAGTCTTGAATAAGAGTTTTTGACCTGGGCCCAACCCGAATTTGCAATAAAAAAACCTTGTTGTTTTCCCACTTTTTGCCACTATGTTACTACCATTTCACTATTACGTTACTACTATTTTGTTGTTAATGTTTGGGTATTGTATACCACTTGTTTTATTGTTATTTTTGCAACTATTTTAGAAGCATTTGTTTGTTAAATTATTCTTATCTTAGTGTTATTTAAGTATAAATATTTTTTTAATTTATTTTTAATTTGTTGGAAATATTTATTTTTAATATTTTTAGTGTATTATATTTTTTAAAGTTTTTTTTATATAAAAAATAAAATTTTAAAAAATTAATATGAACGGACCAAACTAAATTCGGCTCAAATTTTAACATTTTTATTCAGATCAAGCTTGGATAAAACTTTAAACTCATTTTTTGAGTTAAGCTCAAACCTATCAATCGGATCTAAAATTTTATTGGAACCCGACCCAAATCCAACATGACCCGACCATGGACAACTCTAGGTCCAACAACGGAGCAAAGGTCAATGAAAATAGTGGAGCTTATGTTTTATTTTCCTTTCTCTACCAACGGACCACGTTTTACCCAAGATTTTGATGACTGCCGTGAACCGTTGAAAGTTTAAAGATGTCAAATAATGACTGGAATGAGAAGGGAGGTGTTAAAAGATGAGCAACAAACTCCATATATTTAACAACATAATTTGGTTGGAATCAATCAATGGAAAACAATGCAAATATGTTTCTCTTTTCTTCCCTTAATGCAATAGGAACCACTAATGGGACATATACAAAGAGAAAGCTGGATATATGGCAAACTATTTGAACTTGTAAAGACTGCACTTCAAGTTCAGGTCAGGTCTCCACCATTGGTGGATCCCATGGGCTTCCTTGAAATCATTAGAAGAACTCAGATTAACTGTCAAATTTGCAGAAGGAAGCAGATGCAGTGGTTCCGCGGCTTCCACACCCTTTCCTACGACACTCATAAATAGACCTCCCAATGAATGCTGGGTTGCTAACCTCTCAATAGCCCCAGCTCCAATCTCTTCCATCTTTTGCCGGTGCTCAAAATAACCAATGTACTCAGAGCATAGGTGGTCTGCAGGATTTACACAAAGAGATGGTGTCCATGCAGACAAAGCGGTGAATGGCTCTTCGGATCGACTCTTAGGATTCTTACCCTTTGCAGCAAGAGCAAGTCCTGCTGTGATTACACTGCCTGCAATTCGAAGTCCATGTTTTACTTTCTTATCTTTGATTCTCTCAATTGGGGCAGATAAGAATGGGGGATTGAAGAGGAAAGCTTCCAAAAAGTTTCCCATCTTAGCCATAGTTTTTCCAGCCAGCATAGCCATAGCTGCCCCAAGGGAATGGCCAGCTAACCAGACATTCGAACTACCTACGGTAGCAACCATGTTTCGAACAGCTTGCATGCCAATCTCAAAGCGAGATGTCTGGTGAAGTCCATTTCGCATTATGTGGATATCCAACTCAAAGTCTCTTGTGAAGGAGTCTGGTTTAGTTATGGTACCTCGGAACGCAATCACATAGCGGGGGCTTCCATCAATTGAGACTATTGAGTCATTACAATGCGATGATGGAGGCTTATACTCATAAATAGTACCAAAGATGCAAAAATCAACATCATCGATGAGCTTACGAACCAACTTAAAATGAAAGAACTCCCACCAGGGAGGAGCCAATGCTTGAGAACCGTCACGTTTTTCCTGACGGTCTCGCTCCAAGATATACACACCCTCAACCAAACTGGCGGCTACCGACCTTCGATAATGTGCATTATTCCTGTGCCAAAAAACATTTCAGCACATAACACATTATTCACCTTCCAAGATTAAAACGGATTCAAAGATCCACAACTTCTAACAACTTTAACATATATGGAAATTGACAACATGGATCTTACCAATCTATATTAGTTAGATGTAATGGACCCGAAAGACCAAAAACTTCCCTCTCAGAGGCCATCACAGTATTCACGGTTTTTTGTTCTCGTTGATATTTTAGAAACCCTTACCTGCATGCACAAGTGAAACATAAATTATTTCCTATGTAATAGAAGATATAATCTAATTACGTGCTCTATAGAATGCATTTATCAAGGCAAAGCTAACATCAACAAGAACATGCAATGTTCCTAAGCTTCAAAAGTTATCAGATTCCAGAATTTTTCAAACACCTATTTAGAATCATCTAAACTAGGTTGGTACCAAACCATCTTTTGAGCACCTAGATAAGTTCCAAGAACAATTTACTACATGCGGTCTGGCAGAAAAAAGTAGCAGTATCTGAACTAAGTTTTTACTGAAATATTTGTTCAAAGCCAGACCGTGGTGGCTGAATAACATTCAGAGAACTGCAAAATCCAAGGTCTGATGACCATCATATAGATTAAATACCACAGACTCTCGTGCTTTAAGTCTCACTGCAAGTTTTTTGGAATATTTAAGTATGATTTCACTTTTGTGTTTTACAGTTTGTAGCCTTCTGGCTGTGATTGCAGCCAAATATAAGAAATTATTAAAACAAACCCAGAAAAAAAAGTGATCTAAGATTCAAAACCATATAAGAAAAGAAGGATCAATCTTATTATATATATTAAATGACCTCATATGGAGTACCCTCACGTAATCCTGATGCAAAATTTTTAATCTAATTTCTAAGCATCATAAAAAAAATTAGTGTAGACCCATCAACATCCCTACAGCTTATGAGACATAATGACACGCAATAAAACCCCCCAAAAATAAGAATCAGCAATTCAACATAATCAAGAAATGAACTGATTCAAGAGCAAACCCAACCACAGAAAATGGCTGAAAACCACCATCAATCAATGCACTTTCTTATTTTCCAAGTTTTCCATCTACATTACTTGAACAACTACATTAAGTCACAAAAACAAAGAGCGTAAAAGAAAGATAAAGTAGATCGAGATAAAATGGCTAAAATAATAGAATAACCAAATGCTTTTCTGATTCGGAAATCAGATAGCAGTAATGAAAGGGGAAATATGGAAGGAAAGACTGTTACCTTTTATACTGGAATTGAGAGGCAAGAGCAGATCTGGGAACGGTATGTATGATGGATTCTAATATTTTGAAGCAGTTGGTCGGCGACACAGGACATTAAGCATCGTTTAAATGTCTCTTTCTTCCAACACCAGCAATAGCCAATAGATCATGTAACCATGTTCACTTCTTTCTTATTAAAACGTCGTCGGCCCAGTGACATAAGACCCAGGGAACGTGGACCTATTACTATTGTAGTAGTTTTTTTTGGCTTAAACAACAAATGGTACCTAAACTATACTAGTTTTCTCAAATTGGTACCTAAATTTTTTTTTGTCAGAACTGGTACCTGAACTATTAAACCGTTACCCATTTTACCCCAACTGTTAGTCCCGTTAGAAAAAAAAAATTTAGACAATCATAACTTACCACATAGATCTCTATTTATTTTACCCATTTTTTTTATATTTTCTTCTAATCAATAAATTTTTATCAAATTTTCTTAAACATTCAAAAAGCTCCACCGTTTTATCATTTTCAAGCTTCAACTGTTACTACCATCTTCAAGCTTTTAATCTTTTTTTCCTTCACTCAATTCTTTCCTTACATTTAAACGGAATGGATTTAAAAAGACTCAATTTAAAAAAAGCTGAAAATTTGTTGAATTTCGGAACCTTGTATCTTTAAGTTGTAATTGCATTGATTGCTTTAATGACGGAAGCCTGTTGAACTTTTTCTTTTCAATATTATTTGCTAAGGCGAAATAATACCGAAGCTTCATAAATTCTGTAATTTTTAATCAATTTCTGCAATTAAATATTTAATATATAATGATTTCTCGATTTAATCTAAATATTTGGTATCAATATGTATATAAACCGATGAAAGTTAGTTGTTTTCTCTTCAAACTTGCTTGCTTGATACGCTCAACAATAGAGTTGAAGGAAAAAGAACTTACTTACACCAGTGTAAGTCAATATTGATAAGGGACCAAATGAATATATTGATAAGTCAATTTGCTAACCCGCCGATGCAAGTGAAGGTGGATTTTGGTTCTATTATGGATGTGCTGATGAAGTATTTGGGAGATAAAGCCCTAAATCACTAGGTGTTGCATTTTGTAAGTTTAGCAATTTGTATTCCGAGATTTACGCTTTGGTTTTAATTTTCCTTCTATCAAATAAGATATAAAGTCTCGAAATTCAACAAATTTTTAGCTTCTTCCTAAATTGAGTCTTTTTAAATCCATTTCGTTTAAATGTAAGGAAAGAATTGAGTGAAGAAAAAAAGATTAGAAGCTTGAAGATGGTAGTAATAGTTGAAGTTTGAAAATGATAAAATGGTGAGAGTTTTTTGGGTGTTTGGTTGATTAGAAAATGTAAAAAAAATCTGGTAAAAATTGCTTAAAGAGAAGAAAATATAAGAAAATGGTAAAATAAATAGAGACATACGTGGCAAATTATGATTGGCTAAAAAAATTTTTTCTAACGAGACTGACAATTGGAGTAAAATGAATAACGGTTTAATAGTTTAGGTACCAGTTTGAACCAAAAAAAAGTTTAGTACCAATTTGGAAAATCTAGTATAGTTTAGGTACAATTTTGTTGTTTAAGCCTATTTTTTTTATTCGAGAAAGAATTGTATAAACTGAGATATCATGTCATTTTTATTTTTTGTTAATAATTTAAAGTCATTTCAATATTTTTATCTTAAATTTCAGCATTTTCATCCTTAAAAAATCAAATTCAACATGATGTGTAGAAATTTAAAATGAAAGAACTCATATGTGACCTGATGGGCAATATGTTCATCGCACTAAATGTGACTTAAATTCGAATCGCATTAATCGTATTGTTATTAAAACTTTATCCTTTTGTAATTCATCAAAAAAACAATTTAAAATGAAAATACTAAGATAACATTAAATTATTAAAAAAATATATAAATAACATTAAATTATTAAAAAAATATATAAATAACATGATATTCAAATTTCATACCGTCCTTTCTCTTTATTGAAATTTGGGCTCTCATATTGTAATATAAGGTTTCATTAGCCGAATGACCTAAAACAAACTTTTAAAAAAATTATTATGGTAGAAAATCTACCAGAACTATAATTTTTATTAAAACAAAATTACCTTTCGAAATGATATATTTAAGACAGTGGCAAGACAAGATGTAGCAAACATTTATATATTATTTAATTTTCATAAAAATGTAGCATACGCAACAAAAGATGTTGCTCTCACAATGAATGATGGTAAAACTATTATACCTAACTGCCGTTAAGAAATGATATACAGCAAAAATGGAAAAAGACATAACAACCCTCCTCTAGGTGACGACTCCCTGCTCATTATATCATAAATGAAAGAATGAATTATGATTTGCCAGCCCAATCAAAAACAATTTCGCCACCCTACTTGGACCAAGCAACTGCATCTATTTCTGCTTGAGCACTCCGGTATAATTCCAGCCTCTTTGCGAGAGCACTGCGTCGCTCCATGACTGCTGGATCCTCGTTCAACAATGCCGACAATCGTTTTTGCTACAAGAAATATTCCCATGTAAATCACACTAATCATCTATTGTCCCCAGAGATCAGGATATGCTAAGAGAGCAACAATTCTTACCTCAAGTTTACCCAACTCAGTGTAGAAGAAGTCAAGCAGGCTTCTTTTAGCTTCACGGACTTGACAGTAAACAATGGACTTCGGAATCGAGTGGCGCAAAGTGGCGCAAACCATATTAACATAGGACAAAACAGTTGTTCCTGCCCATATATCATTGGTCAAACCCATTATCTGTTAAATGATTAAGAACTATCATTCAAGAAAGCTTTTTCTTGTTTTCAGGAACCTACCTATTCTCCTCAGGTATGTTTCATGGTATCTGTCAAATATTGATTGCGTAGGGCTGCCACCTTTCTCGACATCTTGAGGAAGCTTTCGGAAGAATTCAACTGTAAGGTAACAGCATTCCATATCAACCAGTTGAAGCGCTGCTTTCTTGCTCTGATCCCTCATTCTGTCAAGAGACTCAATTGCAGCATTTCCAACCTCTACTCGGAGGCCAGGGTACTGCTTTAACTCCTGAAAACCAAACCAAGTTGAAATATAAACTCAAGGGCAATAGATAACAAACAAAAGTAAGGTTAATGGTATGACTTAGAATCATCCAATAGGCATGATTTCTCGAGACATGAATAAGATAAGAAAAGAAGGGAACATACTGGAGTCTCACTGATAGCCTTGTGAACCAGATCCTTCAAAATGGAATGAACCTGAAAAGTGTGATAAAGGAAATCAACCCAATTTGAAGCATGATGCACTGGATAAATAAAAGTTCTATGAGAAAATTTGCAGTTTTATAACAGTTATGCGCCACAAGATTAATGTATAAGGTGGACTTATGGAGCAATTTATGCAGACTTCAACGCAGAGGTTCCCCCCAACATTTCCCCAAAAGAGGAAAAAAAAAGTTCAGTCATGATCCTTCTCACCCAGGATAAGAAAAAGTAATCCCTCCTAATGTCCAAAGATTTGTAAAAAAAATATGGCTATAGTGTGAAAGAATGGCAAACATGATTAATCAGAAAGGGAAAAACAACAGCAACCTTACTAACATTGATTAAAATTTTTAGATTAAGAACTAACTAGAAGAAAATATCAATCTTCGAAAACTTTTGCATGGAAAGAATCACAACTGATACTAAGGATCTGGCCAAAAAAATATCGGTAAGAGAAAAGAGAGGAAAACAGAGTAATTTTTACAAGTCAAATTGAACATAATATTCCGTTTCCAAAGATTTCTTTCATACCGCATCAACAGCAGCCTCTGCTGGACCTCTGATTGTAACTAGAGTAGATTCAATCAAACGACGATATCCTTGTTCGGGAGCTATTAAATGTGGTTGATAACCATCAGCTTCAGTAATGAGCTTCTTAATATTCTCCATAGATAGTTGCCTGTCAAATTGCAACCTTTTCAAAGCAGCTGGAAGTTGGTTGTCAAAAACATTGTAAACCTTATCACCGCCAGAACGCCTGTGAACAAAAAATAAATGTCATCAAAAATAGCAAAAATGAGTGAACCTGGAGACAGGTAACTTAAGGACTATAGTAAAAACAAAACGTGATACATACATGCCATCCAGATGTTCTCTGAAGTTTTGGTCAAAAAGACGGCATATCTCCATGATTGAGTACAACTTTCCCTGTATAAACATTTAAGCCATCAGCAATTCTCAAAAGAACTTTTAACTGAGAATCATCTGCAAGTAGAAATGGCTGAGCATATCCAAACTTCAGCCACAAATACACACAAAAGATAGAGAGAGATAACAGGAAGAGAACGCTTACGCCTGCATCAGCAGCAATAGGCCTTCCGAGGCGACTCAATTCAGTTTCAAGTTCAACAATTGTTTTATTAATAAGGGACTGAATGCCTGGAATTCTGGACTTGATTACAGTTTCCAAATGCTGAAACATTAACCAGAATGACTACGTTAATACCAACTGAAGAAAATGTAGCACTGAATCCAGTACCATCGTTACCTTTACAAGTGAAAATTAAGGATTAAATAGGTTTTAACAAAACAAACACAAACTTCCCATTAGCATACCTTTGAGAGCATCTTAGCGAGATGCTCAGATCCCATTCTGTGAGCAAGGTGCCTATACTCAGGCGTACTAGCAAAATATTCGCGCTCTCTATGCCGAGCAGCAATCATGTCAACATTTTTATTAATATCTGCTTGTGAGCGATTCACAACACCAACCCAAGGAAATTTCAGCCGATAAGATTTTCCTTCCAGTATCTGAATCCACAAAAATATGACTTAGAGAACATAATAATGCCTAATGCATCTAATAGTCAAGACCCTAAAAGGTTTTAGCATGTCTAAACCAAGCATAGATCAACTTACATCAACTGCATTAGTGCCCTTATCCATCAGATCAATCTTTGTCAAGACACCCAAAGTCCTCTCCCCTGAAAGGTTAATCCCAATGCCATGTATTAGAAAATCAGAAATGTACAACCCCTATACTTCGAAGAACCCACAAGTCAAAAAGCTTACATAGCACAGCAGCAATTTTACAGATAATGAATTCAAAACCAGCCATGGTTTCACATTATATTACCAATGAACAAGTAGAAAATACTATAATCTTGAGGTGCATGGCAAATAAGAAAGAACATGGAACAAACTGATCATGGAAAAGGTTACCTGTAGGGTCCACCTCACGTGAAATTTTAATTGCATCTGATGTAGCCAGATCTTGATTAGCAGGTGAAATTGCCAAGATTATACAGTTGGGCTGCATAAGAAGTTCAACAAATAAAGATAAGAACATTCGATTCAGCTTTCATACTTGGATAAAAGAATATACACTGCAAAGTTATTAGGGACAGAAGAACCAGCAATTTACAACAAAAACCATCCACAATACAGTTTTCCTAGACCTTGATAGCCATCACATTAGAGAATTTTACTGAAAAAAAGAAACAGCCATGCTGCATTTTACCTTCTCAATGTAGGAGCGAACCATGTTCTCGATATCTTGTACAATGCTGTCAGGTTGACCCTCTGCATTTAGCAAGATAATCCATCAATATCCCATAATTTAATAATTCTTTTTGCTAATCTTATTACCAGAAGAGAATGAAATTGGGGTTTGAAGTGCAAAAATGCTATAGTTTTTTTTTTTTTTTTACATGGGAAATAAAAAGATTTACATTTTGAATATTATACTTATTTTAGGTCCCGTGGAAATATGGTAGTCTAAATTTGAGATTAAGCATTATAAGGATTGCAATTTTCTTTGAATTTTCACAAGGCTTTTCCGTTAACTTACCAACAGCTACCTTCGTCAGACCAGGAAGGTCAACCAGAGTCAAATTGACAACTGCATAAAATTACATAAAAAAATAAAAAATAAGTAGAGAAAAATATCTTATATACTGGAGATTTGGTAGAACATATAATAAGATGACCTTTAAAAATTAAATAAAGTGCAAGAAAACAGAAATAATTTTTACAAACAGGTCATACCGTTGGGAGAAAATATACTAAGATGAATTGGAACACTAGATATTTGTTTAGTTCGCCCAGTTTCTCTATCCGTCTCATCTTGAATCTCCTTCCTAACAGCAGCTATAACGTAGATAATAAAAAGTTAAACCCTAAGATTTATATAATTCCTTTTGCTTAAATAAAGAACAATAAGAATATATTTACCAAAATCGGTAAATCTTTTTCTAGGGAGGTGAAGAAACTCAGCATATTCTCTGGTTCCTTCATCACTCTTATGAAGCTGTAACACCAGAGGTCTACGAGTAACAATACCTGCATTAATTTTTAATAATAAAAAAAAAAACAAAAGGAAAGAAAAAGGAATCAGTTCTTGAGTTTCTTAGCGATGAAGGATAGATTGAGAACGATAGCTTATTTAATGTTCTTACCGGATCCACGAGGTAAAAAATCCTTGCCGACAACGCTTTCCAACACCGAAGATTTCCCTGAACTCTGTTAATATTGAAATCTCAGACCAGCAGATCATAGAAGAAAAAAGAAAACAAAGGTTGACTAAAAATAGAAAAAGGAAAAGAAAGATCGAGCGTCGACCTGACCACCAACGACGGCTATCGTCGGTAAGGAATCCCAAAGAGTAGGCAAGGCGCTTGCCTCTCCATGATCACCAAGAGCAGTGCAAGCTCTTTGAATCTTGTTCACCAGAGAAATCAAATTATCCATTTTTTCTTTTTCTTTTTTTAATATCAGTGCCGGCGAAGATAACAAGCGTCGGATACAAATCAGCTAGATCTGAGCTGATAACGTAAAGAAACGGCACCTGTCAGATCTGAGTGAGAAATGAGAACCAAATGAAGTTCCGTCTAGCGAAAGGAGTTTTTTGAAGTTTTGAAATGGGGAAAGAGTAAGGAGACTTCGGCTTTAAAGTGAAGCGCGTTTTATTTATTATTTATTTATTTTAAATATTACTTTTACCACCGATTTATTTTATGTGTTTGAATTTTAATTCAATTTTTCTAATTAAAATTATAAAATCAGATAAATAGATTGTAATTTATTTGTTGTTGAATTTTTGGATTAATAATTTTAAAAATTAAATAAATAAATGGTTTGAATTGTTAAAATTAACAAGAGAAGTTGTAAAAAATCACTATATTTAATTTTATAATATAATTATATAAAAAAAACATGTTAAATTTTTTTTTAGAAAGTAAATGATACTCAATACAATTAATTATTTCTTATCTAAATAAAGAAAAAGTTAATCAATCAACCAAGGAAAACTCTGATTAATTATTAAAAGTGACAATAAAACAACGGTGGATTTAATATTAAGGAATGAAAGAGGGGAAAGAATTTGAATAGGATCGGAAATATGTAATTAAATGACGAAAAATTGATATGTTAAACTTCGATTTATACCAAAAACAGTAAATATGACAATTGACGATGCATGATGAAATTTTATTAAAATAAATGCTAACAAAATTGTTTTTTATTTTTCTTGTTCAACACATGCAATTCAATTTTTTTTTTTTTTGGTACAAAAAAGGGAAACTCTTGATTTCTTTTTCTTTCCTCATATAACCTCAATCCAAACATAAGTAAAATATCATAAATAAATTTATTAATTAAAAAAAGTAGATGAAGTTATAAAGATTTAAATTTCAAAAAGCTAATCATTGAGTTTTATATATTTGTTTGTATGTATAGAGTGGAAGGCATTTCAAAATTAAATTTAAAAGACCGCTTCCAACGGCACAATAACAGATGGCATGCCAACTTTTTTCTTGGATTTAATTAATATAGTTAGAAAATGGGCGATATAAAGCCGTTGGACTTGGAGACTAGTCCGGTATTCCGTTTCTTCCTTTGCCTTTTCAGTAGTGGGCCTCTATCATGTAAGCCGTTAGCCTTACACTACGCCTCACCATTTAATAATTAATAAACATGAAAGATGAAATAAAAAAAATGAACAAAGACGGTATTTTTCATTACAAGTATCTATCTGTGGTTCGTGTTCATGTGATAATTTACTCCTATTGGTAACAGCCACAAACGGTTGCTAGTCATGAAGAGCAGTATAATACAAGCTTCTGAGCAGTTGAAGCATCATCCCTATACTAAGTATGTCCCTCCTTCTCTATAATTCGTAACATCTTTAATCGTATTAATTAATAATCACCTAAAATCCTGTCAATAACAAAAAAAATATAAATCCTATCATCATCAACAAATGTCTTTATAAGAATGGTGGTTTCACTGTGTCTTCACTTCAGCACTCCGTTTGACTCAGCAGATCCATATCCATATGGATTCTTGCTGGCCCAGTTCCACTGATCCCTGCACATTTCTTCAATGCCGTACTTTGCCCTGCAATCACAACCCAATTCATCTAACATTCCTTTCCTCAACCATAATATCATCAACTTTTAAAATGTTTGCACTTACCTCCAATTCAATTCACGCTCCGCTTTTTTGGTTGAAGCATACACAATTTCGGCATCACCAGCTCGACGTCCCGCAATTACAAGAGGAATTTTCTGATAAAAGCTCAAATATTTGCTATGTTAATAAAATTGTCCTAGTTACTCTCTCGGACAGGAATGGAAGAACAGAAGATCACAAGTACCTTCCCAGATGCCCTTTCAAAACCAGCAACCATCTCCAATACTGATGTTCCTTTACCTGTTCCCAAGTTGTAGACCTCACAACCTATAATAGCATAACTGGTACGATTACAGGCCAATTCTACTTGAAGCAATAAATAGTCGCAAATACAGAAAAGCAACAGTTAATAAAAAAGCACTTCAATATATTACTCTTGTCTGCTACCATAAACTGAATAATCGAGGCAGCTAGACAGTCATAAACACGATATTAAATGGAAGGAAACAAAATAGAGAATGTGAAATTTACCTATTTTTGGATCAGATAATTTACGTAATGCAGCAATGTGCCCATCTGCTAAATCAACAACGTGAATATAATCACGTACCTGCAAAGAGACAAGTAACAAGCCTTTTGTCACAAGGAATCACAACCCTGTGAGCAAATTTCCCTACCTTGAGGTTTAAGTCTAAAAAAATTTGTCAAAGCTAATGGAAAGAATAATCCTTTAAGTCCAGAAGCATAGTGCTTCAAAATGTTGAAGGGCACAAACATTTAATAGCCAAGAAGGGAGCCTGAGCTTCATGAGGTGGTCTACTTGATTACAAGGAAGAAAAGGTTTGCTTAAAGGAAAGATGTTGTGAATATGTGGAAGATGCATGGGTGACCAGTGTTGAGGATGTTGTGAATATGTGGAAGATGCATGGGTGACCAGTGTTGAGAAGTATAAAAGGAATCCAAGGAGATGTTAGGTGTTTAAACACATATCAAGCAGAACTGACAAAAAGGTTGTAGACGGAAACTGAACAGAACTCAATCATACTAAAGTTCCTACGCATATAGTAAACATATTCTGAAATATGAGATATAATCTATTGGAATTAACAGTCATACTGGTAAAAGCTTACCCCAGTACCATCCTTTGTGGCATAATCATTTCCAAAAACTGTCAATGCTGGTCGCCTCCCGACAGCAACTTGTTGCACAAAAGGCATGAGATTGTTTGGAATACCCCGGGGATCCTCACCTATATGGCCACTAGGATGTGCACCAACTGGATTAAAATACCTTAGAAGTATGATCTTCCATTCAGGATCAGAATGATGGACATCACGACAAATTTCTTCTATGAAAAGCTGAAGGACTAACCATGTCAGATATTGGAAAAAATCTCAATTGACAAATTCGTAAGTACTCATAAGAGATTCATATGGAAAACTAGTAAAAGTGTAATGACTATCCCTGGTCCTTTTTTAATCTATACTGCTTCATAGATATGCAAGAGAGTATTCACTTTTGAAAGGCTCATTGCATACCTTCGTCCGTCCATAAGGATTCACTGCAGACAGGGGGGACTCTTCTGTACATGGAACCTCCTTTGGCCAGCCATAAACAGTAGCAGATGAAGAAAATACAAGCTGAAATGTATTAAATTAGAAGACTGATTAATTTACAAAACTAAAATTGACAATCCTACTCATATTGAATTATACAAATTAGAAAAGTAATTCTAGATTCCACAGGGCCAGCCTCTGCATTTAAATGATCATCTAAAAAAGCTTTTGAATGATCGAGAAGAAAGAAAGTGCATTGCTCTTATCTCTACAGTTAATGCTTTCCTTGGCAATGTAAAGAAACAAAAGACTGAAAATTGCATATTATTTATTTATTTTATAAAGTTATGTGGCTGCAGAAGTATGAAGGGAGAGAGAAGTACATTTTTACATCCATGTGCAGCCATGACTTCCAACAGAATGATTGTCCCAATGACATTGTTGTCATAATAGAGCAATGGTTTCTCTACACTTTCACCAACCGCTTTTAGTCCAGCAAAGTGAATCACAGCATCAAACCTACAATATAATCAAGTAGGTTATTGGAGCCTGAGCAAGGGGAATAGGCAAAAGAAAAACAGCATACGGATTCCTCATAGTACTTTGTCTCAGCAAAAAGTTTTTCGATTACTGATCTATCCCTAAGGTCCACCTGCAGTCGAAAACGAAGATTCAAACGTTAGGACCATCTCAGATTTATGGTCAGAACAAATCTTGGATGCATAAATAATATAATGATATAAATATTTAGTAAACAACTGTAATGTCACAATAATTCAACAGCACATGGTGGATTTGATTATTGGCAAAATCCCACAAATCCCCATGAACACTTTATTCTCAAAAGAAGCAGAAACAGAAAATTTGAGACCCTTCAACTTCAAGTTTACAGATGATGAAAAGGTTAACAATCAACAACCAAGATAAAACGAAAGAGGAAAACTTTAAAATATCATCCAGCAAAGTAATGACTAACAGGTATAGTCTAGTAGATAACTAGATTCAAACATTCCAAATCAAAAGAGAGCTTCAAAAACATTTTAAGATACTGACAATAAAATAATACCATTGAAGCACCCCAAATAGGCTTTTAAAAATATATACTCCATAAAAGAATCTTCACCTGACAACCAGTAACTCTGTTTAATGATCAAAGTATTACCACGCTGAACTCTTCAATTATAAATTAATGCACTAATTTCTTTAGCGATCATAATTAAAAATCGCGTGAAAACATAGCAAATAAATAAATAAAAAAATAACACTAATACTTTATAAAACTATTCCGACCATTTTCATCTAAAAAGAAAAAGAAAAATACATATCACCGAATTTTAGAACACCCCATGTTGCCAGATAAAACAATTTAATTATCAAGCAAGCCGTCAAGTTAACAAAACTAGACCCAATTAGACTCCAAATTTGCAATTTAAGCATACTAATTAAATATGCCTTGCTGCTCTGGCAACCAACTCAGCAGCCACTCATTGAAAATTACAAAGTTACACCTCGAAACAACTTTTTTCTCTTTTTTTTTATAATGTAAATCAGAGAGTTCAACCGCTCAACGAACCTGCCGAAAAGAAAGGTTTCTGCCGAATTCACCGGCGAGTTCTTCAACTCTCTTAATAGCAACCGCGGAGGAATTATCCAGATTATCAGCGACGACCACTTTGTATCCGCCTAAAAGCAGCTGCAACACTGTGTGGCTGCCTATATAACCGGCTCCTCCGGTCACCAGAATGTTCTTCGACATGATCGATTCAATCAAACCAAAATACCAAAAAGAGAAAAAGAAACGGAATAACAGAGCAGAGCAGAACTAGGAAAAACGAAAAACCCCAGAGAGAAGATAAAACGGAGATAAGAGCGTTAGAAAGAAAAAGACTTGCTCTTTGAATTAACTGAGAGATAAATGAAGAGGGAATTTATAGCGGGAGGAATGATAATTAATTAGAGAAAAATGTATAGAGAATAAAAAAAATAAAAATCCAAATCTAAAGGAAAAGGAAATTATTTCCCTGCATTTTCTGAAAGAGAGAGAGAGAGAGAGAGAGGGAGAGAGGAATGAGGATCGGCCACGTGGAGAAACTTTTGTTTATATTTCAAGTGCGGGAGTCTCTATATACGTGGTAATTTTTTATTGATTCGGATTAAATTCAAGAATGAAATACAATATTATGATGATAAATAATTGAATTCTTTAAAATTATATTTAAAAAAAATTAAAATAACTGTATAAATTAAATTATGTTAACGGATAATATTATATTTTATGAGAGTTTTAAAGAATTTGAATTTTATATATAATATAAAAGTCTTAAAAAATTTAAATTTCGTACAATTTTATTTTTTAATATTTATTTTTTAAATTCTTTGCAATTTTATTTTTTAATATTTATAATAATTACGCTGATAAATCTAACTTTCCTAATCAAGCTAAATCAAATGAGGTGCTTTGAATGAGAGAAGATGAGAGGAATGAGGCCCGGCCACGTGGAGGAACTTTTGTATATATTTCAAGTGGGGTAGTCTCTATATACGTGGCAATTTTTAATATGTTTGGACTAAACTAACCTTCTAGTACTTACTTTTTGTCTTCTTTGGAATGGTATATTCTGGATGGTTTTGTACTTTTCTTTATGCTTTATTACTTTTTTCCTGAAAATTTGGTTAAGTTTTTACTTTTTTCTTTTCACTAGATTTAAAAAGAAAGTAGTAGTGAAATTTTGGCAAGTTTTGAAAGAAATAATTTTATTGGAAAAAAGAGTTAACTAGGAAATAATTACAAGCAAAACTGAATTTAATTAAAAAAAATTATTAGTAGGTAGTTTAAAAATAAAATATAATTTTTAAAAAAAATTTCGTTATTAATACAACTTTTTTTAATAAATTCAGTGCATTGATAATAAATTTTAAATCAGTTTATTTTGTTTTAATAAAAATCTGTTGAAAGTATGAGTAGGTAATATAATTTATCTACACTTAATGTAAAATGCATTCAATATTTTTATTTTGAACTACAATTTTCTAAAAAAGTTGTTTTTCAACGTTGGAAGATGTTGAGCTCGTAAAAAATATTTAAATCAATTTTGGTAAAGGTAACAATATAAAATTTCCCTATTCAACATTTATTATTAGCAAACATAAATTAATTGTTTCATAAATTAGACAATTAAGTGCGTACTAAATGTTATAAATTTTGAATTTATATAAAAATATTTTAATAAATTAGTAAAAATAAATATTGAATATAATTATGTTATTTTTAAATTAAATATTTTTTAAAATATTTATCGGAACGCTTTCTAAAAAATATTTTAAATACATTTTTAAAATAGTTAGTGAATAGTGACTTATCGAACATATTTAAAATATTTTTCTATTTTTTTCATGTTTATTTTATTGTTAACATTCGAAGTTTATGATTATTTTTTTAATAATGTCATTTTTAAAGTTTAAACATGTGTTTTTCTATTAAAAAGTATGCGTATTATCACTACACTTAATGTTTATTACTCGAATAAAAATATTAAATATTAAAATTTTAATAATTTATTAAATATTAAGTTGATTAATAATTTAAAAAAATCTTAAAGCTAAGTACTAACAAATTTGAATACGAAATAATTTATAATAATTAAAAATGTTATCTAACAAGTGATAAATATAGATTCTCTTAAGATATAATTTAAAAGCTAAAAGACTAAAATTTGATTACAACATAATTTATAATATTAAAAATGTTATCTAGATAAGAGGTTAATCTTTTAAGATATAATTAAAAAATTAAAAAACTAAATATATAGCATACCCATGTTTGTAAAATTTAAAGGTTAAACATTTTACTTTAAACAAATTAAATTGATTAATTTCCTTTCATCTAGCATACTATCTCGTGTTTAATTTTAAACTTTGTGTTTTAAAAAATGAAAATTGTATAAATATATATTTTGATGTTTTTCAAATTCAGAAAAAAAAAAAAAAAAAAAAAAAAGGCGGTGGCAGCGGTGTGATAGTTTTGTAAAAGAAGCAACGAGAATTGCATGAGCAAAATGGCATTATCATGTGATAGTGCGGTGTTAGGCTGACTTTAGAAAAATAAATAAAATACTATATATACTGCCATAAATCCTTGTAATGCGGTCTATATGAAAGTATTTTTTTTAATATCAAAAAGGAAAGCAAAAGCAAAATAAAATGTTTTAAATCATGATAGAAATCTCTAGACAAAGTGATTTAAGACCCTAATTAATACATTTCGGAAATTAATTCAATATGCACATTAATTCCACCTGCTCAATCATATTTATTCAACTAAATTAGAGACTGAATATTTAAATATTTTTATTTTTTTTAGATTTAAATTTTAATTTTTATACATCAATTGATTTTTAGTTCAATTAGAATTATTGTCAGTATAGAAAAACATGAGTTCGAGTACGTTGAAATGTATTATCCTCATATTTAATAGTTAGAGAAAGATTTTGAATAGGTCTGAACATTATATAAAAAAATTAAATTTTTTATATTTATATTTTTAAAATTTAATTATTTATTTTTTAAATTTTAAATTTTAAATTTAATTGTTAATATCATTAAATTTATCCACATGACATTTTAAAATTTTGAAATATTTTGTAATCAACTTGAATTTGAGTAATAGTAAGTGCAGTAGGTATTGTAGAGCAGTTCGCAATGCTGAAGCAACATAATTAATTTTATTTGCAATTCACAATATTTTGAAATAAAATAATCGGGCAATAATATTTGCACGTAATTTGAATATGTGTTGGTCCCTTTTTTAATATCAATTTTTACGAGGTAACAAATCTTAAAGTTTGAATTAAAAAAAAAATCAGATTTCTTATTTTAAAAAATTAAATCATTAAAATATTAATATACACAATATATAAAAAAATATATATAAATTTATTTTACTTTTACACTCATTTAATCTCTCATAAAAAGGTATAAAATAAATTCAACATGATATTGTTAATATTAAGATTTTAAATCCATATTTAAATTCGAAAATAATATTTATATAATTACTTTGAAAAAATGCGCATTATATATGTAGACGCAAGTGAATAGTAAAATTTAACACATTAAACGAGTAGAATAAATCGTGTGTGAATTAAATAAGGCTTAGATGTTAATTTTTTTTTAATTTAGGCTTTTAGAATTTTTTTTTTTAAGGAAATAGAGCGTTTTTAAGAGAAAATACGTTTAGATAGACGTATTTTCCGTACAAATAGCAGAAAAATATAGTCAACTCTTTTCTTCTCTCTGCAAGGTTAGAGTTTTTAACTTTTTAGTGTTAGGATTTAGGTATATTTTAGGGTTTAGGGTTTTCAATTGATACAACTAAAATTCTTACCTAATTTTGAGGGGTCAAGGATGTGATAATGCACCTCAAAACACATACATTTCATATGTCATGAAGAGATAGGATCATCACCTAAGAAATCGATCTTAAGGAAATCGGGTTTTGGGGTGACAGTGCTTTATACGATCAGGGATCAAAGTCCAAGTGGAGGTCTCAATCGGCGGTCATGAGTTCAAGTATAACCGGGGGCCCGATGACAGACGTTACGCGGTTAAGAGTTCAAACTTTTTGGATACCAGCAAATGATACCTTATAAATACCATACATAAGGTTGAGGTCATAATCATACAAAAAAATTCTAGGGATTTCCATTGTAATCAACGTAATTTTTCGTTACGAAAAGGAATTGTGTAATGAGTGTTGAAGCCCAAATTTGTCTGAGCCTATTGGAAATTGAATTTATTTTAAAATTAAGTTTATTTTAAATTTAAATTTATTTGAAATTTAAATTTATTATAAATTTAAATTTAAAATGTCATTAAAAGTCCAAAACAAATACAGATCTAAATGGCCCAATTACAAACAGCCCAAGATTCCAAACCCATCTGTTAAGTGTTGTTGATGCTGCCTCCACCTCAGCCAACCAGAAGCCGCCACGTCATCATCGAGTTGCACCACTAGCAACTTGCACTACCATCAGCTGCTCCAACCCCCACTGCCATCGTCGAACCTGCAAAAACAAAGAGATTAGATGTACATTTAATGGCAAAAAGCAAACAATAATCATTGTAAATCTGGTTATAAAACTAGATTCAAACAATCTTGAAGGGGGTTACGAACTTTGATTGTTCATTCACAAAAAAATTAATATAGCAAACAGAGATATTTGAACAGACAGGGCATGAAATTGCAGAAGTAAGGGCAGATCAGATTCACAATACTTGGTCATTAAAGCATCCAGGTATTTTCAATGAATGTTTACCACTATTTATGATTAATGTTCCTATTTTAAAAGCTCATTCAGTTTCGATGCATGCATTCAACACCCACTGTTGTTATTTATTTCTTTTATTTTCAAAACGTTTCTTAATAATCATTAATAATAATAATAATTGTTTAATAATAATAATAATAATAATAATAATAATAATAATAATGAACATGATAATATTAATTATAACAGTAATGAATTTATGAATAGTAATAAATAATATCATTAATAACAAAAAAAAGAAAACAAAGGGTCAGAGGGCACTTCCCTGACCTGCGTCGCCGTCACCGGAGCTCGCGTCGAAGCCTCCGCTGAAACCCCACACCTCGCCTTTCATGGATCTGCAAAAAAAAGAAAGGAATCAAAACGCTAATATTGAAAGTTAATAAAACCGTTAAAAAAGGGAAACGTTTAAAAAAAAAAAAAGGGATTGAAACGTTTTTTAAAAAAGGAAAAAAAGGAAAAAAGGAAAGAAAGAGGGTACTTTACCTGGAAAGCCATGTGCAAAGGCGCGTGTGGTGCAACCCAGACGGCTAGGATGGCGCGTGGACGTGAAGGCAGCGGCGCGTGCACTGGAAGACTCCAGGTGGTGACACGCGATAACCATGCGCGGGGATCGACGGCGCGCGTGTGACCCAACGCGCAACAAACGGCGACCAGCCCGATCGACCGGAGCATGGCCGACCAAGGAGGGGGGAGAGGTTTTTTTGGTTTTTTTTTTTTTTTGAGAAGGCTAAAAGAAAAGATTTTTTTTCAGAAAAGGGTTATTTATAGGCCCTCAAAACGGCATCGTTTTAAGGGCTGAGTTTCAGCCCTAAAACGGTATCGTTTCGAGCTATTACCCATGTCCGACCCGACCCGACTTAAGATCCGCGTGTTTTCTAAAGAGGGATTATTTATGCGTTCGATCCTTCCGCTTTTTCTAAAATTTTTAATCAGGTCCTTTTTACACTTTTAATTAATTTTAAATTGGCCCAATGATTTTCATGGTTTTTCAATTTAGCCCCTCGACCTTTTAAAAGCACCAGGAGCTGCCACGTGTCAGGATTTTGCTTATTTATGCAAGCGATCCCTTTTTATTTCTAATTTGTTTTAATTTAATCCTTAAATCAGGTTCGTTTTAATTACAAAATTGCCCCAAAAATTTTTAATGGTTTTCAAAATAGTCCTCCGACTTCAAGATGCCTGAGGGGCTGCCACGTGTCACCTGTTTTTGGTTTTATTACCTTGAAGGTCTCTAAACTGTCCAAAAATTTTATTTTTACCCCCGAACTTCCAAAAATACTATTTATGACCTCGAAACTTCCAAAAATCTCATTTTTGACCCAAAACTTCCAAAAATTCCATTTTTAGCCTCAAACTTCCAAAATTTTCATTTTTAACCTCGAAACCATTAAAAATTACCATTTTACCTCGAACTTCCAAAAATCACATTTTCAACCCCGAAACTTCAAAAAATTCCATTTTTAGCCCCAAACTTCCAAAATTTCCATTTTTAACCTCAAAACCTCCAAAAATTACCATTTATCCCTGAACTTCCAAAAATCTCATTTTTGACCCTGAAACTTCCAAAAATTCTATTTTACCCCCAAACTTCTAAAAATGCCATTTTTTATCCTACAAATTTTATTTTTGCCCCCGAATGTCTAAAAAATTCTATTTTTAAACCTCAAATTTTCCTAAAATTACCATTTTACCCCCCGGGTATCCGAAAAGTCTCATTTTCAAACTCGATCGTGTCCTTTTTTTTTATCATCAATATTTGTGTTTATTTTAACCATTATGCACTCGTATTCTGCATTTTTTTGTTTCTCGTGATTTTTTCTTCTTATTTATCTTACTTCGCGTTATTAACTGCTTATTCATATTTAACTTGCATGCTTGTTTTCAAAATTGTTTTTTCATAAAAACTTTAAAATCGAGGCAATATTCTTATATTTCGAGTTTCGAAAATTTGTGCCTTAACTCACTAGGTGCAATTTTTTCTTCAAATCGAAATAATCGAATACCCTTAATCGAGGCAATGTTTCCTTATCTTCGGTTTTGAAATATTACGCCTTAACTTACTAGGTGCAATCTTTCTTCAAATCGAGATAATCAAATATCCTTTTCGTAAAAATTAAAAAATGTTTTACAAAGGAAAGCTCGTTACTTCTAGGTCTTGAAATGTCATGTCCTAACTCACTGGACACAACTTTCTTCCTCAATCATTTTGAAATAGCAAGATTTTCAAACAAACTCGATTTCTTGTAAACTTAACTCATGCATTCAAGGATCGTATTTTAAACTTTATTCAAGCTTTTAAATGTTACAAATTAAGACCCGAAAATAATCAATACGGTACCAATTTTGGGCGTATGAGGGTGCTAATCCTTCTTCATGCGTAACTGACTTCCGAATCTGTTTTTCTGAATTTCGAAGACCTACATGTTTTCAAAACGGTTTTTTAAAACATTTTATGGTGATCCAATCACACCAAATAAAGGATTGGTGGCGACTTCCATTATTTTTTCGATTTTAAAATAATTTTTCGAAACACGTCATTTTCCAAAAAGGGATGGTTTCGACTGTTGGCGACTCCGCTGGGGACGTTTAAAATAAACGAGAGTCAAGCCAAAATTGATTATTTTCGGGTCTTCTTTGGAAACTTTTAAGCTTCAATTTTGTTTAATATGCAATCTTCAACATCTTTTGTGACATTATATTATGTGATATTGCTAGTATATATTTACATACATCCGCATATGATATTACCCTTTTAAGTGGAAGCCTGAAACTACTCCTTCATGAGGTCTTCACCTCCGTGCAGGATAGTGGATTGCTTTCGGGATTACAAAGTACACTTGTTTTCGTGAAGTTTTCACTTTCGTGCAAACATGTGGGAAATGCGTCCCCTTAGACCGAACTCGTCCGTATGAGCCTGTAATGGGTGAGGACCGAGGAATCTGTTGGTTTGAGTACCCCTACTTTAGAACCTAAAACCACATGTAGTAAGACATAAAAACTTGCTTAGAAAGGAGTTATACTAAACCATTTAGCAACCTTCCAAAATAAACTCTTAGGTTCTATGGTATACTTGTATATTAATATTATTGTGTTTCGCTAACTTGTTTATTTTGTCTCTTTTTGCATCGCATTTCATCATCATATAAAGAGAAGGTATAGACTCAAAAGTTCAGTTACCGATAAGAGAATTAATTATGAAAAATAACTACTTTGATTAAGTGGAGGACAATATGGTCATGCGTATGTGGTCGAAGGAGACTCAACGCCAAAAGGGAGACAACTTAGTGGAAGGATATGAGTCAGAACTTTAAGATTATACCAGGATCAGCACGACTCAAAATAATGTGCTAGAATTGAAAGAGATTTGGGACAGTTGAGACAACAACATGAAACAGACCTTTTACCAAGAATACGGAGATTTGCCATACTTGTGCGAAGTTAAGGTGGACAAATCCCTCTTTAGAGCCTTAACACAGTATTGGAATTCAGCCGACAATTGCTTCACCTTCGGGAATATAGACATGACGCCGACGTTAGAAGAATACACCACTCTGCTCCGTTGTTCGACGATGTCAGTAGATAAGGCTTATTCTAGAGCTCTAAATCTCCCGACCATGGTTAAAAGATTAATAAACATCACGGGCATGAGCGAACAGTGGGTTACAGCTCGAGTTAAGGTCAAAGGCGATAACAAGTGCATCACGTGGAAAAGTCTGCGATATTTGATACTGGCTCATCTAGATGCGAAGAAAAAGATCGACATTTTGGCCCTAAGTATCTACGGGTTGGTCGTTTTTCCAAAGGCTTTTGGGCATATAGAAGACGCGATAATAGATTTGTTTAATAGATTAAATAAAAGAGTGACACCTGTCCCGGCTATACTAGCTGAAACTTTCAGATCCTTAAATGCATGCAGAAAGGAAGGAGAAGGTCGATTTATCGCCTGCCCACCGCTACTGATGGTATGGTTTCACAGTCACTTTTGGAAAATAGAAAAAGTCTCCTATCAGTACTTGTCTAAAGATTACTCCCCTTTGAAAGAGTTTGTAACCACGCAGAGACAAGAAAACTTCTCAGAAGAAAAGTGGATGGTCATACTCCAAAGCCTCAAAGACGAAGACATAGAGTGGCGAGCACCCTTGTTCGTTCCTGATGAAATATTGTATCGGCGCGGAGATCTTGACTGGGTCCCATTGGCAGGAATATGGGGCGCAACCGGATATGCACCTTTGTTGGTTTCAAGATAATACAGATCAAGACAGTTCATACCCGCAACTCAGGGGATAGCTCAGTGTGAATTCATGTACCGGGGAGAAAACAATAAGAAAAGGATTCGGGAAATCTCAAATGCATGGAACCAGGTTCGAAAAATGAAAGCATTCGGCACCAATCCTATGATAACTATAAAATATGATTGGTGGAGAAAAAGAAGGATCAACGACAATATTCCAGTGTCAAACCCGGAGATTGTCCGCCCAATTGAAGAACACTTACAAATTGTTTCAACTGAATTAGAAATAATTAAACAAGATTTCGAAAAGAAAAATGCCGAGATGGGGAAAATGATAGAAAAACTAGAGGAAGAGAAGGTGCTTTTTGGATTAGACGTTGATGTTCAGAAGCTAGAGGCGGAAAAATTAAGAAAAAGGAAGAATAAGGCTGAAGAGGATCTTAACAGCCTAAAGAAGGATTATAAAAAGCTTCGATTGTCAATGAGAACCGTCGGTTTAGGTAAGACATCAGAGCAATGGCAGTAGGAAATTCGCGAAGAGAAAAATAAAACAAGTCACTGGAAAAACAAATTTCAAGACGCTCAAGTTCAGGAAAATGCTATAAAGTGTAGCCTTCTAGAAAGCCAAGCTAAAGTGACTGAATTAAAAGCTCGAGTAGGAGAACTGGAGGAGTCCTTATACAGGCATCGTAGCCGAAATTCAGTAATGGAGTTAAAAGCAAGCTGAGCTGAGATCGAGAGACTAAGTGAGAGGGTGAAAGAATTAGAGGCCTCTTTACAAAATAGTGAAATACGAACTGAGATTTTGGAAAGGACGTTGGAGATAAATGATTGGCATCTTCAGCAAACTCAAAAGGAAGTCAGAGAAAGAGATTACGTTATGGGTGAAGCTTTAAATCAAATCCGCGAAGTAGTTAATCATGTGCAGACACTGGCAGTTGAAGCAGAAGAGCTAAGCATACAGTACGAGACGAAGACGGAACGAGGTCAAAAGTTATCAAGCCTCCTTAAAAAAGTCAAGGCTCTGAGCATCAAAGCAAAATCGTTTATGTAATTTATTTTATATTAATGAACTTGTTACCCAAATGAAGTTTTCTAAATGAAAAATGAATTATAAGTCAATACATTTCTCTTGCATACATGCATCTTATTCACATCACATTTTTGCATACTTCTGCATAACAATCCTAACTTTTTAAAAATTTACAATCCAGCTACATCAGTAACCATTGAAAACTCACACCGCTATAAAACTTGAAAGAAAACTAAAGCCATGGAACAAAGACTTGAACAAATCCAAAAAGAGTTACAAGACCACATGCAAGAGCGCATCCAAGAGCAAATGAGCATGATGTGCAGAGAAATGAAGAATCAATTCATGAAGGTATAGAAAAGCGTAATGAATGAATTAGCACAAGTAAAACAAAGCATGGTTGACAAAGAAAAAAATTCGGCTATTGAGGAAGAAGAGGACCCAATGGTCCCACCGGGTTTTACACCCCTCCATAACCCGGCGTCGCATGAAATGTTGGCACGGAAGCCCACCATTATTGTAAGAGCACAGCAACCAAGTACAGGCACGTCACGACCAGCTAATTATCCAATTGGATCAGGGTCAAATCCAGAGGATAATGTCGCGAATCTGGGTGTCCCAAATTTTGACGAGATGATAAGAGAACATCTCCCCAGACAAATAGAAGAAAAATACATGCAGTTAGAAGAGAAAATCGACGCGATACAGGGGGTTGAAATTACCTATGGGGTAGATGCCAAAGAACTAAGTTTGGTTCCGGATCTAGTTCTCCCTCTCAAATTCAAAGCTCTAGAATTTGAAAAATATAGCGGGACGAGCTGTGCCTTGAAGCTCACCTAACCATGTTCTGTAGAAAGATGGCGGGGCATGCACATAATGACCAACTGTTAATTCATTATTTTCAAGACAGCCTGGTCGGGTCGGCAATCAGATGGTACAATCAATTGAGCCGATAAAAAATCTATTCGTGAAAAGATTTGGCACAAGCTTTCTTAAAACAATACGATCATGTGATAAAAATAGTCCTTGATCAGCTTACACTGCATAATATAGAAAAAGTGTCAAATGAGAGCTTTAGAACATATGCGCAGAGGTGGCGCGAGGTGGCAACCCAAGTACAGTCACCGCTAACAGAAAAAGAGACAACAATGTTGTTTGTCAATACACTCAAAGCTCCTTACCTAAATCATCTATTAGGAAATGCTACCAAGAGTTTCTCTGATATGGTCATGTCAGGGGAAATGATTAAAAATCGATCAAAACCAGTAAAATTGAAACCGGAGAAAGCCCTAAAAGGCTTGCCCCTAGAAGAAAGGATAACGAGGTCAACAATAGAAGCATATACAGACCTAGCTACACCAGACCCTTTGTGACAAGTTAGCCCAAAACTCCAATGGGCAATTATCAAAATGCCCCGCGACAGGAAACGGGCACTAGGCTAAGTAGAGGAAGAATTCAATATACTCCCCTTCCAATGTCATATGGAGAACTCTACAAGATATTATATGATGCGCATGAGGTAGCTCCTCAACATGTAAGACCATACAAACCCCCATTCCCGGCTTGGTACGACGCAAAGCTCACTGTGAATACCATGCAGGGGCAGAAGGGTACTCGATTGAAAATTACCCCGCTTTTAATAGACGAGTCGAAGGACTCATAGAGCATGGGATCGTAAAGTTGGAAGAGCCAGCAAAACCCAATATAGCTGGGAATCCTTTGCCTAACCACCCGGAGCAAGGGGTGAATGCCTTGCTGGAAGAAGGAGCTCGATAAATTAAGGGAAGTGTTGAATAAATCAAATCTCCACTTCGATGGGTATGACAAGAGTTAGTTAAAGAAGGGATAATCGTGAACGATAAAAAGAGTATGATAATCGGGGATGAGGACCATTGCGAATTTCACGCTATTAAAGGGCATAAAATTCAAAGTTGCATAGAGTTCAAACCGTGGTCCAGATGTTGATGGACAATCAAGAGCTGGAGTTTTTTTGAAGAATGAGGGGGAGTTGATGATGTTTGCGTCACCGAGGACGGGATAACTAAGACTTATGGAAGCAATCGTCACAAAGTGATTATTCGTGGTACGGTAAGAGAACAGACAACTCCCCGCATTATCATACAAAAGCCTGCAATGTTTCCTTACAAGGACAGCAATAAGGTCCCCTAGAATTACAATTGCAATGTGACTATACCAAGAGAGGGGGAATCCAGGAAGGACGTTAATCTTGTTACCCGTAGCGGTAAGAATTATGACCTTTGAAATAAAGAAAAAGAGGTCAACAAAGGGAAAGCTAGAATGTGTGAGCCTGAGGAGGAAATGACTAACAAGCCTGAAGCACCCATCAATGAGCTTGTACCCAAGAATGAGGCAAATGAGTTTTTAAAGTTCTTAAGGCATAGTGAATATAGTGTGGTAGAGCAACTACATAAACAGCCTGCTCGTATATCAATCCTGTCATTGCTTTTAAGCTCGGAAGCCCATTGAAGCGCACTAATGAAGGTACTGAACGAAACATATGTATCAAATGACATCTTCGTCAGCAAACTAGATCGATTGGTCAATAATGTGAGTGCTGATAACTTTATTTTCTTCAGCGATGATGAAATACCAACGGGAGGAATAGGGTCCACCAAGGCTCCACACATCACTACCCGTTGTAAAGGGTATACGCTACCTGGAGTACTCATAGACAATGGTTCAGCCCTAAATATGCTACCGCTAGCTACACTGTAAAGATTGCCAATTGATAGCTCCCACATGAAATGATGTAATAACATAGTGAGAGCATTTGACGGGACAGAAAGGAAGGTAATGGGGAAGATTGAAATACCCCTTCAAATTAGGCCGAATATATATGAAATAGATTTTCTAGTGATGGATATTAGGCCCACTTATAACTGTCTGCTGGGAAGATCATGGATCTACTCAGCTGGGGCAGTACCTTCCTCTTTGCACCAGAAAGTGAAGCTAATAAATGAAGGGCTGCTGAACACGATTAATGCTGAGGAGGAAATAATCGCGTTCATAACAAGCGATTCACCCTACGTGAGGATGGACGAGGAGGCTGTAGAATGCTCGTTCTGCTCACTAGAGTTTGTCAATGCAACCTTCATTTCGTAAGGGAGGAAGATACCTATACCTACAATATCATCGACCACTAGGATGGATTTGAAATTAACAGTCGAAAAAGGAGTGATACCTAAGAGAGGACTAGGAAAATACCTCCAAGAAAGAGTTAATGTGCCGATGCTAATAGAAAAGCGGGATCGTTATGGCCTGGGGTACAAGCCGGACGCGAAACAAAAAAGGAAGGAGCTGGAGAAAAGGCAAGAAAAAAGGAGGGCCAGACTGGCTGGAAAGGACATCTCGTGGGAACCCATGGTTTTCCCGCACATCTACGAGACTTTTACCTTAGGAGAGGTGATCAACCAGTAGGAAAAGGAACGAGTGACAATTGGAACCAAAGGGGGCATCATAAAAGATCTAAGCATTAATGCTATAACTGATGAAGGAAAGGAAGGGAATCCATTAAGAATTAGTCCGTGTGCACTTGGAAGCACCTTGAATAATTGGATCGTGGAGGAACTCCCTATAATTTTTAAGACTTCCTTAGAGTAATGCTCGAAAACACCTATTGCTTTAGGCTCGAAAGTAATATGGATCTTTTTGTAAAAGGGCCCATGGTTATTATTCAGTTATTTGAATGGAATGCACTTTCCATCTTATATTCTTCTCCATAATTATTCTTTCATTTCTTAATTCGACTTAATAAACCATTCGTACATATCTAATAAACATGATTAATTATTCTTTAATACATACATACTCATACATATACCACATAATCATTCTTTCGTAAATTTATTTTGCTCCTTGAACCTTTCTTTCATCCTTTGACAGATCCTCGAATATCAATAATATGAGCAACCCTGACGCTAACTTAGAACCCCACTTCGAGCAAGATACGTGTTTGGAAGAGCTTCAAGACCTTGAAGATAATCAAGATTGTGATCTACCTCCGGATCTGTTAAAAATGATGGAACAGGAAGAAAAACATATCCTACCTCATTCGGACCCAGTGGAAGTTATTAATTTGGGGCACGAAGATGAAAAGAAAGAGGTGAAAATCGGGACGAGAATCTCCGTAAAAACCAGAAGGAATCTTATTGAGTTACTTCAAGAATTCCAAGATATCTTCTCATGGTCTTACCAGGATATGCTCGGCTTAAGCACTGACATTGTGGTGCATAAACTCCCTATAAAGGAAGAAAGCAGAGCTGTGCAGCAAAAACTCCGAAGGATGAGACCGGATGTGTTGTTAAAAATAAAAGAAGTCAAGAAACAATTTGAAGTCGGTTTACTCCAGGTGGTTAAATACTCTTGAATGGGTAGCTAATATAGTCTCCGTTCCTAAAAAAGACGAAAAGGTGCTTATGTGTATGGATTATCGAGATTTAAATAAAGCTAGCCCAAAGGATAATTTTCCCTTACCTCATTGACACTCTAGTCGACAACACGGTAGGACAGTCCCTGTTTTCCTTCATGGATGGCTTCTCTGGGTATAACCAGATAAGGATGGACCCTAAGGATATGACCAAAACCACTTTTGTCACGCTATGGGAACATTTTGTTACAAAGTGATGCCCTTCGGACTCAAAAATGCAGGGGTAACTTATCAAAGGGCCATGGTGACCTTGTTCCATGACATAATGTATAAGGAGATTGAAGTTTACGTCGATGACATGATTGCAAAATCCCAAACAGAGGAAGAACATGTAAGAATCTTGAGAAAGTTATTTGGAAGGCCAAGGAAATATCAAATAAAGTTAAATCCAATAAAATGCACTTTCGAGGCCACATCAGGAAAATTGTTAGGTTTTGTAGTCAGCAAAAGAGGAATTGAAATTGACCCGGATAAAGTCAAACCATACAGGAACTACCACCACCCAGCACGTAAAAAGAAGTTCGGTGGTTCTTAAGAAGACTAAATTACATTGCTTGGTTCATTTTACAGTTGACTAAGAAATGCGATCCTATCTTCCGTTTACTTAGAAAGCGTAACCCGGGCATATGGAATGATGAATGTTAGGAAACCTTTAATAAGGTCAAAGACTATTTATCCAAAGCTCCGATCTTGGTACCTCCAATTCCCAATAAGCCATTGATCCTATACTTGACGGTCTTTGAAAATTCCATAGAATGCGTATTAGGCCAACATGATGAATCCAAAAAGAAAGAAAGGGCGATATACTATCTCAACAAGAAATTCACTGATTGCGAGACACGATATTCACTTATTGAGAAATTATGTTGTGCACTAGTCTGGACTACACGCAGATTAAGACTATACGTGTTATATCATACCACTTGGTTGATTTCGAAATTGGATCCTTTGAAGTATTTAATGGAGTCAGCGGCATTGAATGAGAGATTAGCTCGATAGCAAATCTTGATCTCGAAATTCGACATAGTCTATGTCAATCAGAAGCAATAAAAGGGAGTGCGATAGTAAACTTCTTGGCAAGTAGGGCTTTAGAAGGCTATGAGCCGATAGACTTCGATTTCTCGAATGAAGATTTAATGTATATTGCGACTACTGAAGGGGCAATCACGAAAAAACGACCTTGGAGATTGAATTTTGATGGAGCTTCAAATGCCACAGGTAATGGGGTCGGGGCAGTCTTGGTATTACCAGAAGGAGATCATTACCCTTTCACCAGCAAACTTGATTTTGATTGCACAAACAACATGGTTGAATATGAAGCATGTATATTGGGACTCTGTGCGGCCATAGAACGGCGAATCAAAATTTGAGAGGTTTATGGAGACTCTACGTTGGTAATCTATCAACTAAAAGGAGAATGGGAAACAAGGGATTCCAAGTTAATAGATTATCGCAAATTGGTCATCGAGTTGATCACAGAATTTGATGACGTCACATTCCATTATCTCCCACGAGAAGAAAACCAGATGGCTGATGCTCTTGCCACTCTAGCCTCGATGATTAAGGTGAGTAAGACGAAAAATGTAAAGCCCATTCAGATGAGTATCTATGAAGCTCCTGCTCATTGTTGCGATATTGAGGCAGAGAAAGGAGAAGAAAAAGATGATCACCCATGGTACCAGAATGTTATTCAATTTGTGAGAGATCAAAAGTATCCCGAGCAAGCCTCAGAAAATGAAAAGAGGACATTACGAAGACTAACCAGCGAATATATCCTAGATGGGGAAATCTTGTACAAAAGGAGAAAAGATCAAGTGTTGCTGAGATGTGTCGACGCAATTGAAGCTAAGAAGATCTTAGAAGAAGTTCACGAAGGCATTTATGGGACACACGCCAACAGTTTCACGATGGCCCGACAAATAATGAGATTTGGGTATTACTGGTCTAGTATGGAGGGCGATTGCATCAATCATTACAAGAAGTGCCATAAATGCCAGATCTATGGAGATAAGATTCATGTACCTCCATCACACCTTCATGTCATGACCTCTCCCTGGCCTTTTTCTATGTGGGGCATGGACGTCATTGGGCCAATTTCTCCAAAGGCTTTCAATGGCTATAGATTCATCTTTGTAGTGATTGACTACTTCACTAAATGGGTAGAGGCAACCTCATCTCCAAAGTCTGCGATTAGCAAGTTCCTGAAAAAAGAAATTATTTACCGATACGGGATGCCCGAAAGGATCATATCCGATAATGCCCTCAATTTGAACAATAACACGATAGCAGAAGTTTATGAACAGTTCAAAATTAAGCATCATAATTCTTCTCCCTTTCGCCCAAAAATGAATGGAACTATAGAGGCAACTAATAAGAATATTAAGAAGATTGTGGCAAAAATGACTGAGACTTACAAGGACTGGCACGAAAAACTACCATTTGCCCTCTTTGCCTACAGAACTTCAGTCAGAACTTTTACTGGGGCAACACCATTCTCGTTGGCATACGGTATGAAAGCAGTCTTGCTTATTGAGGTTGAAATACCTTCCTTACGAGTTTTAACAGAGCTTCAACTAGACGAGGCTGAATGAATCCAAGCTCGATATGACCAGTTAAATTTAATCGAGGAAAATAGATTAAAAGCTATTCGCCATGGGCAGATGTACCAGAAAAGAATGATGCGAGATTACGACAAAAAGATTCGTCCTAGGGAATTCTATGAGGGAGATCTAGTTTTGAAAAAGATACTTCTATATACAAAGATTTTCGCGGGAAATGGATGCCCAATTGGGAAGGGCCTTATGTGGTAAAAAAGGCTTTCTCAGGAGGAGCTTTCATCTTAATAGAAATGGACGGCAAGGAACTGTACAACTCTGTCAATTAAAACTCGGTGAGAAAATACTTCGCCTAAAAACAAAAGGGAAATTGAGATGAAAACCCGTAAAGGGCGTCTCAAAAAAAAAGTTCAGGATGAAAACCCGTAAAGGGCGGGCTGGAACCAAGGAAACTTTAAGTTGAAAACCCGCAAAGGGCGGTTTAGGTCCAAGAACGGGTCGATGAAATGGAGGAAGGTTACAACTTAAAACATCAAAGCACTCTAGATCTTCTAGACACACATCTGAGTTAGGAATGATTCTCAAGAGTAACTCATTTTGCGATATCTGGGGCAACCAATTATTTTTTATTGTATACTTGGCAATTTTTTATTGTTTTCTTTGATCCTCTTTTTAATATTGTTTCCTTTGATCCTCTTTAATAGAATTTTTGAAATACGACTTTGTTTCTGCACAATTTTGTCCAAGCATTTTGCATCTAAATAACGGGTAATGAACTAATAAATCATACAAAAAGTTATGAGCATTATTCTGGAGTTTTCAAAAATTACAAGAAGTCCGAAATAAGACCACCGATGGGAAGACAAGCTTAAAAAACAAGCAGTTCTAGAAAAACCTAGAAAAGATAGACCAACACATCAAATACAGAATTTAGACGGGCGACAAACCATGCCGACCTAAATAAATAATAAACAAATCTAACATTTCATCATACACATTCATACAAGTTAGGAGCATTTAATTCATTCTTTCTAATTTAGGCCTACATAGAGGCCCATAAAAGCATATTTCACAGGTCACACCCCCGCCACATGGCGAGATGAATCATTTGGATCACCAAGTTGAAAAGGTGCGGGACTCCAATGCCTTATCCCGATCACGGGGCAGATTGCGATATCCACAAGCGATGCGGTCATCTTCCTGATGAGATACTGAGAAGAAGACCAAATCAAACCTACGCACAAAGCGAGCAAAATCTTTGAACCCCAGCTTCCTAATGAAACACCGAGAAGCAGGTCGAAGCAATAAACGGTTAGCTTTTAGGTGAGATACTGAGAAGTGAACCAAACTCGTCTTCCTGATGAGATACAGAGAAGCAGATTGAAATAAGCGATGCGGTCATCTTCTTGATGAGATACTGAGAAGAAGACCAAATCAAACTCACGCTCAAAGCGAGCAAAATCTTTGAACCCCAGCTTCCTAATGAGACACCGAGAAGCAAGTCGAAGCAATAAACGGTTAGCTTCCAGATGAGATACTGAGAAGTGAACCAAATTCGTCTTCCTGATGAGATACAGAGAAGCAGATTGAAACAAGCGATGCAGTCATCTTCTTGATGAGATACTGAGATCAAACCCAAGCTCAAAGCGAGTAAAATCTTTGAACCTCAACTTCCTAATGAGACACCGAGAAGCAGGTCGAAGTAATAAATGGTTAGCTTCTAGATGAGATATTGAGAAGTGAACCAAATTCGTCTTCCTGATGAGATACAGAGAAGCCGATTGAAACAAGCGATGCGGTCATCTTCCTGATGAGATACTAAGAAGAAGACCAAATCAAACCCACGCATGATGAATAAATCTTCGAACCCTAGCTTCCTGATGAGATACTGAGAAGCAGGTCGAAGTAATAAAACGGATAGCTTCCTGATGAGATACTGAGGAGTGAACCAAATTCGTCTTCCTAATGAGATACAGAGAAGCGGATTGAAACAAACGACGCGATCATCTTCCTAATGAGATACTGAGGAGAATACTAAATCAAACCCACGTGCGATGAACGAATCTTCAAACCTCAGCTTTCGGATGAGATACTGAGAAGCAGGTCGAAGTAATAAAACGGCCATCTTCCGGATGAGATACTGAGAAGAAGGCCACGTCAATGAAACCAGGCTCAAAGACTATGGTGACGAATTCCAATCTTCCTTGAAAAGGAATAGGGTAAAATTACAGTAGCAAATTTTGTCTTTTGAAGATTACTTTAGGGCGAGATGGAGTCGTGATGAATAAGATATAGAGGTAGATGCGGCAAAATCAAACGGTCAATGGAATGAAGGCGGACCAGTTGGAGAAAAGACGTCAAAAGAGATGAGACCTGACAAATTGGGCATCCTTTTGGGTCTTTGCTCCATTCTTATTACACAACAACTAGCAAAGAGAGGCAGCTGTTGAAGCCCAAATTTGTTTGGGCCTATTGGAAATTGAATTTGTTTTAAAATTAAGTTTATTTGAAATTTAAATTTATTTGAAATTTAAATTTATTATAAATTTAAATTTAAAATGTCAAATTAAAAGTCCAAAACAAGTACAAATCTAAATGGCACAATTACAAACGGCCCAATTACAAACGACCCAATTACAAATGGCCCAAGATTCCAAACCCATCTGTTAAGTGTTGCTGCTACTGCCTCCACCTCAGCCAACCAGAAGTCGCCACGTCATCACCGAGTTGCACCACTAGTAACTTGCACTGCCATCCGCTGCTCCAACCGCCACTGTCATCGCCGAACCTACAAAAACAAAGAGATTAGATGTACATTTAATGGAAAAAAGCAAACAATAATCATTGTAAATATGGTTATAAAACCAGATTCAAACAATCTTGAAGGGGGTTACGAACCTTGATTGTTCATTCACAAAAAAATCAATATAGCAAACAGAGATATTTGAACAGACAGGGCATGAAATTACAGAAGTAAGAGCAAATCAGATTCACAATACTTGGTCATTAAAGCATTCAGGTATTTTCAATAAATGTTTACCACTATTTATGATTAATGTTCTTATTTTAAAAGCTCATTCAGTTTCGATGCATGCATTCAATACCCACTGTTGTTATTTATTTCTTTTATTTTCAAAACGTTTCTTAATAATCATTAAAAATAGTAATTGTTTTAATAATAATAATAATAATAATAATAATAATAATAATGAACATGATAATATTAATTATAACAGTAATGAATTTATTAATAGTAATAAATAATATCATTAATAACAAAAAAGAAAACAAAGGTTCAGAGGGCACATCCCTGACCCGCGTCGCCGTCACCGGAGCTCACGTCGAAGCCTCCGCTGAAACCTCGCACCTCACCGCTCATGGATCTGCAAAAAAAAAAAAGGAATCAAAACGTTAATATTAAAAGTTTAATAAAATGATTAAAAAAGGGAAACGTTTTTTTTAAAAAAAAAGGGATTGAAGCGTTTTTTAAAAAAGGAATAAAGGAAAAAAAGGAAAAAAGGAAAGAAAAAGGGTACTTTACTTGGGAAGCAATGTGCGGAGGCGCGTGTGGTGCAACCCAGGCGGCTAGGATGGCGCGTGGACGTGAAGGCAGCGGCGCGTGCACCGAAAGACTCCAGGTGGTGACACGTGATGACCACGCGCGGGGATTGACGGCGCACGTGTGACCCTACGTGTGACGGACGACGACCAGCAGGAGCATGGCCGACCAAAGAGGGTGGAGAGGTTTTTTGGTTTTTTTTTTTGAAAAGGCTAAAAGAAATGCTTTCTTTTTCGGAAAAGGATTATTTATAGGCCCTCAAAACGATGTCGTTTTGAGGGCTGAGTTTCAGCCCTAAAACAGCGCCGTTTCGAGCTATTACCCATGTCCGACCCGAAATCCGACCCGACCCAACCCGACTTAGGATCTGTGTGTTTTTTAAGGAGGGGTTATTTATGCGTTCGATCCTTCCGCTTTTTCTAAAATTTTTAATCAGGTCCTTTTTACACTTTTAATTAATTTTAAATTGGCCCAACGATTTTCATGGTTTTTCAATTTAGCCCCTCGACCTTTTAAAAGCACCAGGAGCTGCCACGTGTCAGGATTTTAGCTTATTTATGCAAGTGGTCCCTTTTATTTCTAATTTGTTTTAATTTAATCCTTAAATCAGGTTCGTTTTAATTACAAAATTACCCTAAAAATTTTCCATGGTTTTTAAAATAGTGCACTGACTTCAAGATGCCTAAGGGGCTGCCAAGTGTCACCTATTTTTGGTTTTATTACCTTGGAGGTCCCTAAACTGTCTAAAAATTTCATTTTTACCTCGAAACTTCTAAAAATCCCATTTTTTACCTCGAAACTTCCAAAAATTCCATTTTTACCCCTAAACTTCCAAAAATTCTATTTTTACCCCTAAACTTCCAAAAATGCTATTTTTGACCTCAACTTTCAAAAATCCCATTTTTATCCCCGAAACCTCCAAAAATTACCATTTTACCCTTGAACTTCCAAAAATCCCATTTTCAACCCCGAAACTTCCAAAAAATCCATTTTTAGCCCAAACTTCCAAAAATTCCATTTTAACCCCAAAACCTCCAAAAATTACTATTTTACCCCCAAACTTCCAAAAATCCCATTTTTAACCTCGAAACTTCCAAAAATTCTATTTTTACTCTCGAACTTCTAAAAATGTCATTTTTGATCCCGAAATTTCCAAAAATTCCATTTTTGCCCTCGAATGTCTAAAAAATTCCATTTTTAAACCCCAAAATTTCCCAAAATTACCATTTTACCCCCGGGTATCCGAAAAGTCTCATTTTCAAACCCGATCGCGTTCTTTTTTTTATCATCAATATTCGTGTTTATTTTAACTATTATGCACTCGTATTCTGCATTTTTTTGTTTCTCGTCATTTTATCTTCTTATTTATCTTACTTCGCGTTATTAACTGTTTATTCATATTTAACTCGCATGCTTGTTTTCAAAATTGAATTTTCATAAAAAATTTAAAATCGAGGCTTATATTTCGAGTTTTGAAAATTCGTGCCTTAACTTACTAGGTGCAATTTTTTCTTCAAATCGAAATAATCGAATACCCTTAATCAAGGCAATGTTTCCTTATCTTCGGTTCTGAAATATTGCGCCTTAACTTACTAGGTGCAATCTTTCTTCAAATCGAGATAATCGAATATCCTTTTCGTAAAAATTAAAAAAGGGTTTACAAAGGAAAGCTCGTTACTTCTAGGTCTTGAAATGTCATGCCCTAACTCACTGGACGTTACTTTCTTCCTCGATCATTTTGAAATAGCGGGATTTCCAAACAAACCCGATTTCTTTTAAACTTAACTCATGCATTCAAGGATCGTATTTTAAACTTTATTCAAGCTTTTAAATGTTACAAATTAAGACCTTAAAATAATCAATACGGTACCAATTTTGGGCATATGATGGTGCTAATCCTTCCTCATGCGTAACCGACTCCCGAATCTATTTTTTTGGATTTCGAAGACTTACATGTTTTCAAAATAGTTTTTTAAAACGTTTTGTGGTGATCCAATCACACCAAATAAATTTAAAACAATTTTTCAAAACACGTCGTTTTCCAAAAAGGGATGGTCGTGTTTCGACAATGAGATTTAAAATTATGACGTAAAGTCTGAAATATGCCAATTGAATGAAAGGAGCATAAGATGGTTAAGTGCAAAGATTGACATATGGTTATCTGCAAACCAAGAACCAGAAAGTATCCGCCAAGGTCTGAGAAGGAACCTAAATCCTTGAGTTGAAAGATTCCACAACCCCGCATAAAGGTAATTATGAGTGGGACCTATTAAATTCATTTAAACTTATATCCGCCAGGAGGGACCAAGCCAAGGATGCGTCATGGTGGTAAACGAAGGAAATGTTATGCATAAGGAGAGATATTTATAGAAACATGATTTTCTAGTGACAAATAGTAATATGCTACGAATAAGTCTATTTTATCGCACAATTGTTGTAAGGTCTTATTTTACCTTTAAAAATTGTGACAAATGATAGATGTATTATTCAAACCTATTATCTTAGAAAATATTTTAAATAAATAAGAAGTACATTCAGTATGATTTCTCGCAGATTGAAAATTTTAGTTAAGTATGCAAGTTTTGTGATACCTTATATTCAGATTCGATAAATCGAGTCGAGTATAGGACGTTACAATCTACATATATTAAATTATTTAAAAATACTTATTAAGAACCTAACGAGTGACTCCAGTGAAAAAGAGGATGATGTTTATCTTAGGAGACCGGAGTTCGAGCACTTGTGTGTGCATTATCAAAAGATTAAAAAAAAGAGAGCAGATACTACCATGTAATCACATCAATATATGGCTTTTAACGGCAAACGTGAGTTGACCGTCAGTCAAGCGCCAGTCAACGAAGTAAACCTATGCGACGTCATCTATGATTTTTTTTTCGTTTTGTTTCAACTTCTTTTTTCTTCTCCCTTCCTCTCTTCCCATTGCTGCCGTAACACACAAAAAAAAAAAAACTCTTTTTCTCCACCATTGCTACTGCTGCCATTTCCACTTCCACTTCCACAACCACCCCAGCACTTTTCCATCCGAGTTTCGACCTAGCAATGCCACCACCTCCACCCCCACCCAAATGATTCAATCTAATATTTTTCATTTTTTTCAATCTTTTTTCTTCTTCTCCCTTCCTCTCTTCCCAAAGTTTGATTATTTTTCATTTAGCACGTTTATCCTGCAAAATTGTTTATTGTTTATAAAATAGACTATTTCCTGCAAAACTGAACTAGAAAAAAATGGATTGCTTCGCTTCGATATATACTAACTCAAATTCAGATATATCAAAAGAATTTACTCAAAATGAAGCAAAATATATACCTTGCATTTCAATTTATTCGAATAAGTACCCCTAACTTCAATACATTAAAAAAAAAAGATTTTACATCAAAATTTTAAGGATCTTCTATTTTCTTCTACGTTACCCGGTTTCATCCATGATTACTTGAATAAAATCGTATCACAATTCACACCAACAACCACAATCATTAAGCTAAAAATTATCAATTCTCTCTAATTTTCATCCAATTCCATCAACCGAACATACTATCCGCAGATCTTAACATCCAAGTATTACCTCCAAATCTCATAAAACAAAACCCAAAATTAAAACCCATGTTCCATTACCCCCAAGGAAAAAAAAAAAAGGCCTATAATGAAATTTTAAATTAAATCCAATATATATTTGTTTTCCCTAAACAAAAACACAAGTAAAAATAATTTTGGATTTTTAGTAATTTTACCAGTTTCTTGTCCTGGAGAGTAGTGGAGAGAATAAGCTTATGGATAATAGATTTTTTTTTTTTTTTGAAAAAATAAAAAAAATTAAACAGAGAGAGAAACAAAAAGCTTTCATATCCTAGCCTTCTCTTCCTCTTCTACTTCACACTGTTTTTTTACACAAATTGTGCTTTTTTTTAAGAAAAAAAATCTAAAAGTTAAACCAAGTTTTCATAAGTGGAACATTAGTAAACTCAGCTACTCACTCACTGAGTTCTAATTTCGTTTTCTTTAAAACTTTGGCATTTTTCGTGTGACCCACCATCATTTTTTTTTCATTCTTCATTTTGTTTAAATGGAACAAAATAAAAAAATGATGTCATTTATGACACATAAATTTATTTTGTTGACTAATATTTAATTAAAAATTAACTCACGTCTACTATTAAAAGTAGATTGATTTTTAAAAAAATCATAACATCAAATATGTAAATAAAAAAAATCAATAGTACAAATTCAAAAACCCTCAAATGTTGATTTTTTTTTTTTCAGTTATGCTTACAATTAATTTAGACACCATGTAAATCCATGCATTGCATGGGTAAGAAAAACTAGTTTTATTTATTAAAAGGTTTAAGACCTCAGTTGATGTGGACACTTAAACGATTGGCACATGGCATATTTATAATGTTGACACGTGAATGTTCACTTATTAAACTCATATTTTTTTAAAGAAAATATAATAAATTATCCAAATAATTTTATATCTAATTTTTTGTGATAATTATCTAATGATTTGTTTGATTTCACATCCTATAAAGTATCTCAAATAATTTTAAATTGATATATTAAAATAGAAGCAATTAATTAACAATTGGGATAAATTAATTTGAATAGATAGATTAAAATTACTTTTATTTTTTTATCACATAAAAACTTTTCATTCGCATCTCAAAATTTAAATTTATTTACATGCACCCAAATTATAGAAAAAAATCCTAAATAATTTTAAAACAAAAATTGATTATTAATTAATAAAAGGTTTTAAAAAACTAAATAACAAAATATTTGCTTGAGTTTAAAGTAATTTTTTATGACTGTGATTATTAAATATCTTTAATTTTAATTTTAATTATAATAATATTATAAAACAAAGCAGTAAGCCATGCACCACGGGATTATATGTGTTATTATATATAAAAACATTAGAAATATTTAAAGGGAATTTTTTTTTTTAAAATACAAATTTAAAATATAATACATAAAATCAATTTTCAAATAAATAAATTAATATTCCTTTTTGTTTAACAAAAGTAAACGAGAAAAGGCATATTCTGCCTTTAAAATGATAATATATGTTTTAAAATTTATATTAAAACATATCAAAATTTATAAATATTTTAAATACTATGGTAAAAATTAACAATATATTGACGCACAAATTGCTGAGATCAATTCATTATATATTATTGATGTATTTCAATGTGTTTATTTAGATTTATCTCTACATATATATATATATATATATATATATATAATATTCTCAATATTTTAAATAAATATTGTTGAGTAATTTTTTATTATATCTCATTAAAAGGAATATTCGTGTATTTATACATATTATTACTGTTCATGATTTGACTCTATTATTTATGGATTTGACCTCACTATTTATAAAATTGATATTCTGGACGGACCTTGAGCATGCTGGACACGTATATTGTTTTGAATCGTCTACTAGATCTTGCGTCCTCCCACGTGCGCACTTTTTGGGTATATGTGAACTGAGATTATGAATTCCCCTCAGCTCATGCGAGTTGATGCTGCGAGCTTCCCTTGCTATCCTCTCGTTGCATGTCTCGCACATATCAATCTTGTAGGGCTTGACTCGCAATCCGAATCTTATCTGAGTTTCGAGTTGGTGATCATTGAGGTTTAAAAATATATAATTTTAGTTATGAACATATAGATATAAAATATAAATTTTAAGATTATAAATATATTAATATTTAAAATATTATATAATGAATTAAGTTAAACAAATGAATTAATTAAGTTAAAAAATTGGATTTAATAAAATAAAAAAGAAAAGAAAAGAAAAGAAAGGGGATTGGATCCAACTAACCAAGGTGGAGTTAGTTATCTGTTAGATTAGGCCAACGAAAACTTCTAAAGTTTGGTTGACACCTGTATTTGATAGGTCGGCAACACGGAAAAGAGAAAAACAGAACACGCAAAAGATAAAGATGCGAACCGCACATTGCAGTCTACCATTTTGACTCTAATATGAATTCAAAACTCGCCGCAAATCAGGGTTGGAGACCAAAGCTTCAACGTTTGGTAATAGATTGAGTACACCTCTCAAAAAAATTATGTAATAAATATATTTATTAAAGATTAATATAAATATTAATTGATATTTTTTAATATAGTAATGTGATTATATCATAATATCTATTCATACTTTCTTGATCCTTTGATAAGACACACATATCTTGCACATATAAATACTCGAACTCAAATTTACTAAGATGAACATCATTCTTTTTTTTATTAGAACCACTCGTTAGGTTCAAAATTAATTGATATTTTAGCTACAATAGTAAAATTAAATGTTCATTATGCATGGTGTTTTAAGTTTAATTTTATTATTATCAAATCTTTATTGATTTATTATATATATAAAAAATAAAAATACCATCATAAGAATATAATTTATTTTGTATATGATAGCGTGATTTAATAATTTTACAGTTGAATTGGTATTCAATTAACCTGTTATATTAATTCAGTAAAAGCTTTAATATAAATATAGAAAAAAAAATATAATCACAATCAAATTTGTATTTGTTTATCTCGTAATACAAATTTAATTTAAGGGCTAATTCAACAAAAGCTTTAATATATTGACAAAATAATAATGTTTTCGTTTTATTTTAAGTTTTGAATATTAGCAATTTTTGTTAAAAGTGAAATTACTTTTTATTGAATTCAATGAGTGATTCCAATAAAAAAAGAGGATAATATTTATCTTAAGAGACTCGAATTCGAACACTTATATATGCAATATGTGTGTACCTTATAAAAAATTAAAAAAATAGGAACATATATTCTCATATAATCATACTAGTATAATAAAAAAAATTATGATTTATTTTCATGAAATAAAAATTATTATTTGATAAATTAAAAATAAATAAAACCAGATTAAACACATATCACATCAAGACTTAGTATAATGTAAAAGAGCGAAGTAGTCTACTCTGCCTATCTTTTTCCCTATTCAATCGTTTTTATGAAAATTTTCTTATATTAATATTATTATGTAATATTTGTATTTAAAAATATTTATTTTTTAAACTGAAACTTTTCCCAACAATTATTTGATTAATATACTTTATTTTTTTGTGATTTAAATTATATTTTATTTTTGGCTATAGAAGAATACAAGCTTTTGAATTTTGGTAAAAAAATCAATTAAATCTCTTTTAGAAAAACACACTCAACTAAAATTTCAAACTCTCAAATTGCATCAATTAAAACCTTTTTAATGTTATAGTGTTGATATAGTCGTTAATGTTGTTGATGTGACACTCCATGTCACTAACAGTTGTTGACATAACAGTGTCACGTTAACAAAAATAAAAAATTTTCAGTTTTTAAAAAATAAAAACAATTATTTAATTTTTACTAGAATGAGCCTAGTTCATTTGATTCAAACTATTTTTTTTTAAATTACAAAAAGTTTTTTTTTTAAAAATTATAAATTTGTAACACATTACTAAAATTTATAAAAATAACAAAAAATTTAAAAAATTAGAAAAATCATAAAAACCATTTAAAAGTTAGGTCCAGAATAAATTTGGACAAGTAGACAACCATATTAAAGCCTAATAACAACTATATATCTAGATTCATTCAAAACACTTTTTCTAAATTATGTTAAGTTAAAAATATTAAAAAAATATTTTTTCTTTGAAAATATTATATGTGTATCAATATTTTAATTATATTGGTACCTGTTGCGATATTTTTAAAAATATTTTAGAAAATAAATATATACAAAATAAATTTAAAATATTAATCATACACGTTACACAATTTTCAAGAGTATTTTTTTGGAAAAAGAAGAGAACAAATTTTCCGATTTTATACCACATATCCTATTTTGTTTTGATTTTGACACCAAAAAATAAAGTGATTTCTAGAATTTCTAGAAATCGAAAAGATTTTTCAGAAATTTATTTGTAATAAGAGTTGATTCCAAAAAAGCTAAGAGATAAAAGAGAATAGGTATTATTGGCATAAAATCTACAAGTGGATTCTAAAAAGCATAGGCTTCAGGTAATTTGGCGAATAAAAACCTATTAAAAGGTAAAATTAAAACAAATACAGATCAATTTGAAGATGTTAAGCATAACAAAATTTTGTTCTTGGAGATAATTTTGATTGAGTTATTAATATGTGTTTTGATATAAGGAAAATTTGAAGTAATTTTTTTTAAATGTGAATATATCTAATTAGGAAATTTATATCAATTATTTTATTAGATGTGTAGCCTAAAAGGTTCAAATAATAGGATATATTTACACTTTTTTTTATGAAAAAAAACCTTTACATGTACAATTAATAAAATTGAAATTTTTATATAATTTAGAAATTTTTTTTGAATAAATTTGGAGATATGGTTGTACATATTCATTTTGGACTTAACTTTTAAATGATTTTTATTATTTTTTAATTTTTTTTCAAACTTTTTAATTTTCTTTAATATTATTATAAATTTTAATTTTTTTTTTTACAAATTTAATTTTTTTAAATGGATAAAAAATGTTTTTTATATAATTTTTTTTTTTTTAAAAATAAGTTCGAAAAGAATGAATCTAGACAACAATTTATCTATGTTCATTCCAATAAAAGAATTGAATTTTTTATTTTGCTAATGTGGCACTGTTAGGTCAACAACTATAGCTGACATGGAGTGCCACGTAGCATTGTTAATGGCCATACCAGTGTTATAATGATCAAAAATAGAAAATGTTAGTCAGAAGACTTAATTAATGCAATTTAAGAGTTTAAAAGCTTAATTGAGTGCGTTTTTCGTGGAGAGATTAATTGATTTTTTTGCCAAAGTTCAAGGGTTTATATGTCCCTTTAGCATCTATTAACAAAAATTAAAAAAAAATTAAATAGACTTGTGCATGTATTAATAAAAATATATTAAATTAATTTATTTTCTTTATATAAATGAAAAAAGTAATCATTGAAAAATTAAATTAATTGGTTTCGGTTTTTTTTTTAATGTAAAATTGATTTAAAATATGGGTAAACTACAAAAGTAGTCACTTTTGTTTGCCTCAAGTTACATTTTAGTCATTTATGTTTGAAATGTTACATTTTAGTCACTTATGTTTGAAATGTTACGTTTTAGTCACTTATGTTATTATTTTGTTACGAAGTAATCACTCTGCCGTTAAGTTCCGTTATCTCCCTAATAGTAATCTTACGTGGCAGTCCAACTAGATTTTAAGTGTCAACTTGGATTTCCAAATGGGATGAGAATAGATTTTTAATTAATTAAAATTTTTAAACCTAAATCTTAGCTGAAAAAACCCTAAACCTATTTCCACACACATGTCTTCTTCATCTTCATCTTCTTCCCTTTTGATTCCAATATCTTTAGTTACAAATTTTGTCTCAAAGATTAAATCTTTAAAACCTAAATATATTGAATCTTTGAATTTTTGGATTAATGGGTTTTAAAGGTTCAAGTTTTGAGACAAATTTGTAATTAAAGATGTTGGAATCAAAAGGAAAAAAGATGAAGATAAAGAAGAGAAGTACCACACAAAAAGAATATACTTACAAAATCCACTTCTACAGACCAATCCTTAGTTCAGAACAGTTGATCGCAACATTTAGCGAATACTTATGCAAACCTGAATACCATCAGATACCAATCACACCATATTCCAGTTCAATATCATGCTAATTTACACCAATAACATGCCATCCGATCCATTCCATACCACTCTATCGCAGGACCACAGATACTCCGGGTAACGTCAATTCGGTTACGTCAAATTCCAGATAAACTATATTCAATCATAATACAAACGAACCCCCTTCATCAATTTCGTGCATGTCATAACCACAAATACGCCCATTCTAAACATGAACAGATCATTATGTTGGATAACCCACCAGTTTATATATAGATATATATTACGAATAAAAGCTCCTCTAAAAACTCGTTCGTTTACTTCATAGATTTAATTTAACCAAATAATCTCGAGCATATCATAACCTCAGTAATACTTAACACAGTGCAATCAAAATTTGTCCAGACTTACTGTAAGGGCGGATAATCACATTTTACTAGATAGATTTGACAAAACACGTCAATGAAGGTCAAACAGAAAACACCATAAAGGTTTCATTCAAAATCACGTGTTTACTGTCTCGACGGACTTCACAAAAGATATCATGAGTTTCTTCCTTATGGACTTCACATTCAAAATTAATAATTCATAAATTCAAAAAAGATTAAAATCTATTTTTAGAAATAAAAAAGTATTAAAAAATGTTTAATAATTTTTAAAATTTAAAAAACTAATTAAATACCAGCTTATCATCTACGTGGCACCAATGTGCATGCCACGTTAGCAAAGTTAACAAACGTTAGTTTTTCTATACATTTTGGGGTGGTTTAACAAAGAAAAATGAAAATTTAAGGATTAAAAGAAGTGAAAAATTAAATGAAGTACTAATTTTTTTTTTTTTTTTGTAAAGTTAGAAGGTCAAAAAATTTATTATACCAATTAAAAAGTATTAGATATATATTATTTCTAAAATTTAAAATAAAAAACTTTATTTCTAAAATTAAAATAAAAAAATCAATTTATTTTAAACCTTTTAAATTAAGTATTGTTTATAACTTTATTTATTTTTTTTTTTGGTAGTGTTTAGAACTTTATTTTTAAGCTTACCTATAATATTTGTATATATATTAAGATTTTGAATCATTAATCTATACAGAGGCGTTTTTAGGGGTGGCAGGACGCGGCTTCCTTAAAATAATTATTTTATAATTTTAATCCTTTAAAATTTTATTAATAAAAAAATATACTTTATTCTCCTAAAAATGATAAAAATTTAATTTAATCTTTTAAAAATTATAAAGATATAAATATTTAATTTTGGTCCCCTCTAAATTTTTTTCTTGGCTTCAGCCCTCAATCTATATATTATAACAATTTTATCTTTCAAATTTTCGTCCTTCATAAATTATATGCTATATTTCAAAATTTTAAGTATAAATTTAAATATTTTATATCTTTCAAATAATTTACTAATGTGTCTTTATTAAAAAAAAAAATTATAAAACAAACCAGCAACCTGTGCATAATAATAGATTAAAAAACTACTATATTAACTTTCAAGGTACACAATATTTAAGGAAATTTTTTTTTTGTGTGGCATACCTATTTTTTGGCTTTTACTTAAATAGTACAAAAATAAAATTAATAATTGAAATGGTATGTCCATGAGATTATTTATGAAAATAGTATGTTTGCTACAGTGTTTTATTGGTACCGCCTGATAAATTGACGGTACTGGATTGAAATGTGATGACTTAAAATATTCAGGGACCTGATATAAAAATTTTCTATTTTGAATTGCTACTGAAAAAAAAAATGAAAAGGTGCTGCTGACAGTGTGGCGGCACAAACCTTAAATGTGATTAATTACCTTGTAAATTTCCTTTTTATTCCGCTTCAATTCATTATATTGTGTTTAATCAAACTCTTAACCTATTTTTATAGTTAAATAAGTCTTAACTTATGATTTTTACTCATAAAAATCCGATTCTAACTGGAAATAAATTTTATTTATTTTTTAAAAAAATAATTTTTTTAAAAAATAATTTATTTCAATTGAAATAATTTTTCGAAAAATAATTTTACAAAAAAAATTATTTGAACAAAATAGTATCTTTTGGAAAGCAAATAAAATTTATTTCCAGTTGGAATCGTATTTTTTACAAAAATATTTTTTTATAGAAATTTTTTTGGACTAATTGATAATAAATCTTTCTATTTTTAGTGTTGAAGAAAAATAAAAGAAAATAGTAAATAAAAAGGGATTATGAAGGAATATAATCTTTTCGAAATTTGGTGCCGTCGGACAGTTTTCTTCCACCGATCAAGTAAAATGGCAAATTTCATTATTAGGTAATCACATTTCAGTTCGATGTCATCAATTTATCAAGCAACAATAGCAAAATACTGTAACAAACATACCATTTTACTAAATAATTTCATGGCATCCTATTCCAGTTATTGATTTTATTTTTTATATTATTTAGATAAAAAAACCCTATTTACGTGAAAAGTGGATAGTCTTATTGCTTGCCACATCACCATCTTTGATTGAAAAAATAAGGGATAAAAAGGTTGGAATTAAAAAAACTTAAAATAATTAATAAATAGTTAAATAGTTTAATATTATAATATTAAATGATACATAAGGCTAGAAATTATTTAAATGATGGAAGGAATAAAAAAGATTACACAAATAGATACATTTCGATATCCAAAACTGTAAAAATATCACACTGAAATCCATTATCATTTTATTTTAAAATGAAAATGTAGAGAACTGTATAAAGGAACTATTGGTTCAAAGTGTCGATTATAGGAGCTAAACACGTTCATAAATGGTTACGTTACGAAAGATTTATGATAAATTTCAATATGGATCCCACCACTCCACCGCCCCTCTTCCGCTTCAAACCACTCCACCGTCCTATAATCTAGTCAAAGCCCATACAAGACTTGCTTTTAATGTTTATGCTTAAGCGCGTCATCTTAAGAATGGGGGAAGACGTTTCGTGGGGTGAGCTGCTTCATGTTTTGGCATCTGGAAATTGGGGATTGGATTCACCCAAAGAATTACTTCCATATATAGGAGCTAATTTTTTTTTTTTTTATATACAAAATAACAACAAATTACGATGACACCAAAACATCCTTTAAACTCGTGAAGGGCTATTATAATTTGCTAATAATTTTTGAATAGATAATGAAGATTTTTCAAATAGATATAAACTCATAAAATCATAGTTCACATATTTAATCATATGATCTGCAGTTTTAATATGCGCCCTTGGAATATGATGAATGCGTACCTTCCATTCCCTGCTTAAGAGACAATGTAATAAACGTAAATCAACAATTGAACTGTTAACAACTCCACCTGTCGACAGAGATTCCACTACAACAACTTTAGCTTCAATTTTAAAAGGCGTCTCCTTATCTTCTGTCATAGAAAAATTAGATACCCAAGTAGCATCAGCATCTCAAATCACTTCTCCTATCGGTGCAGACATACCATTCCTCGACACAGCCGCATCAGTATTAAGTTTCATCCCTTCTCTTTCCAGTGGCGACCAATGGGACCTTGTAACCGATCGGAGTAACCAATTTCGAACCAATCTGATTATAACTTCTTGCCCAAGTAAACTTTGTATCCACTAGGTCTTGTATATACTGTTATTACTATTACAAAATACAAAGAGGTTACAATTTTTCCAAAATATCCAGCATAAAATGAAGAACAAAGTTTGCCAAGTAAGATCATCTCTGCCACACTTCCCTTCATCCTGCAGATTCCAAACCTACCATTCTTGAAGTGACATAGAAAAACATACCATGCGCAAAGTGTGGGTGGGCCTACTTTTCGCCAAACAAATTTGGAGAAAGAACAATCCCGACTGGCATGCAAACTCGATTCCAAAACATTGCCGCACCTCATGCTATATCTCTCGTTAGATATATGCCTCTTTCCCTCTCCTCAATTGTCATTAACCCGTTCTGCCATTGAAGCCAGATAAAGACCTGCACCCTTAGAGGAGCTTTAGACTTCCAAATAAAGTTCCAAATTTTAGAAGACGCGCCTCCCTCAAAATGATGAAGATTCCTGTAACTGTTTATATACAAACTTACCATTTACTCTCAGAAGCTCGAATTTAGGTGAATTTTACTGATTGAAAACAAATTATGAGAAATAATGTAACACCTCAAACTTTACCCCCGATACTCTATTGTTGCATATTTATATTTCCAAACATTGTCAAAGCTGGGCGTCCCAGTAGCTGCTTTCCCACAGAGTCTTACTTTTCTGCCATCGATTCTCATCAGGACTCCAAGTTGATTTTCAAGTCCTCTTAGGTATGGAAGAATCATAGGATTCAATTGGGAGTTGTGGCAGTAAATCATAAATGTTGCTTCTTCAATGGAAATAAAATTCAAAGGGCCAGAGCCAAAGCTCATGGTAGTGCTGACTGGCAGTAAACAAGTGACGCTCAAATTTTTATCTACTGTGTTTACATCGCTAAAACCAACATTTATCAGTCCTTTGATCGCTGTCAGAAAAACAAATAAAAAAAATCATTTTGATTGAATCGGGAACGACCCGCCGATTGCTGAATTATTCAAAGCCGGGTCGGCGGTTGGGGTTTCTTATAAAGGAGCTGTGTTGATTTGAAAACTTCGTTAGTTTATCAGAGAAATTAGAGCGCAAAAAGACTGTTGACGTTTTGAGAATATTCAGAAAATATTGTGTGCTGCCAATAAAAATTAAATTGGAGGTGCGGGGAATCGAACCCCGTGCCTCTCGCATGCGAAGCGAGCGCTCTACCATATGAGCTACACCCCCGAACAATTTTGTGTTGATGTATAAATTATAAAAGGTATAGTATAATTTAGATCGTTTTGTTCTAGGACTATCACAGTCCACAGGTCATTCCCACTGAAAAGAAACTCGCTAGTTTCATATTATTACTGCATATATTTCCGACACCCTTTCCATGTAAATAGGAATAATGTTTTTAATTTTATAAGGAGATTTATTGTGTTTCTTAAAATAGTGATAAATTAAAATCTAATATTCTTCATTCTTTTTGAATTACTCGTTTTCAATATATTGATATAAAGATACAATCTTCAAGATCTTATAAATATATTAAAAATATTTAATTATATATTTATGTTCGTATTAGATATATATTATATCAAACACTCACATTTAAATGAATCCAACAAGTGGCTTCAGTAGAAAAAAAAATATTGTTTATCCTAAGGATCTCGGGGTCAAGTGCGTGAAAAGTGTGTACCTTGTTAAAGAGTTAAAAAAGTATTTTTAAATACTAAAAAAAAACACTCACACTTAAATACAAATATATTTACTCACTAATTTCAAAATAATACTACTAATTTAAAATTATTGAAAATAACAATTAGGTCCCTCATCATCTACTATTTACTTCTAAACTTTTCATTTTCACATTTAATATATAAAGAATTTTCTTTACAGTTGTCTATTATTTTTTTTTTTGTTACCCTTCTTTCGAATAGCTAAAAACAGTTTTGCTTTTTAATCAAACCATTATACTTTTTATGATTCACATTTATACTTTTTATGATTCACATTGAAAATAACAAGTAATCGTTTAAGACTTTAGTAATCATCGGAGTTGTTAAGTAAAATGATAATGATCTCTTTTACGTTAATCAATAATTGATGGTTTGAGGTATGAAATAATTTCAAAACTCATGATCAATGTTTGCCCCTTAATGAATCTACAGAACACGAAAAATTAATCATTGAGCTCGATCCAATAAAAACATTCTGAAACCAATAAAAGATATAAAGTCTTTATTTAGATTTGGTTGGACAAGTTAATTAATGAAACTGAAGTAAGAAATCAAAGTTTGTCATTTCTGAAGTTAAGGAATTCTCAAAGATAGATGATGTTTTATTAATGGAAAATCCCATCCTATATTTACATTCACAAAACAATTTGTTAGTAATTGTAACTTTCACCTTATATTTACAACTTAATGTTACACAAAAAAAAAATAAAAAAAAAATCTGTAAATGATTCTATTTTTTACTTGAACCGTTTGGAACTAAAACATCAGATTGAGAAACCACCTTGCAGCCTGTCTGCAATGCCGATAGCCAGGTATCCACCTACCAAAACACACAAAATAATATAACTCAAATTTGATCAATGCAAAATTTACATGGACACATAGTGAAATTATATGATTTTCTTCAACCTTAAACTATCTATGCTTAGGGGTTTATATATAGGTGAATGAGCTGTAGATGATAGAATTCGAATCCCAACTTATTAGCTCTGTGTGCGTAACGGTGATTATATGAACTAACCACCACCGCTACAGTATTTGGATGGACGGTGAGGTGCGGTGTGACACGTTTGGCTTACTTTTTGTCTCGTGCTATAGTATCTAATCGTACCGTCACTGCTGTTTCTACACTAGTCGTAAGTAAATGCACCGCCCATCCAAACTCACCCGAGTTGACCTTGCTATATAGAGAGAATTAAACATATTACACTCGGCTCAACTTACACAGGCTCAGAACTCAGCAGCAACCATACTTTACAAAAACAACATGAAACAATAACGTTTTATGAATTTAGAACAGCACATTGTATTCTGTTGATATATATATATATATATAATATGCATATTAAGGACACATTGTTTACCTGTATTTGAGAAACATGTGAACATTCATAGCGCAGTCCTTGGCGAGTTAAGATATAAAAGGAATATCGTGTTCCTTCTTCTTCTCTCGTAAAACTTGGCAAGGAACCTACTTCCACCACATCGGACAGTAGGGTGGAGTCCTGAGGGCTCAAATCTGCAGATTGTAAATTAAGAAGTTGATACTTAATAGACCAACCTGTTTCATGTATCCTTCATTCTTACTAGTTTAGCTCCATTTGAAACTTTATACATCAAAAGGTTAATTACCTGTGGAGAGTAAATAGAAGAACATACATTGGCCGTGAAGAACAATGAATCGAGGAAACCAATCGTTGATTTTGGTATCATCGATAGGAGCAGGTTCTCCGGGTAAAGCTGTCCATCTCTGAGAATGAAAGATCATTAAGCAGAAGAGTAACAGTACTGCAAGAACAAAGAGCTGGATGCAGGATAAACTTGATACAAAGATAGCAAAACTGGAAAATGCATACGGTTCGAATGTACAAATAGCCACAAAGTCGAGCCCACCGCAAAATCCCATCGATATGTTCCAACCTGCAATGACACAGAAACATCATCACATGCGAAAGTATTGTATCCAAATCTGAATCTTGCGTAGGAATATTATAGTTGACCAAAATATACATAATGGTTCAAAGGACAAGATTCAGCTCTCCTTTACCGAGCTTTCATGTGAGCTTCTCTCTCTTCTATATCAGCGAGTTCCGACCTAAGTGATTCCAACTCTGCAGCCGTCAACTGAACCTGAAAATGGAGGTGACTAAGGGATGTATGATAATCAATGAAAACCAAATGGGGAATTCAAAGAGGCTGTTAAATGAACCTTTTGCTGACCAGCAGCACCTGTCCAAGGCAGCCCCCGCAAACTGAACAGATTCAACATGAATGCACACTTCTCAATCTTTGCCGAGACTATAAACTGCTACGGGACCTATCCTAAAGCGGAACCCTTCAATATTGAGATAACATGAATATCACAAACAAGAATAATCAATCACTCATGCTTCCTAGAGTTAGAATTAGAATCTCATAAATCTACTGTGTCATATAATTCGTATCAAACCCACCTAAGTTGCAACAGGGACAAGATTTTCATGAACCGGGAACAATTAAACCATTGAATTTTCAATTTTTTTTACATCAAAATTAATCAATTAACCCGTAATTAACAGCTCAACCTATTACAAAAGAGAACAAATTATGCCCCATAATCGAAAGCTAAAACAACAAACTAAAACCAAAGCAAAATACCAAAATCCCAGTAACCAAAGTAAATAAGTGAAAAGAAAACCCAAGGTTCTGCAGAGCTTACAGAAGTTGATCTCTTTTTGTATACGCAGCAGGAGCAGAAAAAGGAATAATAAGCATGAAAGAAACAGATAATGATTTGGCTATAGAGAAAGAATTTCTAACAAAAGATGAAGAGATTTTTCGCTCTTGTCGCTGTTGTTTTAACGGGAAGTGTTTTGACTCTCCCCAAACTTGTACGCAACCATGACCGGTGGGTAGAGTCGTTTCTGTATGATCGTATTGTTTAATGTTAAAAGACCATTATACACCCATCTTCTCTTGTTTTTTCCCCTTCGGATCATGGAGTGAAAGAACAGGCTTCGATAATCTGCGTTACCAAACGCTGCCCTTGCTGATCCACTGATCAGTGCTGGATGCTTGATTGAGTCCAACAATTCCATGAGCCCAATCTCTGACCCATCATTTATCTCTTCGCATCCACTGCCTAATAGAATTGCTGCCACACCGATACTCTTGATTTATGCGTATGCTGTTTACTCCAAGTGATACGTAGGTAAATACAAATTCTGAAGGGAAAGTAAGTCCAGTAGTTCCTTACTTTCGCCCGTAGACATCTCATCAAGAGATTACCCAAAATTAATTTCAGGTAACAACCTCTGTTTGAAGATCTTGATTATCAAGGACAAAGCTAATGAATGTAGTATATCACTTGGAGGGGTTGGGGAATGTGCACTTGTGACCATTGTGCTTTCTAAGCACTTCTCCCGAAGATAGAGATGTATCCGTGTCATTGATTCTAAATTCAAGTTAAATCGACATAAATCACTGTTTATTACTGATAGAAGATTATGGTTAACCATTCCATTTATGAATTGAGGTTCAACAAGTAAAATTGATTTGTTATCGTTCTTTTTTTTTGCATTCATATTTTATGCTTGTTTAAATTCGATTTAACTCGAAAATTGGATTTAATTTTTTTTCAAATCCACTCATATTTACAATAGATTAATTTAAGTCCATTTTAGATTTTTAATTTTTTTTAAAATATTTGTTATTTTATTTAATATTTAATAATTTTATATATTTTTTTATTTATTGAAAATTTTTATATAGTCAACTTAGCATTATTTTAATGTTTACATTAGAGTAGTATTATATATTTAGTATAGATTTATTTTTTTAAATTTGTTCTAAATTACATAATATAGAATATTATAAACTTAAAATAGATCGGTTCAAGTCGAGCTTGAGCCTTAAATGTTCAAATCCGAACCCAGTTCATATTTTAAACGAGTCTATTTTTTTGCCCAAGCACATTTTTCGAACTTGATATTTTTGCTCAAATCCTGTCAAATTTCAGACAGAAGACCTTAAGACCTGAACGGATAAACTAACCCATGAACATATCTATTTGGGATGATAATAAACCCAGTGTTGAATAGCGAGAGAAATTAAAGAATGGACAGTGACAACTCCAAAATTTCTAGAAAGTAATTTCCAACTTGTAATTTAAGAACCCTCTATAATTAATGCTTAATTGAGTTGGAAATTTGAAGATAGATGAAAAATAAAGTTTAAATATGTTTGATAGAGGAAAGAAAATAACATAAGTTGACATTTTAATTTAGAAGAGAGAATTTACATAATTCAAAATTAGAATTTTTTTTTATCCTATCAATCAATAAATGATTTTTTTTCCCCTTTTTTTTTTTTTTTTTCATTCCACTGTATCAAATTAAGAGAAGAATTACTCTATAAATGCTTTAATGATGAGATAAAAAGCAAGAAAATGATGGTGATAGTGTTTGGAAGGTTAGGATGCAAACCAAACGGCATTGACTTGGATTCTAGAAGCCATGCTACACGTGTTTTCTAAATTATGAACGAGCAAGACCAAGTCAGCTTAATTTATGTTATTTCTTTTGTCTTTACCCTAAATTTTAAACCCTGAATAATTTGTAACACTCACTTGTATCAAGTTTTGTCTGGCTCTCTTACTAAAGTCTCCTCCCATCGCTTTTACTCTAAAATTCTAAACTTGGATGTATATGAAATGGTTAAATCACTTTTGTAATTATTTTTATACCAGGTTTTGAATATTTTATTTAAATTAATCTTTGAATTTGGTAATTGTTTTTATATTAAAGTTTAATTTTTTCCAAATTACTCTTTGAATTATTTTTATTTAAGTTAGTCCCAGAACTTTAAGGTTTTCAATGAAATATCAGGGACTAATTTGAACAAAAAAATCAATCCATAATGTGAGAATAATTGTTAAGTTTTGATCCCAAATAATGCATTAACCCAAAGAAAAATGGCTGATGACTTAATGTTCCCTTTTAGGTAAAAAATCTGAACTTGGATATATATAGCTAGGAAAAACTTTTTGGGTAAACTATCCAAATAGTCACTCAAATTTTAAGGTGTTTTTATGTAACACCCCGATACTGGGCGAAGCCAAAATATTTTTGAGGGGGTCGAAATTAAATTGCATTTTTTTACAATAGTAAAAATATAATTTTACCATTTTAATAGCCTATATCTTTATAATTTTTAAAGGATTAAATCGAATTTTTATCATTTTTGGGGGGCTAAAGTGTAATTTTATCATTATAAATTTAAAATTTTAAGGGTCCTAAAGGGAAAATTTCCACTTTGGGGAGTCGAGCCCCTTACCAACCCTCTGGATTCATCTCTAGCCCAATACCTGACCCGATCACCAAGTTTAAGCTACAGGATGTCACATTCATTGCCAAAGCAACTACGATTAATTATATTCAAACACAAACCATTAAACATTCAAATACAAGTAAAACATGTGTATAATACAATAAGTAATTATTTCCATGTCTTATATGAGTTTACAAAAGTTTTTTTTTGCTAACTTGGGGTCAAAATAGGGCCAAATTGTAAAGAACTCAAAATATCGGGTGGACGTCACAATTTTGGGGGTTCCTTGTCTTACCACAACTCATTGACTAGGCCTCGTTGCGATAACAAGGGTCCAATGTCGCAACATGACCGTCTGTTTCTAGATGGGCCAAATTGGCACCTAATCCATCCACTCATTTATACAAGTTATTCCTTCCTTTCATTCAACCAAGCAAAATACCATAATTCAGTACTCTTTCCCCAGCATTTAATAGCATTTAACACAATTTATGCATAAATGTTACTTCTATTTCACCACTTCATTCAAACATATAAGTAAATACCATGTTGATAACCTTTTAACCATTTAGCATATTTGCTTATACATATGGTCACAAATTTACAACACCTCATGCATTTCAAATATACCAAATTACAAATTCTAACTTCCAAAGTTAACAAATTCATACAATATGCAAAACCGACCCAACCTAGGTACATGCTATTTAATGCACCAAAAAGAGACTATACAAACATTATTGAGTCAAGGATCTCTAATTGGATGCTGAAATCACTTCTTGAAACCTCAAGTTGTACCTATACCTACGCTTGGAGAAACAAACCATATGTTAAGCAATAAAGCTTAGTGGTATTTCCATTATTCAAGTCAATTGCATACATTCAATTTAAATCTCATTTCCATCCAACCAATATACCATTCACACCAATTCACAATCAGCATGTTAATTAACATATACAACTAAGATTACCAAATATACCATATGAATCAGTCTATACATCAATTCAATCTACCAATCTAAAGATTTTATTATGTTAACATACTAGTAACATTGATGCTTACATTTCTATTTTATTCACAACATTTGATCTTATTAAAATATAATTTCCAAATCGAATCAATTAATTCATCATGTTTTCAAATCGATCCTTCGAGCTCGTATATCCAATTTGCATGATCTTTTGCATGCTATTGATATTTATATATCGTAATTCCTCTTTGTGTCACTAGATCACATTATCAATCCAATTCATATACCATTTATTCAATATTACATATTGTACTCCTATTAACTTGACTTGGACTCGAACGAATATACAGATTCTAACCAACACACCAAATTTGGCACCTAGTGCCTCATCGAAACGTTTGAAGGAAAATGCGCGTAACACTCATTGAAATATAGTCGAAGTAACTAGTACTCAATCTATCCTATGACATGTCAACTATGTCGACTCTGCCCAAACAATTAATATGGTAACTAATTTTCCAATTTCATCACATAGTTCAATTCATACTTTAACATAGTCAATTTATTATTAATTCATCATATAATTTAACAAGTTTCAACTTAATTTCATACCAATATCAAATATCAATTAAGTCATGCTATTTTCTATTATATTCAATTAAGTCCACTATCTTGATAATCAGTCTCAAACATAGCAATTCAATTAATCATAGTCAACTCACCTTAACACAATAATATGAAAAATATCATGAATATGCAATAATTAAATTGATCCCGAATCATAAAAATACAAATTGAAAGCTCACGTCTTTCGTCGGCGACTCTCACATTTCCTTTCCCTCTCGACGACTTGTCATCGTCTTTAGTTATGAATAATAATTCAACAATGACACAATATCAAATTCCATCCAAATCATATTCAAATACAAAGTCAAACATATTTTGCAATTTAACCTCTAAACCTAAGACAAACATAACTTTCAATATTAAGCTTCATATTAAAATTCGATTTCACATTTACTTATTAAGGACCTTTTACTTTCTATTCTTAACCATAATTTTATAGTAAGTTTACATTTTATTCAGTTTGGTCTCTAATGTAACAAAGCTAATAATCAAGCTTGTTAATCTTTACAATTTAGTCATTTCCATAATCTAAGCTTAATTTCTATTAATTTCACACTTAATTCATCAAATTCTCAACAATGACAACTTAACAAAATTTCACCAATTGAAAAAATTCATACATGCTAGCTAAATCAAGCTCCCATGATTCAATTTTCATAAAAATCAAAGAACAACAACTAGGGACTCACTTGCAATTGAATGGTCGAATGCTTGAAAACCTAAAGCTTTCTTCTTTTCTTTGTCTTTGTTTTCTACAGTTAGATGGAGAAGATGATAACATCTTTATCTTTATTCTATTATACTTCAATTAACATGTTTAATTGTAATTAATTAATCTTAATCAAGATTTAAATTAATTAATCTATATATTAATTAGTCTAATGACATCCATCATCATCATCATCTAGTAACTTCCATTTTAAGATGGTTTATTAACCATTTTAATCCCTTGGATAATTTCTAATTAAGTCCTCAAGCCCTTTCCTAATTAAAAATCTATAACGATTAGACTTTTACAATTTAATCCCTGGGCCTTAATTAGCCACTTTTTCGGCTAAATTTCTTAATTGAATTTCAATTCATCTATTTATTAACTCCATGAATATCCCTGATCAGCTTAGCTACATCTTTCGCTTCCTAAATTAATTATGGCCCAATGATCTTTTTCTCACTCAATTCTGACCAATATATGGGCATTCTACATTGTCGGTCATATAATGCTTTATATGAAGCCATTTGAATGCTCAATTGGAAACTATTATTATACACAAATTCAGTTAACAATATATTATATTCCTAGCTAGATTCAAAATCAATAACACATGCTTACAACATATCTTCTAGAACCTGAATAACTCGCTTCGATTGGCTATCAGACTGAGGATAAAATGTCGTGCTGAAATTCAACCTCTCACTTAACAATTCATGCAACTACTTTCAAAATCTCGAGGTAAAATAAATGTCTCGATTGGATATAATAGACATAGGCATACAGTGGAGTCTAACTATCTTTCGAATATACACTTCAACTAGCTTTGGAAGTGACCAATCATTTCTAATCGCCAGAAAATGAGTAGACTTTGTCAATTAGTCCACTATCACCCATATATCATTTCTTTTATTTGGAAAAGTCAACAGACCAATTACGAAATCTATTACAAATCGTTTCCATTTCCATTTCGAAATAGATATAGGTTATAACAATCCAGTGAAAACATGATATTCGGCTTTTGCATGTTGGCAAGTTAAACATTTAGCAACATATTCAACAATCTCCTTTTTCATTTCGAACCATTAATATGATTCTCACAAGTGCACTACCAAGGTGCATAGTAAAGGAACCATTGTGAGCCTCGTGCAAAATCAATTTCTTCAATTTAACACTATCAAGAACACAAATTCAATTGCAAAATGAGAGGCAATCATTCACATCAACATTGAAATTATTATTTTCACCTTGTTGTGCAAGCTTTAATTGCTGTGATAATTTAGTACCAACAAATTGTGCCTCCTTAATCTGATCAAGCAACACGAGTTTAACTTTCAACTTAACTAATAGTCTGTCATTATCACAAATACTTAACTGAGCGGATTCAAGGAATCTCCGAATGATATTTTACTCCTTAAGCCACACGGACAAGCCTATGTCACATGGCTTTGCCACATGGTCGTGTGATCCTTGTTTCAAAAAATTTATATTTTCTTTAAAACATCCTAATTTGTTTCAATTTGGTCCTTGAATGTCCCAAACTTATATTTGTGATCTCGCATGCTCGATTTAGAGATCGTAACTATGTTTTTGTCATGACTAAATATTGGTTTGATTGTAATGAATTAAATTGATTTATTGTTTCTATAATTCAACAATTGTTACAATTTGATTGGTAATGTTCCGTAACTCCAATTCGATGGCGAATACGAGTTAAGGGCATTACATTTTGTTGTATTTTTATATACTTGGATAATCAAAAGCATGTATCCATTGTTATCATCTTCAAGCTCAACTAAAAAGTCCACTAATCGTCACTTTTCTAGTGTCCAAACACTATCAACATCTTCATCGCCATTAAGATCCTTTACATAATATTCAACAACTCTTTTGCTTGGCCACACAACTCTTTTAGTATCATTGGCTTGGGTTTTCCTAATAATCCTCCTTTTCATGTCCTTTAAGGTGATATCATTCCTAAAAATCATCTTAATAGGAGATTTCAATTGAAATATGATGTCATCAATTGAAAATATTTAGCCATTCAAGTGGATTAAGTCGATAAATTGGTCTGGTATCTGGTCAGTTGAGCTATAAAATATTAAATTACTAACATCACAAACAATGTTAACAAATTCAGTGATTTTAAACAACAAAGCATCCGACAAAAATAACATTAATTTAATACATCAATTGTAAAAGTTGAGTGTCGACAATGAAGAAATATTGCAAAGAAAATGAAAAAAACACACAGAGATTTATAAGTTGAAAATCGAATAATTACAAGTAGAGACAACTATGTCTATTTATAAGTTGAAAAACCTTAATCAAATAAAATTATAATAGAAATAATGTAGTAAGGTCGAAACACATTATTTTAAATAAAATCAAATAATAGAATTGCACTTCTAATCGAATTCTACTTCGGCCCTCGACCTTCGCCCTCACAGATCCCTTTATTTTGCCATTTGTATTTTATTTATTTAACAAGAATTTGGATCACACAACTTTAACATCAACTATAAAAAAATTTATATAGAACAAAACATATCCAACAATTGATAATAATATAATATTAACAAAAAAAGGCAAAACAGTTACAAATTTTTTATTAAAAGAGTAAAACTGAAGATGACAAAGGAAGAAGCTACTCGACTGCTTTCGAAATGCAAAGATGGAGGGATTCTCGACTTCAAAGATGTAGTTGGTGAGCTTGTGCACCTCCCACCTGATCGTGTTATCATTGCCTCCCCTTGCCCGACTACCAATTCAGTGCTCGATGGTATCCCAGAAGAGTGTTAGATTATGAGAACATATCAGTTTTCTGGGTTGTTTATGAAATAATTCGTATGAGAAACTGATCTAGGAACCTTTGACTTTTTTCTAGTTTTGATTTAATACCCAGAGTCATCCAATTGAATGGTTTGAGATTCATATTCAGAAAGTTAAAGCCTCTCTCTTACAAAGTAGTGACCAAATTCAGGGATTGATCTAATAGAATCCTCAAAACTTGTTTATTTCCTTTAGAACAGACATGGGGATCTTTGGTCCAAATATTTTTTGATCAATTAAAATATACTAATTCTACATAAATGAACACTACAGCAAAACAAGTTATTAGAGGCATTTTTAGCGGCATTTAGACAGAAAACGCCGCAAAAGGTAAAGCAATAACGACATTCATAGGAAAAATGCTGCTAAAGGTTAAAGCATTAGCGGCGTTTATGAGGAAACGCCGTTAAAGGTCAGAGAATTAGTGACGTTATCAGAGCATTAGCGCGTTTATGAGAAAACGCCACTAAAGGTCAAAGCATTAGCAACGTTTATTAGAAAACGCCGCTAAATGTAAGAGCTTTAACGGCGTTTACTAGAAATCCCCGTTAAATGGGTAAGAGTATTAGCGGCATTTATAAGAAAAATATCACTAAAGGTTAAGCGATAACGGCGTTTTCCCATAAACACCGCTAATTTATTTACATTTTATATATCTTAAATTAAATTAAATTTAATTAACTAATAATTTTTTTATTTATACTGGTGTGATTACATATGGTAATATCTGTTCATACTTTCTTATCCCTTTGAAAACGCACACACACCTTGTACACATAGGCACTCGAACCCGGGACCTCTAGGATGAACAACATCCTCTTTCCAATAGAGGAATGACAAATCAAAATTTTTTAAATCTTCTTACATATAGTACTATCTGTTTAGGGTTGGTAATAAATGTCATCGTTTTGGAGGCCCTATTGTTTGGTAGTGGTGATGTGACAAGTTGTTATCAATAGATTATCAACAATGAGTGCATGGAAAATGTAATTGATGAGACTTATTATGATATTCTTTTCAAATAGGTTGTTATGTACAGGTAGGTCGTATTGGTCTCTTAACGAGTGTTTACACTTGAAAAAGTGTTCACACGAGTGACGTGTAAGATGATAAGGCCGGATTGGTCTCTTAAAGTTTTTAAGAGATATGTTTCCATTTGCAAGAATCCCTCATTCATGCAAAGATATGAAGAAATTGATAAAGGATTTAGGCCATGGGTACGAAAAAATTCATAGCTACTAAAATGACTGCATGTTGTATTAGGGTGATCGGAGAAACCAACAGTCTTGTCATATTTGCGGTACATCTCATTGGATGAATATGAATGCAGAAAATGTGAATGAGGATGAAGATGAGACATAGTTAAGAAAGAAGCCAGTAAATATTTTGCGATATTTTTCACTAATACCAAGGCTTTAAAGGCTTTTCATGTTGTCGAAGACGATCGAGTCTATGAGGTGGCATCATGATGAATGTATCGATGATGGATTATTAAGGCATCCCGCGGATTATTTATCTTAAAAATAATTTGATAGTAAATTTTCAAGCTTTGTAAGCGATCCTCGAAATGTGAGGCTTGGGCTAGCATCTGATGGATTTAATCCATTTAAACTCATGAGTACTTCGTATAGTACTTGGTCTGTAGTGCTTGTTCCTTACAATTTGCCTCAATGGATTTGCAAGAAGCAATCTTCTTTTATCTTACCTATGATTATCCCTGGAGAGAAAGGTTCCGGAAATGATATTGACATTTATATGCAACCACTTATTGAAGAGTTGAAATAGTTATGAGTGGGTGTTGAAACATATGATATATTCAGAAAGGAGAACTTTTATTTACGTGCAACTCTGTTATGGACTATAAATGATTTCTTGGCTTATGTCAATTTATCTGGTTGGAGTACTAAAGGACATTATGCTTGTTTTTGTTGTGCAGCATAAACATGTTCGAAGAGGTTATATAATGGGAAGAAGTTTTCTTTTATAGAGCATCGTCGGTGGTTAGATGGAAATCATAGATTTAGATTTCAGAGGACTCAATTTGATGGTACTGAAGAGTTCAGAGAAGCCCCTGAGCAGACCATTGGATCTGAAATATTGTTCATGTTAAAATATATAGATTTCAATTATGGGAAGATGAATCAACCATCCAACACGCAAAGAAACAAAAAATCGAGGGAGGCGTATGTTGGCAATGTTGACCGGGAGAGTGATGATGAATCTGATGAAGAGGATGATTCTAATGAGGTGGAGTTGTGGAAAAAAAGAAGTATTTTTTTATTCCCTTATTAGGAGTATCATATTTTGCGACACAATTTTGATGTCATGCATATTGCGAAGAATTGCGAGAACATAGTCGGGACAATTCTCAATGTCGATAAAAATTGAAAGATAAACTTAATAGTCGACATGGGAATTCGACATGATCTTCATTCCCAATTACTTCCAAATAGAAAATGTCGGTTGCCGCATTCTATTTTTACAATGTCGAAGACAGAAAAAAATCGTTCTGCACGGTGTTGAAGGATATAAAGGTCCCAGATGCATATGCATCAAATATATTTCGATGTGTGAGACTTAAAGATCGAAGACTATATTCCTTAAAATCACATGATTATCACATCTTGATGCAAGATTTACTGCCAGTTGCTTTGCGGTACTGTATGTCAAAAAAGGTGACGTCTTGTATAATTGAACTATCCAATATAATGAAAGTTATTTGTGACAAAGTTTTGGATGTTGAAGAACTTGAGAAAGTACAAGATCGAGTCACCTTGACTTTATGCAACTTGGGGAAGATTTTTCCACCTTCGTTCTTCACTATTATGGTGCACTTGTTAATCAATCTCCCTCATGAAGTAAAACTTGGTGGACAGATTTTCTATCGATGGATGTATCCTATAGAGAGGTGCTAATTAATTTGCAAAGTTTTCATTTATTCATTAATATACCTTTAGTTACAACTTTTGATAATGTTGTATATCGTGTTTAGGTTCCTATGCAAATTGAAGTCTTATTATCGTAATAAGTGTTATCCAGAATGATCAATTGCTGAAGGTTACTTAACAGAGGAGTGTATGACTTTCTGCTCTAGATATTTAAAAGATGTTGAAATGAGACTGAATAGACCAAGTAGAAATGTTGGGATCAATAATGATCATTACTTAGTTGAAACTTATCCGAAGTTATGGACAACCAATCGAGAAAGTTAATATTGCACGCTTAGATGATATATCTTAAGTACAAGCACATCGATATGTTCTTTTTCACCATGACTTAATTGAACCATTACGCAAGTAAGTTTTAAAATTTGATAAATATTCATCCGTTTCATTTGTTTATTTTTTCGCTAACCAATTTATTCACTTTTTAACATAGTGAGTATAAACAACTCTTGAGATCTCGTTCACGCTCCCGAAGATTACAACATCGAGAGATTCATAAGCTATTCACGGAATCTTTTTATGAATGGTTAAGACAGACAGTATGCAACTGAAGCTTTCAATGACACATAATATTGTTTTTGTATAACTTTATAATTAATTAATTTACTCTCAATTCGGTAGGTTTGGAGTGGAAAGGACATCAGTAAAGAAGTTAAATGGCTTTCCTAAGGTTCGAATAGAGTAGTAAAAAGATATAATGCCTTCATGATTAATGGATTCAGGTTTCATACAAAATTACGTGAAAGATTGAGGAGGACTCAAAATTGTGGAATAGTTGTTAATTCTTCAATTACAAGTTATGCTAGTGTTAGGGACAATAATCCTGTTGAGGGAAATGTGGAGTATTATGGACTTTTTACGGACATTATTGAGTTGGATTACTATGGCAAATGGAAGGTTGTTTTATTTTGATGTGATTGAGCTAATGTTAATACTGCTCGCGAAATTAAAAAAGATCAATTTGGTTTTACAATGGTGAACTTCTCTCGATTAATTCACACTAGACAACAATTGATGGACGAGCTGTATGTATTTTCTTCTCAAGTCAAAAAAAATTTTACTCGAGAGATCCAACTGATGAGGGTTGGTACGTTGTACTCCGTAACACCCTTAGAGACTTGTTTGACATGGGCAATGGGAGTAGAGATGACATGGACAAAAGATCAGAAACTTTGCCATTTCCAGAACAAAAATTAAATGAAACTATCCCTAGTACTAGTACACCATTTTAATGGGTTTGCCAGGATGTGGATGAAGATATTTAAGAATCATAATGTAGTAAGATTTTACGTTTTTTAATAATATGTAATATTATAATTTAAATCTTGATATTGTTAAATATATTCATTACTATTATTGTTGTAATTAGTTACTAATATTTCAACTATTTTATGTGTATTGCAGATAATATGCCTAGAAGAAAATTTCGATATTTAAGTATTATTCAAAATCCTCAAAATTCGGAAGAAGCAAATAGTAATCAACAGGTTGCTATTGGATCTTCGAATGTTTCGAATACAGTTGTCGAAACTGTAGAAAATCAAGGTAATGTTAACTTTAATTTACATGCATGTTCATTTTTATTTTTTATTTTTGTTTCAAATTCTAATATTATCATATACAAATTTTTTAGCTAAAAATTCTGAGAGGCACAGAATTTGAGGACAAACCCTCTTAAAGGATTTATACAGTCTAAATCTTGAGGAGTGTGTCAAAGTATCTGCAAATAGTCATAGTCAGCCTGTTGGATTAGAAGCTCGACTTTTGGGAGGATACTTGAACATTGTAGCACGAAATGTCAATCTGTTGCCAATCAACTACAAGTCATGGTATCATATGCTTGATAGTAACAAAAATCAAGCTCTCGATAATATTAAGGTAATAAGGTAAATTTAATTTATAATACTTTGGTTTAATTTTAATTTATATTTACTTTCTAAACTTGTGTTATTTGTAGGAGAGATTTTTTTTAGAGGTCTCGGACGACTATATGAAGAAAGCATTAGGAAAGAAATGGAGAGACCATAAGAGTACTTTAAAGAAAGATTATTTTAAGAAAAATATAAAACTCGAAGTGAAATTGCGAAATGACCCGTCGAGAATGCTGAGGTGCCAATGAAAAGAACAAGTTAGATTTTGGAGTTTAAAGAAAGGAGAAATATTATGTACTACTAAAATCTTATTATTATTTCGGTTTATAGTATTTATTATATACGTAATAATAATTTCATAATGTAGGATCGTGAGCGTTTTGGAACTACTAGTAGGCAAAAATAAAAATTCACTCACACAGTTGGTTCGAGAAGTTTTGCTTGTGTAACTAATGATGACGTATTTTGAATTTGTTAATTGTGTCAAATATTAATTTCTTTCTACTAATTAATATTTTTCCTACTATAATGTAAGAACTATCATCAGGTCAAAAAGTTGGACACCTTAAACTTTTTGACATTACACAGAAAAAAAGATAGATCTCCTCTGACTGTTGAAACTGCAAAAATTATGGTATATTTATTTAATAAAATTTGAATTATTTTAAATATTTATCATGTTTAATTATAATGATTTTGTTGAAGCCCAATTTTGATCGGGCTCAAACTCATTTTAAATTTATTTTAAGATTAAATTTGTTTTAAAATTTAAACTTATTTTAAATTTAAATTTAATTTGAGTTTAAATTTGTTTTCAAATTTAAAATAAATAAAATCCAATTACAAAATGTCCAATTACAAATCAAAGCCCAATTAGGACCCAAATTCAAAGGATCCAATCACAAAAGGCCTAAGATTAACCCAATGACCCAATTACACCGAACCTAAAACCCTAATCTGGTAGCCTAACTACTGCCACCGACTTGCCATAGGTCACCACCACTTTAACCATTCAAAGAACGCCATGTCAGCACCAACAGTGCCACCACTAGCTGCAACTTGCTCTGCCACCGCCACTGCCATGGTCGAACCTGCAAAAGAGAAGAACAAGACAAGCATTTAAACGACAAATGGAACACTAAAAATCATTGTATTGATAGCTATAAAACCAGAACTCAAACAAATTGTAAAGGATTTTTTTCTGGATTCTGTAAAAACATTACAAAGCAATACAAATAGACTTTTGGAAACATTGGCAAATCAAAAACAAGATATAGCAAGCATAGGCATCCATCATTACCAGAACACGAAACATTGAACATCAGCAAGGTATATTAAATACATAAGTTGAATATCGTTATGCTTTTGTTTATTATTCAAACTTCGAAAGTCTTCGTCTTAAATATTACTCATTAATATTTCTATTAAGTATACCTCCATACTGTCATTTATGATTCTAATCATTTCAAGCGTTTTAAATGTATGCTTAAGTATATTAAGTTATTACTTATTGTTAATTTCATTTATCTTTTTCCCAAAAATGCATTAAATAAATATTAAATATATTAAATAATGATATTAATAATATTAATAATACCTTTTTTTTAACAAAAAAAAAAGAAAATGAAAAGTCAAAAAATTTACAACCCTTTTTTTGGTTCTGCCATCATCGGAGCTTCGCGTCGGAGCCTCCTCGAGATGCCGCCACCACCTCGTCGTGCACGGATCTATAAAAAGACATGAAAAAGGATTAAAAAGAACCTAAATACGAAATAACGAAACAAGAAACAAAATGAAATCAAATTTATAACAAACCACAACAAAACAAAAGGTGTTTCAAAAGTACGAATTATTTGAAATGAATAAAGGGTAAAACGAATCTAAGTTTTGAAAAGGCTTTTTTGAAAAAGATCTGAAGAATGAAAGGTTTTAAATCAATTTTTAAGAAAAAAGAAATTTGATGAAAAAGGACAAAAATGGTTTCTTCCTTACCCTGGACGGTGCGTGGACGGGCGATGATCGTGTGTGATGAACTGCGACGGCATCGGGCGACGATGGGAGGCGACACGGTGCACGAGTGATGCCTTACGCACGTGACAGGTGCCGGCGACCGGTGGTCGACCATGAGAGAACTTGAGAGAGGGGGAGAGAGTTTTTGAAGAAAGTTCTCTTTTTTTTTTAGAAGAAAGGAAAGAAATGAAGTTTTGAAAAAGAAAATTGGGTTTTATAGCAGCTGCAAAACGCTGTCGTTTTGGGGATAGAAGATAGATGCCAAAACGATCCGACACGACCCGACCTAGGCCTAGGATCCGCGTGTTTTTTTATTAATGGTCTATTTATCATTTAATCCTTCTACATTTTTTGATTGTTTCAATTTAGTCCTTTTTGTACTTTTAATTAATTATAAATTGGCCCTATAATTTTCATTGCTTTTCAATTTAATCCCTTAACCTTTTGAAAGAACTAGGAGCTGCCATGTGTCATAATTTTGGCTTATTTCTGTAAATTGTCCCTTTTATTTTTAATTTGTTTCAATTTCATCCTTAAATCAAGTTTTTTTTAATTACAAAATTGGCCCAAAATTTTTTTAGGGTTTTCAAATTAATCCTTTGACTTCAAAATGCTTGGAGGCTGCCACGTGTCACCTTTTTTTGGTTTTATTACCTTGAAGGTCCCTAAACTTTTCCAAAATTATATTTTGACACTTAAACTTTTCAAAAATTACATTTTTATCCCTAAACTTTTCAAAATTCCATTTTTGACCCTCGAACTTTCCAAAAAATCCATTTTTACCCTTGACTTCCTAAAATTCCATTTTTGACCTCAATTTTTCCAAAAATTATATTTTTACCCCAAAACTTCCAAAACTTCCATTTTTTATTCCAAAACTTCCAAAAAATTACATTTTTACCCTCGAACTTCCAAAAATCTCGATTTTTACGTTGAAACTTTCAAAAATTACCATTTTACCCCTAAACTCCCAAAAATTTTATTTTTGACCTCGAAACTTTCAAAAATTACACTTTTACTCCCGAATGTTTAAAAAATTCGTTTTTGATCCTCATTTTTCTAAAAATTATCATTTTATCCTCGGATGTCCAAAAATTTTATTTTTTATCTCGATTTTTCTAAAAATTACCGTTTTACCCTCGAATGTTTAAAATGCAATTTTTAACCCCAAAATTTTCCCAAAATTATCATTTTACCCACGAGATTTCAAAATTACCATTTTGCCCCCGAGTATCCAAAAAGTCTCATTTTCAACTCCAATTGCATCATTTTTCTTCCTCATCGATATTTTGCATTTAATTTTAATTATAATGCACTCGTATTTTATATTTTTGATTTTTTGCTTACCATTTATCTTCTTAATTATCTTTATTCATGTTATTTAATATCCATTATTAACTGCTCATTCATATTAAACTCGAATGTATGTTTTCAAAATTGGTTTCATAAAAACTTTAAAATCGAGGTAATATTCTTTTATTTCGAGTTTCGAAAATTTGCGCCTTAACTTACTAGGTGCAATTTTTTTCTTCAAATCGAAATAATCGAATACCCTTAATCGAGGCAATGTTTCCTCATCTTTGATTCTGAAAATTTACGTCTTAACTTACTATGTGCAACCTTTCTTCAAATCGAGATAATCGAACATCCTTTTCCAAAAATTAAAAAGTTTTACAAAGGATAGCTCATTATTTCTGGATCTTGAAATGTTATGTCCTAACTCACTAGACGTAACTTTCTTCCTCGATCACTTTGAAATAGCGGGACTTCCAAACAATCTCGATTTCTTTTAAACTTAACTCATGCATTCAAGGATCGTATTTTAAATTTTATTCGAGCTTTCAAAATTTTACAAACAAAACCCTAAGATAATCAATGTGGTACCAATTTTGGGCGTATGAGGGTTTTAATCCTTCCTCATGCTTAATCGACTCTCGAACTCGTTTTCTGGATTCTGAAGACCAAAATATTTTTCAAAACAGATTTTAAACGTTTTGAGGTGATCCAATCACACTGTACAAAGGATTGATGGCGACTCTCATTTTCCAATTTTAAAAAATAAATTTTTGAAACACGTCGTTTTAATAAAAAGATGGTTTCGACAGGTTTAATTTGTCGTTTGTAATGCAAATAATGTCAAGTTATGTTGCATTTGTTTGATTATATATTTCGTTTATAACTCCTTGATTAACTTATTAGGATAAATTAAAGGATAAGAAGGTGGAGTATGAAACGATGACTTCAAGTGATAGTTTGGTTAATCTAGAGGACATTGATAACCGAGTTATTACTGAAGTTTTGGGTCCTGAAAGGTATGGTCAAGTTCGATATCAAGGATCTTTTGTTAGCCCATCCCAATATTTTAAATTCAGCTAGCAGAGATCATGCCGTTGGGGAGTCAAGATCAAGTTGAAGTTCAGAGGTTAAGAGATCAAGTGGCTAGCACAGTTGAGCAAATTGCTCAACTTAAAGCGGAGGTAATAACGAGAGAAACCGAGGATCAAAGAAAATATGATGAACTTCAGCTGCAACTTCAAGTCAAGGAAGCAAAGTCTCAAAGGAAGTATGAAGAACTGCAGCTACTGCTTCAAAATATGATGAAAATGTTTTAGCATAATCAACTACAAAATTCGCCATCTTAGACTTTTGTTTTTTCTTATTGTGAAAATAATATATACAGTACTACTTTTGAATATATTTTTCATTTATTTATTAATTTAATCATATACATATTTCTTTCGTAAAAGTATCATTTAGATTTGAATTGATTGGATTTGAATTTATAGGAAAAAATGTTGAAAATACGGGTTCTATATGAATTAAAATGAGCTGGTAAAATCTGTTACTATTAACGACGTTTGTAGAAAAACGCCGCTAAAGGACATCTTCTATAGTGCGTTTGTGAGAAAAGTGCCACTAAAGATCATATTTTTGGGATAAAAGCATTCCTAAAGAAACTATTCTTTTAGAGGAAAAATGGTTTTCCCCAACAAAAAATTGACCCAAAAGCTTTTTTTTTTTTTTAATTAAAAATTTTAGATTTTTTCTAAAAATATTTTTTCTCAAAAACACTTTTGAGAAATATTTCTAAATTAAACCTTAATAAACACAAAAATAAATGAAATTCATATTTAAAAAAATTTCATTTTAGATTTATACATCTGCTAATTATTTTATGAAAATCATTAATTTTTTATTAATAATTATTAGTTTTGAAAAAGAAAATTGAAGGACTATTTTTTTTTTGTGTTCACATAATAACTCTCTATCTTAGCCGTTACTACATAATTTAATGCAAGAAAAAGCTCACATTTAAAATAATGCACTTAATTAAGAAAATGTAAAAAAAAAATCAATTAAGCTTATGTACTTAATTAAAATAATGAATTAAATTTCTCTTTTATTAGTCATATTAATCGTTAAAATAAATTGATGGACAAATTAAATTATGACACGTGACAGTTTTTGGTTTAATCTAATATTTTTCTCATAAAAATATTAAAAATCATAAAAACATTATAAAAATTAGAGAAATTTTATAAAAATATTTAAATTGATATATATTTAAATTATAAATATTATAAAATATAATAACTTCTAGTAAATTATAAACAAATTATAAAATTGATAACTTATTTACAATATTTAAAATTAAAAAAACATAGTAGAATTCTTAAAAATAATAAATAATTATAAAAAGTTTTAAAATTATATAAACTTATAAAAATTATAAAAAAATCATAAAAACTTAAACTAGACTAGTTAGCCTAAAATCGGTAAGAATACCAATTTGAGGAAAATTGTTAGACCAATTGACGTGGGAACCGGAAGGTTGAACCGATTTTTTATTTTTTCAATATTTTTTATCAAATCAAAATTTCATTACCCAACTATTAGCCAGATCCTCTACTTCCCACAAACACCACAGAAAAGAAGGGAAAAAGATTCATAAGAAGTAGCAGAAGAAGCAATGCAATCATTCATGCATGCCAGCTGCTGATTGTTGTTCTCGGTGTGGCCTGCAGAGGGGACCACCCATTTTCTCGGCATTAAGTTCCAAACCCCAAATTTCCAATTTGACTCATGAGACGCCCAATTTTAACGTTCCAATTGAGTGCACTTGACTTATCTCCCCCTTGGCCTTTAGCCTAATTTAATGTTCCAAGAGGCACTCCTTCACTCACAAATCCCACCAGCCTTCTATATAAACCCCACCCTACATCTGCTTTATCAGCACAAAAAAGTGTAAAAAGGGGAGAAACCCCCTCCCCCCCCCATAAGAACGAAGCCTATCTTTTAAGTTTTTTCCCCTCAAAGATGCTAACCTTTCTTGCTTTATGTTTCCAAAAAGTTCTGTCTGGTGCAAACCTTGATTTTGTAGAATCCAAGAGTTCATCAAAGTTCATATACAGAGATGAGTTGAGCAAGAAGAAAGTACCAATCAATCAGAAGAAGTATTATGGTGATTACTTATCAAGTTCAAAACCATTGCTGAAAGTTAAGGATCGTGAGAGGGATCCAAAGATCAGTAGCAGCGCTAGAGGCTTCGATGGGAAAGCAGGAACTACTGTTGCAAGAGTAAAACTGAAGATGACAAAGGAAGAAGCTGCTCGACTGCTTTCGAAACGCAAAGATGGAGGGATTCTCGACTTCAAAGATGTAGCTGGTGAGCTTGTGCACCTCCCACCTGATCGTATTATCGTTGTCTTCCCTTGCACGGCTACCAATTCAGTGCTCGATGGTATCCCAGAAGAGTGTTAGATTATGAGAACATATCAATTTTCTGGGCTGTTTGTGAAATATTTATTAGGACAGCATTGCACCTTATTACTACTACCATTATTATGGCCTTTATTAGGACTACAATTTTATTAGGCATAATTTATTAGGATAGCTTTGTAGTCAACAAGAAATTATTAGGATTGAATATCCAAATTAGATATATTTCATCGAAAAACCCTGTCACAACTTTGGCAAAGGAATATATGATCATATTTATGGGCAAAATTATCTATATATACTGGAAAAGATAATAATTGAAAAACTGATTTTCTTAATTTACTAATCTATGCTATTGTTAGAGAGAAAAAAAAAAAAAAAGAAGAAGATGCATTTCCATCGATTTGACAAAAAAAACATATCCTATAAGACGTGTTTTATTCTTATATTTTCCAAAAAACGAATTTTGTAATGTGTTTTCTATCCAATGATAATTTTTCCCAACGAACAGCAATCCCAACTTCCAATTAAACTACAAGGAAATATGAAATTTTCACTTGAAAAGCGCAAGTTGTAATGCTTCTCAATGGTCACCGTCTCATGGGTCATCTTAATGGCACCATTACCAATCACTGGTCAAAATGAGTGTGACATACCTAACCTGGCATACGAAGTTTGGTGTTGCCAAAACCAACTCAATCAACAAGCAATGAAGGCGTTAGTTGATCATATGGTGATGGAAAACCGGAGCAGGCTCTGGAAAACAAGCAGTCGCAGCCGGCAGGCTGTGGTGATGGAAGCAATAGGGGCTGAGACAGATGAGAGTTATGGTGGCAGTGATTGCAAAAAGAAAATTATATAGAGAATTTTTATAGTGATCAAGTTTACCAAAAAAATTAAAAATTATATCAAATGAGACGTTTAAACCTTTATTTATAAGCCATGAGAAGGGAAGTTGAAAGCAAATGGTTATAAACAGAAAGTATGCATGAATGTTTGAAAATGGTGGGCAGTGGGATTGTAAGGGGATACTCGAACATAAAAAAAATGGAAGATAAATTATATAGATAATGTGTATAATAGCAGTTATATTAAAATTATATTTGTATTTGACTCTTCAAGTCCTGCTCTCTAATATATCCCAAAAATAGAATAATCCAGGAATTCTGCCAATTTTTCAACAAGATAATGTTGTCTTAAAGATATTTTCCAAAAAAATTTTACGAGAAGAAGTTTCTCCAACATGATATTTCTTGGATAGTTGGTAACAAAAAGCAACTATAAAAAGTCTTCTTCGCCTTGCAAAAGTCTCTTTTCAGTCAAAATCATAAACCAGGAGCCATCTAAATAAATCTGGTTTCCAACAATAGTTAAGCCTTCAATCTTCGTTTTTCATAGGTTGATTTAACTCAGAAATTCTGTAGTAGAAGATGCTTCCCAAGCTACCCCGTCATTTTCAGTAGGAACTTAAGAGATGAAATAAAATTACACGACCAATCCCTGAAACCAGAGCGACCTAAATCACTCTGGATTATTACATTGAAAATGTGTTTGAAAAATGAAAAATAATAATAAGAATAGGGAGGAAATGAGACGACAGAAAATTTTCTTTGGTTGTCACAGTTGGAACTTTGAATTCGTCTCTCTGAATACTGCAACTTGGGAACCAGGTGAATGATAAGACGGAATAATGCAAAAGTTAGGTCAAATACTCTTGCTGACCCGCCATCCAACCCTTCTATTCATCGCCATTGCATCAAAGAAAAAATAATGAAGAACAAATAGATCTTCATCTTGATTCACAATTTTAGTATGATAGTAAATGTTGACCCAGGATCCTCTTTGTGTATTTTATGCGGATGTTCTTGAGCAATTAAATTTTAAATCAGAAGTAAGTTTGGATCTCAATTTTATTGTTTAAATTTAAAATTTAGAATTTATATGAAATTTATGTTTACATATTTAATACACACGTGAGTAATAAATTAATTTTTTTTAATCTACTGGTGTGATTATACGATAGTATCTATTCATATTTTTTTAAGTCTGCACACACAGGTGCTTGAACCCGAGATCCCTAAAATGAAACAACATCCTCTTTACCACTAGAGCCACTTGTTGAATTCAACAATAAATTAATTATAATTGATAATTTTTAATCGTACATATGATTTATTTGTGACAAAACGAAATAAAAATTTTCACTTATTTTAATGAAGTCATATTTTTTAGGAGTTTTACTCATCCTTTTACTTTTATGTTTAAAATTATATTACTTATTTTTTTTTGTATCTAATTATTTTAATATATTTATTTAGTATTTTTTCTCCTATTATTAGATTGTAACAAAACATGTTATAAATACAAATGAAAGAAAAAAAAAGAAAAAAAAACAAGGCTCATATGTCAAAAAAAGCATTAAGAAAATGCAAAAAAAAAAAAAAAAAAAATCAATTAAGCTTATGTACTTAATCATAATAATGAATTAAACTTCTCTTTTATTGATCATGTTGATCGTTAAAATAAATTGATAGACCAATTAAATTATAACACGTGATAGTTTTTTATTTAATTTAATATTTTTTTCATAAAAATATTAAAAAATTATACAAACATTATAAAAATTGGAGAAATTTCATAAAAAAATTAAAATTGATATATATTTAAATTATAAATATTATAAAATATAATAAATTCTAGTAAATTATAAACAAATTATAAAATTAATAACTTATTTAAAATTAAAAAAATATTAGAATTCTTAAAAATAATAAATAATTATAGAAAATATTAAAATTGACATAAACTTATAAAAATTATATAAAAAAAAAAAAACATAAAAACTTAAACTTAACTACTTAGCCTGAAATCGACAAGGACACTGATTTGAGGAAAACCATTAGACCGATTGACGTGGGAACCGAAAGGTTGAACCGATTTTTTATTTTTTAATATTTTTTATCAAACCAAAATTTTATTACCCAACTATTAGCATATGACAAAATGAAATATTATGATCAAGGTTTTCAGAAACGGACCGATGATTGAACCGGTCACACCACCTTTGAACTGGTCAGGCACCTGTTTGCCAGTTTGATTGATTCAGCCAGTTTAATTAAATAAAATATAAAAAAAAATTGATTCAATCATCCGTTTTAAGATCAACCAATCTAATGACTTTCTTCGAATCGACATTCTTATCAGTTTCGGTCTAAAAGATCCAACCAAGTAATTTGATCCCGTTCAAGTTTTTATAATTTTTATAAGTTTATATAATTTTAAAACTTTTTATGATATTTATAGAATTTTAATATGTTTTTATAAACTTTTAAATATTTTAATTATGTTTTATTAATTTTATAAATTTTTATATTTCGGACCATATATTTTTTTTATAATTTTTATAAGTTGATATTAATTTTCATATTTTTAATATTTAATAATATTTTTTGATAAATTTTTCTGTTGATTTATAAAATTTTTTTTATTTTTAATCATTTTTATGAGAAAAATATCAGATTAAATCAAAAGTTGTCACGTGTCATCATTTGATTAGTCTGTTAAATTATTTTTTTTGATAAAAAATCTGTTAAATTATTTTAACAGTCAACTTAGTTAATGACGAGAAGCATTAACGGAATAACTTAACCGATTATTTTTAATTAACAATAACTTAATTAATTGTGTTTGCATTTTCTTAAGATTTTTCTGATATATAAGGAATTAAAAAGAATGATGATGGTGCCTATAAGCCCAAGTTACAAATCTGAAAGTAACCATGTTGAATCAATGATTTTAACCGAAATTTAGAGGGGAAGACAACAACACGTGTCAACTTGCCATTTAGACAATATCTACCTGATTGGAAGTGGGGGACCTCTAATCGTAGATTAAAGTAAAACCTCACTTAGCTTAAAAGACTCTTTCCTGCAATTAAAAATCAAAAACCAGGCTTCCACGCTAATAAGCACGCAAAATGACTCTTCTAACATCTCTCCCTTTCATCTTCTGTTTGCTCTTTCTTCAGATATCAACGCCTGCCCAACCTTGCTCCACTTCATGCCCCGGCGGTGGACCACCAATTAACTTTCCTTTCGGCCTGAACCCTCACGGCAACCCCAATGGTCGCTGCAGCTATCCGGGTTTCGGTCTTTCTTGCAGCAACAAAACACAACGACTAGTCCTCAATCTCCCCGAATCCGGAGAATTCATAGTCCGCTACATCGACTACCAGGCCCAACAGATATGGATCAACGACCCTGATTTCTGTCTCCCTCAACGGTTCTTGCACTCCTTCAATATATCAGGAACTCCTTTCGACTCTGAGCTTTGGTATACCTTCACCTTCTTCAATTGCTCCGCTATCGAAGCTGCCGAAGGTGGGTTAAGGCCAATCCCATGTCTTAGCAATCAGAATTATTCTATTGTGGCTTCTCAGGCGCTGGAAGACATTTTCGTGGATTCTACCGGTGTTTTGAAGTCAGCATGTCATCCTATAAGAACTTTTACGGTTCCATTTGTTTGGTATGGGTGGTGGGACGGCGTCCGGTTAGAATGGAGTAAACCCGATTGTCGATCATGTATTCAAGGTGGAGGAGATTGCCAGTTCAAGAATAGCACTGCCCTGGAAATTGGGTGCTTTAATCTGCCAACCCAAGGTAAGTTACTGCTTGCTCAACTACGGCCATGGTCAATGCTCTGTTCTGAAAATGGTGGACTCTTTTACTTTATTTGTTTATGGTGACTGGGAACCTAATTGCACTTGAAAATGGAGTATGACTTGGTCAAACAAGTTTTAGAAACCTTGATTTGGATCCATGTCGTGTTGATTTTTCCTTGTATCAAAAGCTTTCAAGTAAAACTTAAAATGGAACAGGTGATGCAGAACAGAGCGGTCAGGTTTTGTTAATTTAATCCAAAATATCAACCTCGCTGTAGTTATTTTGAAATGCAGAAATATTGCCAACACAAGTTACCAAGACTCCTTAGAAACCATTGAAACGGTTTGTTCCATGTGTTGTTATAAAAAGGCTAAATTCTATAAAAGGTCCCTTTACTATTTATTTTTTGTGGATTTAGTCTATCTACTATAATTTAATCGGTTTTTGTATTAAGAGTTAGATTTTTTTTTTTTCTCATTTATTCAAAAAATGGGCAAATTAGCTCCTATACGTTAGATTAAAGATCAAATTGATCTTTTTCATCCATTTGTATTATTAAAAGTTGATTCATATACGTCAGCAACGTGTTACTATTTGATTATTCATTAACCACACCAGTTTTTAACACTAAAAATAGATAAAATTTTGGTTAATTGGGAACAGAGAGCTTAATATTGGTTTTCCCATTACAGGTGGTCTTCCAAGGGGTGCTAGGTATGGAATTATCATTGGCATTGGAATCCCAGGACTCTTGAGCCTAATTGGGTTGGTTTCGTTCGTTGGTAGCCGAGTGAGATCGTATGGACGTGGAGGCAACCTCACCAATCTCGAATTCTCCACGTCAATCTCCCCTTCACCGGCTGTCATCATAACAGGGCTGGACGGACCAACAATTGAGTCCTACCCCAAGACTAAGCTAGGTGAGAGCGGACGTCTCCCCAAGCCGAACGATAATATTTGCACCATTTGCTTATCGGAATATCAACCTAAGGACACATTGAGGACCATACCAGAGTGTAGCCATTACTTCCATTCCGATTGCATAGAGGAGTGGCTAAAGATGAAGGCTTCGTGCCCTTTGTGTCGCAATTCGCCTGGTGGATCTGCTGAAGTTCCCCCCTCTACGTCTTCTTCGCCTTCATCCTCATCTTCACTCTTATCACCGTAGACAAGTTCTAATTTATGCCATTATGTATATCAGCTGTCGTGAATTGACTACTTCTTTCTTATGTCGTTGATGAATTTTGGGCATTGGGAGACCAACATGTTACCTTTCTAATTTTTTATTTAGTTCTCATTTAATTTCACACTTTTCCCCTGTGAAATAATTCGTTGTCATATTTAATGTCTAAAAAATATGATTTGGTTTTAGATTTCGTAAGGTTAAAAGGTTCACAAGAGTTCATGTATAATTTTAAAATTTATCCCTATTATGATTTATTTCGAAAATGATGTTACTAAAAAAGTTTAAAATTTTAAGTTTTACAAAAATAATTTATCCATAAATTATTGAGTACTTATTTTAAATCTATAAACCCTTTTAAAAGAAGTCAAACAATATGGTTAAATGCCTCCAAAACAATCCAAGATGTGAACCTCCTCCTTTGTTTCATTCTATTTCAACTATTTAACATCACCGATGCTTTCAATATTATATAGACTGAAAATTAAAGTGATCATTTAATTTAATGTATCAGACGACACTAAATTAACATAATTTTTTTGAAATAATATAAATAATTTTATATATATGCATAGTCGCCTTCCGAGTAAGCATAAAATGACATCTTTGAACTCATTTTCTTTGGATTATCTGGTTAACCATAAAATTCTTCAACTTTTCTTTTTCTTGTATTTTTAAAGTTAAATCTCGCTATTAGTACTTGTATTTTGTCAACGTTGTTGACTTAGTCTTTCTACTTTAATTTGATCACTTTTAATCTTTGTATTTTTTTAAAATTTAAAATTTTAATCTTGACCATAATAATAGCAGTTAAATCTTTTTGGTTAAATTTTAGTTATTAGTATTGTGCCATTGTATAGCTGTAGATTTAGTCCATATTTTATTACTGGATCATTATAAGTCACTATATTTTTTGACCTTTGAAATTTTAGTCTTGATGTAAATGGCAATCGTTAATCCATTAACTTAATTATTTTTAGTAGGTAATATGTGGAAATAACAAGCAAACATGTCATTATGCAAATGATAATATCAATGGCGGAGCCTAGTAGATGGCCTCCCAAGGTTTAAAATTTTGCAATTTAGCCCTTTGTAGATATACTATGGTCCTCTCAAAAATATAAGTAGGCTCTCCCAAAGTTTAAGATTTTTCAATTTCCCCCTTTGTGTATACACTATAGCCCACCCAAAAATCAATTGTTTATATGTTTAAACCGATTGTTATGGTGGAATACTTATTTTGAATCGATTGTTATATGTTTAAATCGATAATAATGTTGGAATATTATTTTTTTTAATCGATTGTTTATATGTTTAAATCGATTGTTGTGTTGGAATGATGCTTCTTTTGAATCGATTGTTATGTAGCATGTCTAATTTTAGCTTCCCCCCACAAGATTAACATCCTAGCTCCGCCACTGGATAGTATGTTTGTCGCATCAAATTTTAGAAACAATAGAACTTAATGAATTTAACAATTATCGTTTGGTGAGGATTGAAAATCTAAAAATTGAAAAATACAGGAACTAAAAGTGACCAAATCAAAGAACGTGGGTTAAATTTACAACTTTAGTAAAGTACAGAGACTAGTAGCATAATTTAACCACTTTTTAATAGTTGAGTATCTCGCAAATTACATAAACCCAGGGTGCTAACTAACCTGAGGAAGCTTAAAAGGAAAATTAAAGGGTTTTTAAAACTTAGTTTTTCGGAGAGCACCACCAAATGACTCTACTTGAAACTCTCTTATTCATCGTCCTTTCATTCTCTCTTCAGCCATCAGCAAGCGTTGAAATTTGCCGTGTTTCATGTGGGAATCAATTGGTTCGTTTCCCTTTCCGTCTCAGCAACCAACCCGGTCGTTGTGGCTATCTCCGGTTCAATCTCTCATGCAAGGACCAAGCCCAAACTGTCCTTTCGCTTCCATTTTCCGGTCGTAAACATCGACTATTTGTTCCAATCTATATGGCTCAACGACCCTGATCATTGCACCCCCAAACGTCTCCTTCATGGACTTAACCTATCCAGTACTCCTTTTGATTTGCTATATCCTCGAAGCTTCACGTTCTTCAATTGCTCCGCCGCTGCATCAACACAAGTTCATCAAGCAAAGTATATCTCTTGTCTCAGCGGCACAAACTTTTCTGTCGTGGCTCTACCGACGGACCGACACGATTCGCCGGCATCATTGTCAACGTCGTGTATAGAGATAGCGACGGTTCTGGTTCCGTTTTACTGGAGGGGTTGGTCGAATGTTGGGAATAATATTATGTTGGCATGGAAAGAATCGGATTGCCTGTGGTGCGAAAATGGGGCAGGGAATTGCATGTTCAAGAGTGAGACGGGCCTGGATGTTGGATGCTCCGGTGGTTTTGCCAATGGTATGTTTCTATTCTGCACTGTAAAATGATTGTAATTTTGGTTAAAATGTTGCATATATAGTTGCAGTGCAAACAAGGTGAGGAAAATTATCATATTCAGGGATTAAATATTGTTTAATTATTTGATAAAATTTCACTGTTGAAAATTCTTTCTAATTTCTAAAGCACATTTATCCAAACAATTCAATTAAACTGATAAAATAATTTAAATACACCCTTAAAAGTAATTAGTACGTAATACCCACATTCAATGATGATGTAAAAATGGAACATGTGAGGAAAGATAAAAATGGGAGATATAGTCAGTTGCAGAAAGCAAATTTCAATATTGCTATTCACTTCTCAATCTGTTGGTGAGGCATCGCTTTCATGCATCCACAACCACGTCAGGCGGCGGTTGAATTTCATACTTGCGTCTTTCATTTCTTTTTGTTTTAAAAGATTAAATAAAATCAGGAAGATAAATGTTTCTGTATTTATTTTTAGGTCTTTCAAGACATGCTAAATTCGGTATAATGTTTGGTGCCGAAATACCGGTCTTGTGCTAAAGATGCCTTGGTTTTCGGCTTGGGAATATCCGTTGTGTGTCTCGTTGCGATTATAAGTTGGCGTAAAACTGAACTTTACGGAGGGACAGAACCACCTCATCCCCGAAATCCTCATGACCCTCCCTCGATCAACTCCAAGTTCAACCAAAGGCCTTGATACACAAACTATTGACACATACCCTACAACTTTGCTTGGTCCAAGCCGATGGCTACCCAATCCCAGAGACAACATCTGCTCCATTTGCCAAGCCAATGAGACGTTAAGAACCATCCTAATTGCACTCGTTATTTTCATGTCAATTGTATAGACCAGTGGCTTAAACTCGATGCAACATGTCCCGTATGTCGCGATAAGTTTGAGGAGCCTCCTCCTGTTGCTTCTTAATCTATATCTATAATTTATATAAAAACGCGACTTTGAAAAAAAAAAAAAAAACCTTTTGAATCAATGAAAATATCTTTTTATTTTTTTTTATATCACTAAATTAACATTTAATAAAAGAGTTTTTATTCATTTAAACTATATTGTTGAGTTTTTTCATTTTTATATAATAGAGTACTTCTTGATTCGCTTGAACTACACAATTAATTGTTAATAATGTATTGTTTAGATTAATCGTTATTTAATTAGTATTAAATTTATATAGCTGTTAAAATAAAATTTATCATTATAAATAACATTTAACACTTAAACATTTTCATATTCAAATGACGACGACACCGATGAAAATTTATTTTAAATGATGATAAAATTTTAAAATAACATTTAACAATTAATTCATTGCCCAAAACCTAAAAAAAATAAAAAAACTTTTACCAACTAAATAATTCAACCCAAAATATAAAATTTTAAAATTTTATTTAATACAATAACATATTTATTATATTTATTTGTGTTTTTTAATATAATAAAATATTTATTTTTTTATGGTAGTGTTTTTATAATGCACTTTTAATGTGTCAAAAAAATGTTTTGTTTTGTGTGTTTTAGTGCATTTAGTGTATTCTACTTTTTAAAAAAAAATATTTTTAAATAAAAATTAATCTAAAAAATAAATTTTGGGCGGGTTGAGTCGGGTCCAAATTTACCTTTCTTTTTTTGAGAAGGGATTTACCTTTCTTAAATTGGATTGGACTTGAAATAATAATAATAATAAACTAATTTTTCGAGTCGAACCTGGGTTTAGAAAATTGGTTAGATGCCTTATATGGACTTGACCTGGTTCAATCTATAAATACCTCTAATTCAACCATACCTAGGAAAACTATGATCGAGTAAAAAAAAAGTAATATAAAGTGAATTACTATAATTGCAATTATATAAATTCTTATAATTTTTATTTATATATTTGCAGCTTCAAATAATTAATTTTATGAGAAGTTCAATAACGGTAGAAGATGGAAGATTGAAAAAGAAAATAAACATGGTAGTAATAAGAATGATAGATTGAAATAGAATATTAAAATAGAAAATTTAAATATATTGTAACATTTTTATTTTTATTTTTAGGAAGTTGGATTTTTTTATTTTTTTTATTTAATTTATTTATATTTTAATTATTTTTAGGAAGTTAAGTTTTTTAATTTGTCACAAAAAAATTCTACACAACTTCCTTCACATAAGGTTGAACATAAGTCACTAACTGCAGCAGATCATTCTTCTCAAGAATGACATCAATTCCTCTAATGCCAAAGCTTCGCTCATTGATGCTCAGTTCTTCAATGAACTTCTTTTTGGCGAACAACAAATACCTGTTGGTGCAAGCAGTGGAGAGGAATGTTTGGTTCTTCTTGAGCAAGGCATCTTCTTCTTTAGATAGAGAATCTACAGGCTATGCATCTTGCTTCTCTGAAGCCATCTTTGCTTTGGGTGAGAGAGGAATGTTAAGCCTCTTTGTACAAGCCATGCCTCCAAGGTAAAGCTTTTTCAAAGGAACATCATCATCAGACTGTCTCACATGATGATACAGATGCCAGGCTCGATCTTCTTTTCGGGGCAAAAGGAGCTTTCCCTTTGTCAAGAGCTGCTCTAATTTTTGCAGCTTTATGGCTATGTTCGAGCTAGAAGGGTGTTTGTGCAAGCATTTAATCTTACAAGGCTGAGACCCGTGTAAGACTATCTAATCCTATTTTATTTGGGTAAAATTGCCTTTCAGGGTTAAGTTCATTTGGGTCGGCTTGCTCTTTGTTGGGCAACTGAACAAAATGCAAAAGCACATCTTTTAGAATACCGTCGTACTAGAGGAAAGTTCCTATGTGGTAACACTAAACTTCCATGAAAATAGTTCAAAGGAAAACACAATTAGGATTCAATCTTGGACAAGAGCAAAATAGACAAAACACATTTTGTTGTGCAAACTGTATTTATATGGAAATTATAAAATGCTGCTAAGCTTTGATTACAGCATAACACTGAAAGGGAAAGAAAAAAGACATTCGCTGTTCTGAAGCACAAATAAAAAACACTCCTTTCAATCTTTTGAGAAGCCATTTGTTTAACTTCTCAATTCTCACTCTTTTGCGTGTCTCTCTATTCTATCTACCATAATATTATATATATAAACTAATGAAGTAGAGGGGAATGAGGATGAGCTCTCCTTTTTAATTTGTCTCTTCACTCCTTTCTCCTCCTATCTTCATTGTTATTTATACCTAATATATCACCTACAACCCTAATCAACAAGTAAAGTTGGAAATCCCCAAACAAGAGAAAGAAAACCCTTTTTTTTTTGGATAGGTATTCGGTATACTGCACAACTCTAAGCACCACAGTAAACCAAGAAACGGAGTGGACTTTTTAACTCTGCTATAGCACTGTTGTTGTTCCTTTCATTCCTAAGCCAAATTGTAGCTTGAAACCGAGACATCAGCAGGAGAAGTAGAATGGATGTATACAAACTCAATACTCTTTCCAGAAGGTAGAGAGTTGAGCCATGTTGGGAAACCATAAGAATTGCCAGACTTAGAGAGACCCCATAGAGGACCATAAAGCTTTGATATAGAAAGCTTGAGATCCTTCAGTGTCTTGTAAGACTTGTTGGTCACTATTGAGGAATACCTGTAGTAAGTTTTGCCCTTGGCATTCCAGGAAGTTGTCAGCTTCTGCTCTATGGTAATTGGATTAGACGATGTAGCTGCCAAATAAACAAAAAATTCCCCCACTATCAGATCTTGAAATTTAATAGCTACTATAATGAGAAACAGAACCAAACATTCCTTCATCAGTAACAGGTTGTGTCCTAATTCCTAAGAGTAGGTCCAACAATGTTTATGGAGAAATCATTTAAAGAAGAAACAAAGAATGTACCAGGAGTTGGAGTGAATTTGGGTTTTGGCGCCGGCTTTGGTTTGGCAACAACAGGATTAGGAGCTGGGACAACCACTGCATAAAAAGCGAATGTCATGATCATCATGATTGATGGAATTAGCGAGAGTTAGAATAAAAAGTCGTAACAGTATAACTTCAACAGGGAGATATATGCTTTTACATACCAGGTAGGAGCTGGTTATAACCGCCATGACCACCACCAAGTCTAGCCAATATGCCAAGAAGAGGAGCATTGTTGTAGGTAGCAGGCTCTGTTTGCTCATAATTGTCCCTTTCATCGGCAAAGTTATCATAGGCATCAGGTCCTCCGACAACAGCACCGGTGAGGACATTAGGATCACTTGCTTTCCTTGAATACCAAGTGGCATAGCCTTGTCGGCACGCAACAAATTTAGGTTCAACCTTGACCGAAACAATCGAAGAAGCTCGGTGGTGAACTTGTCGTGGGAAATTGTTCCCATAACCAACCATGTAACTTGTTGCTCTTGGATTGTCTCCAAGAATGTAATCCACCTGATAATTCAACATTGCAAAAACATCAGAAATTTTGTTATAAAGGCTGAATTTGTCAATTGTCACCATTCAATAATACTTGAATACATGAAGAGAAGAGTGATCACCTGAGAGTTTGCAAAAGAAAGAAGCTCGGATGGTACAACATTGCCAGCAGCACACTTCAAGCTTCCCCTAGAGGAAGCGAGATAATCAGAGTACACGGTGGCCAAGAATGAAGCACTAGTCACGAACTGCATATTGTTCCACCTCTGTCGGAAAATCAAACCCCCGGGAGTCTTCTGAATATTACGGCCACCCTTCCCGATCAATGAGCACAAGAAGTACTCTGCCTTTTGGTGGTACCTCTCAAACACCGGTGCATGGAGTCCAGCTTTGCCTTGCATTAAGAACTACAGGGAATCGAAAACTACTAGGTTAAATTTTAAAGCTTGAAGAAACCATTAAGTACTAGATTCAGATATTGAAAATAATACCTTGGCGACAAGGGTCTGAACCCCAGCGTACTTGACGTCCCAACCGAACTCAGTCATGGCCCAACCGGTTCCACCCATAGAATCACCATTTTTGCCGAGATAGTTCAAGTAGTACTCATTGTTACTAGCTTGGTACAGCCACGCAGCGGCCCACAACAACTCGTCCTACAGATAAAATTCCAACTTAATTAATAAATCGTACCAGTAAACATGCTATTTTCTGCCATTAATCAAACCTTTTTAAAACTACAAAACTGCTCAAATTGATTGCCTTGAGAAAATTTAGAAAAGCTTACATTGTACCCACTGATGGATCGGTAGTATTTTTGGGCAACTGTGATGCTGCTGTCGTATTTACCTCTATATTTATCAGCAAATTCGAATAGCTGAAAACAAGAACAAAAATTAAAATTAATTACATTATAAAAATTATTGAGATTTTTGTTAAGAGAGAATTGAGCATGTACGGATAGGGTGGGGTAGGTGAAGCAATATGAGGAAAGAAGCAAGGGTAATTTGGGGATGTAAGTTAAACCGGGGGAGCACCGACAGTGTTGGCGCGTGAGAAACGAAATGACTCATTCGACCATTTGGGGTACAAATGGACGGTTAAGATCTGCTTGTACGATAGATCTGCTGTACGGTCATAGAAGATTAATCAGCCGTGATGGATGGGGCCAAAGCAATAGAGAATTTAACGATACCCGCCTGCAGTGGCGAAACCACGGAGCTGGCAACCCCCTAATTCAAGTGTTTTAAAATTTTTAAAATTTTAAATTAATAAAAATATGAGATATCAAAATTTGAATTAATATTTTTAAATATAGACTATTAACAAGAATTTAGCTAACGACACCGTTTCACCCAGCATATAACTACTTAAACAGCTTAAAGGTTTTTAGTTTTAGAAGGAAGAAGGAAACAGAGGAGGTTGTTTTTGTTAAATGAAAAGTAGGGTTGGGCCCGCTAAGTTGCGAAATTGAGGCCGACAAAAGAGTGCGTAACAACAACCGCTTTTTTCCATCACCTTATGCTAAAAAAAGTACAGTGTGTAAGCTAACATGCACCGGCGGGTCCAATGGTCCCAGCAAATTGTGAGCGAAATGTGTACCTGGTAGGCATGGCGAAGAAGCTCGGTGGAATATGCAGGGTTGGAACGGCGGAAGACGATTGAGGCGGCAGCCATGGCGGCGGCAGTTTCACCCGCCAGATCCGACCCTGGGTTGCTCGGGTCTATCTTGTAAGCACGACGGTCGGTGGTCATGTCCTCTGGTCTTTGCCAACAGTAGTGGTCAGTGTTACCATCTCCCACCTAACATGGTTCTCACCAAAATTAATTTTTTTTTTAATAGAGTCCTTTTGAGTTTTAGCAGTACTAATTTCAAACTAATATTTTATTAGTTGCCAAGTGTTGCTATCAAGTTTGAGATTTGGACATATTAGTGACAAACTAATGGAGTGTTAAGAATGGGTGGAAACACGAGGAGGGAAGAAGGTCTGGAAGAGTACCTCTCCGTAAAGGACATAAGGCTCGGGATGAGCTTTAATGAGGTAGTCAGTGCCCCACTTGACTGCTTCCATGGCATGGCCGAGCTCTCCATTTGCATCCATTTGTTTCCCGTACTCTATAATACTCCAGGACATCATTGTTATGGTGAATGCCATGGGCAGTCCGAACTTCACATTGTCCCCTGCATCGTAGTACCCTCCAACCAGATCCACCTTGAGAATTTGTCAAAACAACTTCCACCATCAATACCATAATTTTCGATTCTAAATGAACCAAGCCAAAGAACAAAAGTGACGTTTTGACCGAAAAAAACAAGTTCAACTTGAGAGTGGAACTTGAACTTACCCCACTAGCCTTGCCGTCATTCAAGCCGGAATTGGCTCTCCACGTAACTCTCTGGTTATGAGGAAGGTAACCAGATCTCTGAGCTTCAAAGAACAGAATGCTCTTGCTCAGAGCTTGGTTATAGTCATGTCCAGCAAAAGCAAAAGGAAGAAAAAGCAGCAGAATCAGCCTCATCAACTTCTCCATGTATATTCAAACTTATCAAAAGACAGAAATCAAGTTTCAATTTCAAACAAAAACAGATCTCTTCCTGCAGCAGAGTGGGAATTCCTTCAAGTTTCTAAAACTAAAAAGTGAAACCCATTCGGGATTAAACACAAAAAAATGCAGTCTACTAAGAGAGAGAGAGAAAGAAAAAGGTAATGTGGGTACAATATGTTAAGAGTTAAAACAGCTGATATGCCCACCAAGAAATGAAAGAGCAGTGGGATTGGGAATTGGAAGAGGGGCTGAAGCCTCTATATATTGTGGAGGGAAGGAAGAGGAAGAGAGGTTAAAATTTGGTATTAAAAATAGTTTTTAATAATAATTGGAGGTTGATAAAAGAAAAAAAAGAAGAAAGTCATGTGGGCGTCCCCGGCGCATTTTAGTCTTTTACTGGGTAGAGCTGAGTCGGTGCGGATTTAATGGTTCTTTTTGGCAGGGAAACTGCTGCTAAACATGTAACCTGATTTTTACTGTTCCTACCTAACCCTCTTCTTTAACATTTATGATTTAATCTTATTTTACACTAATCATAAATAAACATATTCATCAGTTAAACCGATTAAACTTTGAGTACTTGAATAGTTTATTACAACTCCATGTGAGAGGGTACCCTGCTGCGGATTACAAATGGTGGACATAATTGGAATTTGCAAAACTTGGCCACTTGGTTTAAGTTTTGAAATTTGTTCACCCGTAATTAATGCAAATTAATTTTAAATTTGAAGCATGGGTTTTTGTTTTTGTTTTTGTTTTTAAATGAATCCTCTGGCTCCTGCAGCCTGCGAGACCTGTCCGTTTGCCTCTCCTGTCGTTTTAGGTGTGGGAAAATTGCAAACCCTGTATCATCTTTTACAGGTGCTGGCACACTGCTTGATTAGGGCAATTATACCACATATCTAACCCTACTTATTTTGATCATAATTTCTTTTCTTTTCTAATTCTATTAAATATAATTATTTTAAATGTTAGCTTAAATCTCTTCAAAGTATATTTATTTTCCGTTATTGAACTTGAATTTTCTTAATTTGGTATTTAAAATATCAATTATCTTTTTTTCATTTCTTAATAGGTTAAAAAATTTGTTAAACTAATTTACCTAATGAAAAAGTGTCAAGTGATTTGTTTCTGTCCAATGAAAAAAAATATCACCCGATAATTACATTTATTTAAAATAAAATTATTAAATTAAAAAATAAAAAATTATAATATCAAATATTTAAATATTAATACATTATTAATGGTTAATCGTTGATCATCGTTTATTCACTATTGCCGAGTGTTGGTTCACCATTGGTCGGCATTGACCACTTGTTGACGGGAATTGACCAAACATTGACTTGACATGTGGTGCTATTAGAATATGACATCTTTTTTTTCAATATTATTTATATTATATTGATTGAAAACATTAAAAAATTATTTATAATATATATATATTAAAAAAATTAAAATCTATAATTTTTTATTAATAATATTATTAATTTCAAATAATTTATTTTCAATTATCTTTCTTTATAATTTATATTTTTTTTAATTTTTTACATATTTATATTTATTTTTCATTTTTTTATTGTTAATTTACAGTTAATAAAAAAATATTTGTTTTTTACATAAAGTCACCATGTGGCACTTTATGATTGGCTATCAATTTTTTTAATATTTGTCAAAAATGGATTAAAGAAATATAACGAAGGCTTGCTTTAAGTATCAAAGTGGGAAGTGAATGATACCTTAAGTACCAAATTGGGACAAAAATATTTAAGTGCCAAAGTCGAAAAATGAATATACTTTAGGGGCCAAATCGTGAATTAAACCTATATTAAATGTAGAACAAAAGGTTTTTTACATTAATAATACAAAAAAAAAAAAAAAGTTAATTACAAAAATTGGTTAAATACAGATTATTTACGAGAAACGGTATGTTTTGAACAGTCTTTTTAGGTATCGCAAATGTATCAAGCAACACCAACCCGAAAAGCACCCCAACACGAGCCAATCATTCCAAATGAAAAAAAAAACATATTTTTAAGTGGTGCTGCCACTTTGTCATAAACCCGAATAGAAAATTGTATTATTTTTATTTTCTTAAAATAATGAAGAAACACTAAAAAATTATTTTTTTTTAAGTGATGTCGCCTATCACATTGACGACACCAATTTTTTTAAAAAAGTTGGCATGTATAAAGGTTTGTGTCGTTCAATCACACGAAATGTACGCCGTGGTGGAAAACTATGGGTACGTATATTTTCAGACAAACCAGTTACGGTAAGACCTATAGAAACACGTATGGGTTCGGGGAAAGGATCTCTCGAGTATTGGGTAGCTGTCGTTAAACCGGGCAGAATACTTTATGAAATGAGTGGGGTAGCCGAAAATATAGCCAAAAAGGCTATTTCAATAGCGGCGTCAAAAATGCCTATAAAAACGCAATTCATTATTTCAGGATAGGAATATAGAACCAAAGGAAAGAAGTCTTGTCTTGGGAATAAATAAAAACAATTACGAGTTTCAGCAACAAAAGTGTTGTTTGACAGGGTGACGACATCAAATTAATTTTTTTTTTGGTAAAATAAAAATAACAACTAATTAATTACATCAACTGATTCTGAAAAAAAAAAAAAAAAAAAAAACCCCTCATCTTATCTATATCAAAGAGTCTTTGAATCTCAACAGGAGGATTATCAAAAAATTGCACATTATCATTTGCGAATAAACCTTGTTTGGTCAACCAATCAGTAACTTGATTTTGTTATTATTTTAAACTCGCTTCCCAACTAAAGAAACAAATTTCTTATTATTTTTTAGTTCAAAACCAAATTGAAAAAGAAAAATTGAGTTGTTAAAGTTAAACTGAGAATTCTTAAGTTTAAAACATTGACAAAAGTTTCAAACTTGGATCTCTACAACTAATAGAAATCAATATTGAAGATCAAGTTTGAGTTGATAATGTTAGTTTGTAATATATATATATATATATATAATTTTTTGTATGACATGCAAGTTATAATGTTCGATACATTTATTCTTTTAACTAATTCTAGGTTGAGTAATTTTTTAAAAAATTATAATTATTATAAAAAAATAAATTTTAATGTATAAATGTAAATCTTATATAATATTGATGAAGGGGGCTGGGTGTGGGAGTGAAAACCCTAAATTTTCAACAAAAAGCCATTATGTGGTGCAGCCAAAGAAAAGGAGGGTTGAGGGTTTTATGACGATGAGTTGGCCTTCAAATTGAATGTAGGATTAAAATCTAGATATTGGAGGGAATTTGAATAATTGCTTTAATTATTGAGGGAACTTCTCGGCCCTGCCAGCAGACAGAACCCAACGGGAATTGTTGTTAAAAATATAATGTAATGGATTCGCCAAACCCGACACCACCATTTTTGTTTTCTCTTCTGGAATTAATATATAATTTTAGGAGTCCACCGACGGCATCCGGTAACAATGGCATCCTTTGTAAAATCAACTGTGTAAGGTCAAAAAGAGACGGTTCGCTGTCAAAGCCAACAGCAATCAACGGTCTCCGCCGGAAATTAACCTTTTTTTCTTTTTTGGGTTCCGAAAATGTTTTTGTCATCTTGCCCTTTCAAAAAAGTAAAAAAGAGTTTTTATTTTAATATCATATATATAATATATAAAAGAAGGTTTTAAAAAACCAAGAGATGTGAATAGTGGAGACGCAGGGTATGTATGTCAAAGAGGCAAGGCTCCGCAATTACCGGCTAACGACGGTTCTATCACGGGTTCTGATGGATCTACCTAGGCTGTCCAGGTGATCAGCCTCCCTTAGTACACCTGCCCCCCCACCCCACCAATTTAAAACATTAACGTTGACATAAGTGCAACTCTTGCTTTGCTTTGCTTTGTTGCTGGTAAAGCATGGGACACAGTACCACCGACTTTGGTTTTATGGCTTCCGGCATTTCCCCACTACAAAAATATCTTTGTGCAACCCAAGCACAGACTTCAAATTTGCTTTCCTAACTAATCAATTCTGGGCAACATATGCCTAATTAAATTACTTTGACTACAATTTGTTAGCTCAAGCATACTAATACAATTTGACAAACAGTTTTTTTTTTTTTTTACTTCAGTTTGGTCTCTTTTTTCTGGCAATTAGAGCTAAATTGTTAGTTTGTTATGCACTCAAATTTTGAAAAGGTCTTTGTTTTAAATCTCAAGTAAACAGGAAAGGGATATGTGAGAAGAGAGGGGTAAGGGCATGTGGTGTGAGATATATGTGTCTCATATCTCCCAGCCAGGGTCTCTTTCCTTCATCTTATTTGGAATTTGGGACCTCCAATTAAACCTTTTTCTGTAGCTTGATTAATAAACTCCTAAAGCGGCTGCTAAATCATTCCTCACAAGAATAACAAAAAAAAAATGAACATGTCATTTGATTTTGATCTTTAAACTTACAGAAGTAACGTTGGAGATAATGGTGATTGTGTTGAGAGGTGAGACCCGCCTAGGCAAGGGCACCTATGAATATGATCCCTACACGTATGGAAGAGGACAAGATGCCTTTAGAATTGATCCTGGGGGTTCCAACCTGGGCTTGTGAACATAAAAAGAGAACATGTGCAGCTTCCTCTGTCCATATTGAGCTGAAAGTTGATTGACACACGTTGGCACGTGCAGAATAAACCTTTACAAGGACTGGTGGTTCTTTGCAGATCTTAGGTGATATATGCATGTCTCCCTGAGATTGATGGGTGGTTAAAGCTTTAATGCCAAGTGTTCTTGCCCTTTGGATTTTAAGGATATTTTGGGCGTTAACTTTTTCCCCACCACTGTTCCATGATTCCAGTAATTTATTAGGTCGTGGTTGAACCATAAAAGCAGAAGGAAGCACCGGAATATCATGAACCCAAGATTTCAATAGAAAAGAGAAGGGGGGTGAGTGTGCTTGTTGGACAGCGCCAATGAAGGTGAATGCGAGCCAATCACGGGTGCGGTCCGCACAAACTCCCCCTCTTTAATTTATTTCGCCCCTTATTCTTCCAAATCCGTACCAGATTGTTGGGAGCAAAGTCTTGCACGTTCTTTATGGCTCCACTAAACACTGTTCCTTACGCTTTTAATTTCATCATCGTTGTGGGAGCTTGATTAACGGTGTAATCAAAAGTGATTGAAACATATACGTACATAATTATAGATCTCCTCCACACTCCGACAATTCATTTTTCTGGACGGAATCAGAGGAAAATCTTGCTAAGATTTTCTACCCTCTTTCTCCATCCATCATTTATTTATATTTTAATCTTTCTTCTTCCCATACTGCCTCCACTGTACTGGGAAGACCGAGGACCCAGCTCATTACAGATTTTTTTAAGTTTAAGGGATGAGCTTTAAAGAAGTATGCAAGGGAAATATCCACAAATTATGTGTCTTCTTTTAATTGGTGGACTCTCATTGAAGTTCTTGTTAAGCTAAGCACTCTCTTACCCCTCTCTCACGTTGGAGCAAATGAAATCCCAAATATTTTTTTCCTTCGGGCAAGAGGAATTTCATTTAAGCCCTTTTGAGTTTTTTAGAATTTTTATTTTGATTTTATAATTAATGCCTAAAAAGATAAATTTGTGTTTGAACCGAAATTTTTTCAGTCTTTTAAATTTGAATAAAACTTATATATTTTATGATGAATTTAGTAACATTTTTAGTTTAATTTGATAAATTAATACAAACTACTATCTAAATATTAATTTGGTAAAAATAAAGTTAAATAATTGCAATATCTAAGTATAAAGAGTATCTAAACTAGACCTGTTCATGGGTCGGGTTATCTGTCCGGGTCCGAAGGCTCGTCCAAAATTTGAAAGGATTTGAGTAAAAAAATAGACCCGTTTAAATATGGGTCGGGATTGGGCTTGAACATTCAAGGCCCGAGCCCGACCCATTTTAAGTCTATAATACTTTATATTTTGTTATTTTTATATATTATGTAATTTAAAACACATAAAAATAAATAAACCTATACTAAATATAGAATACTACTATAATGTAAACATTAAAATAATGTTAAGATGACTATATAAAGAAATTCAATGAACAAAAAATGTATAAAAAATATTAAATATTAAAATAATATAATATAAATATTTTTAAAAAAATAAAAATAATATGAACAAGCTTAAAATAGACTTAAATTATTTTTTTACAAATACGAACCGATTTAAATAAAATTCTAAACTCAAATTTTTAAGTTGAACTTAAATAAACATAAAATATATTAAAATAATACGTGAGAAGCAACTACAAATTCAATCTTGTTAAAGAAGAAAAAGAAAACTATAGCTTTTTTTTGTAGCCTGGTGAGAACAAATGTTACTATTCAATGATTGTGGTGAAAAGGATTTTCCATCAAACATCCTTTGTTTGTAGTGATGTGATTGACTTATCCACATAATCAACCTCTAACAGCTCTAGGCTGAGGTTAATTTCTATTGAGCCCAACATCCTCCTTCCATTCATGTCATCATTCTAATTGCTTTCTAATCTTTCCTTTGCACATTTTTATTTATCTTAACTTATATTTTAATTATTTATGTTTGAAATGTTATGTTTTAATCATTTATGTTAACATGTTGTAACATTTTAGATACTTACGTTTCGTTACACCATTAATGGCAATTAACGTTCAGTGACTAAAATGATACATTACGATAACGTAAGTGACTAAAACGTAATATTTCAAACATAAGTGACTAAATTGTAACTCGAGTCAAACAAAAGTGACTATTTTATTAGTTTACCCAAATTTTTATACATTAAACCATCCACAATCATTTCTAATTTTTTTTATATATTCTTTAAATATTTATCTTTTTAATATTTTATTATACCTTTATAAGATATTTATCAACCTCTAATGTTGTTTATGAAATTTAAAAAAACTATGAACAATATACCGAATATTATTTTTTTAATATTCTTTTAGTTAAAACTCATTCTAACTTGAAATATTCTAAGTTGATACAACCTCAACCTTGCTATTAAGCCAAACCCCTACTGACTAGTATTTCTTTATATTTATGTTTGATTTGTATCCATATATAGCTATAAGCATAAACATAAGATGAGGGATTTTTTATTTCTCTAAAATAAGTTTTAGAAGTCTTATTCGCTCGGAGTCAACAAACGTTTCGATGGGTTGATATTGTTTTTGATGAAGAGTTGTCTCTTGACTTAGCCTAATACTCAAGTACTTGAAGAGATGATGGATTTAACGGGATGAGAGTGCCTCGTTGGGTGCTTGAAGAGGCAGACCATGTTTGAGGCATGACCACTCACCAAATAAATGTTGTACTAGATTGATAATATTTTAATATGTTCGTATTATTGGACTAATAAAATTGTGGTAGTGTGCTAAAGCATGGTTCGCCTCTTCAGCTACTCAATGAGACATTTTTATTCTATTAAACCTGTCACTTCTTAAGGTACTCAAGTTTTTATTAGAATCGTAAATAAAACTCACACTAAAAATAATATCGATCCGTTGAATTCATCGATTTAAAATAAATCATACTTTAAAAATTTCTGCCAAAAAAGTTGTCTTCCCTTCCATAATATTGTTTTAAATACATATAAAAAATAAAGGTTTTAAATTGGAGTGACATACCCCAAGCAGAATCTCCAAATCTTGTTTTTTATACTTTCAATCTAATGGGTGGATTTTGAGTGTGGCAGTTAGAGGCTAAGGACGAAAAGGCTGAGATAGGGTGCAAAGTGCAATTGCTCCTCAGATTTATTTCGGGGTTATGTACCAATAAAAATTTACTTTTAAAATTATTTATAAAAATGGATCAACTTAAAAAATAATTATTGGAATGAGTTAATTTTATAAAAAAGCATCACCGTGGCATCGTTTTTAGGAGTTTTTTCAAAAAAAACACTTTTACATGAAATTTTTTTTTTTTTTTTTATGTTAGCCAAAAATACATTGACGTAAAAACGCTTTACAAAAAAGCTTTCAAGTGGGCACGTTTTTACTTGTATTTTTCCTAATGAATTATTTACAAATTAAGGCCAACATTACAAAAAAGCTTCCAAGTGAATGCTTTTTTAAAAAACACTTGCATGTCAATGTGTTTTTAGTTGACACAAAAAAAAAAAATTCCACATGAAAGCAAATTTTTTTAAAAAATCTCTAAAAACAACGCCATAAAAATATTTTTTTGTAATAATTAGCTCATTTTAATAATTATTTTTTAGGTTAATTTATTTCTGTAAATAATTTCGAAAATAATAATTTAACTCAAAGAAAAAGTAAAAGGAAAGGTAGGTTGAAGCTAGAAAGGAAGGTATCTGAACGTTGAAAAGCCGACAGCCGAATCTCAGCTCCCTAACTTCCTCGCTAGCCGATATAGATCTTCTTCTGACCGACCTTGTCCTAATCTGTCTCCTATCTTTTTAGAATACGGTTAAATATGTTCCATATTCCTACCCTCTTTTTATATTTTATATTTAATTGTTCTTGTTTTATTTTCAAAATTTTAAATGAATTCATTTTCTTTTTTAATTTTTAAATTTCAAGTTTAATGCTTAGAATTATCAAAATTATTTTGTTAAATTTGAAATTTTAAAATAAAAAAATAATTATTTAATAAAATAAATTCATGAAAATAAAAAAAAATATTCAATTGATAGTTTAATTAGACTTGCATTTTTTTAATCCAAAAATAGAGGAAATAAATTCATTAAAAATAAAAAAATACAATAACTAAACCCTACATTGTGAAGAATATATGAAATTAGAATGTATTTTAACTTAGAATTATAATTTCGTCTGTTTATCAAAAGCAAAATTAAGGGATTGATAAGAATTTTGACCTTTTAAAATAGAAAAAAAAATCTTTCAATAAAATTTTAAATTAATAATAAAAAAATTACATTTAATCCTCCAAATAATAAAAATTAATTTAATTTTTAAAAATTATTAATAAATTATTAAAATAATAAAATTATATTTTTACTATCGTAAAATTATAGTTCTCAACTGGTATTTATGTATGTGAAGTTTCTAGCAGGCTTCGTTCATTCTTCCCAAACACTCTTCCATCTTCGGCATATAAATAACACGTATTTAAGTTTTCTACCAACTGCAGTACATTTTCCTTACATATTTTTAATTAATTTATTACTTTATTATTTATTTTAAAACTATTTGAATTGATAATTTAATTAAATACATTTCTAACTTTTAATAGGACAAATATAATATTAAAAGTAAAAAAATAATACTTCAAACTATTTTCAAAATTTTAATTTTAGAAAGTGAAATTTTTACCTAGATAATATAAAATAATTAATTAATTGTTGAAATAAGATAAAAAAAATACTTACGGAAATAAACATTCACTACATTAATTCACCGGTACCGCTTGACCAACCAACGGTACCACCCCCACTTCCTCATCATTGTGACATGATTAATTTTTTTTAAATAATTTCTTTTGATATCATACTGTGTCAAGCAATACTGACATTTGAGAATAACGAAAAAGATTTATGCTTGTATTTGATCAGTCTCATTAGTCTAGAAACACATGTATTGAATTTGGTAAATTTTATTACCATAAATTACACAACAAAAATTTAGGTTGTATGAAAAATTTTCGATGTGCAACAAAACCTTTTTCATAAATGATTGACATAATGATAAAATTAATCCCTAACGTTTGGGTGTTTGGTCATTTTGACTCTTAAGGTTTTTTTGGACTCACTTTCATACATAATTTTTTTTTTGGGTCAAATTGATCATTTTTTAACGGTCTTATTGATGTGACCGTTAAGTGACTAACGACGTTGACGTGACAATTTTTTTTCCACTTGGACACTTCCACGTATACAGCTACTAACGTGATATATAAGACAAAAATATGCGACATTAGCAAAAAAAAAAATTAAAGTGAAAAACATAATTAAAATTAAAAAAAAAAACAAAACACCCTAACTAACACACTCACACGGGCAAAAATAAAAAAAATTAACAGCTCCCCTTGAAGAACCCTAAATCTCAAATTCTCTCATTCTCCATTCAAATTCTTTAGAAATTGAAGCTTGAAATTTAGTGGGTATCCATATTCTTCGAAAATATTATTTGAAAAAATTGATTGGAAACCATCAAAAGAGAAATTTTCTTATTCGAAATTGGTTTCATCATCACGAGGGGAAGAAACATGTATTTGCAACATTAAAGTTCAACAAATCATCATCTCTCCTAATTTGAATATGTTTGCTGCCGTTTAGTGTCTACCATTTGACAAGCCCACCTACATGTTGAAAGAATAGTGATCCCAATTGGTTTCAAAGAATGATGTTTCATATCTGGTGTTGTTAATTTGTTGATACAGAGGGAATATGATGAATTTAAAGTTCGAATTGATGTAGTTGAAATCTGGGTTCATAATAAATCTTTTTTTGTTCTTTATCATCCTTTTCTGTTTCCTTTCAACAGTTTTTTCATGGGGGATAATTCTCCAATCATGAGTGATAATTCACAACCTGTAAGGGATTAAAGTTTTAAATTAGGGTTTCAAATCATAAAAGAATATGATGGGGAAAGATGAGGGAAGAAGATCTAGAAATTAAAAATAAAAATTATTTAATAATTTTTTATTTCAAATAAATAATTTTAATAATTTTTTATTTCAAATAAATAATTTTAATAATTTTATATTCTTAAAAAATTATTTTAAAATCATTTGCTGACGTAGTATATAAGACAAAATAGTGCCACGTCAGCATTTAAATATATTTGGATTGTCACATTAGTGATTTATGTTGACCGTTAGTCAACTAATGACCACGTCAGTAATACCGTTAAAAAATGACTAGTTTGACCAAAAAAACAAAGATTATAGGAGAAAGTGAACCCAAAAAAATTTAAAGACCAAAATAATCAAACACCTAAATGTTAAGGCCTAATTTTATCATTATGCCTAAATAATTTTCTGGAAGGCTTAGTGTGTAGATAGGATGGTAAAAATACATGGATTTTTTTTGTGTAAATCCAGATGAACTATTTGTTGGTTTTAGGATTTTTTAATTTTATCTAAAAATCTTAGTCCAATCACTAATATTGTTAGTATTTCTCGTTAAAATTTATCAACTTCACATGTTGATTAGGCTATCTTCAAATAATGTGACATATGATTGACAAAAAATAAGCATACTAAATATGACGAAAATTACCAAAATAATAATGATTGAACTAAAAAATTTTAAAATAAAAAAATAATATTTATTTTCAAAATTTTTTAAATACATAAACTAAATTTCAAATTTTGTAAAGGCATAAGAACTAACAACAAATTTTAACCTTTCAAAAGTCCATTTTAGAATTTGGTTGTCTTAGGGTTTTTAGTAAGACCTCAAAACATATTGTTGTCAAGATCAATTTAAATGTTACACAACCGTTCCAAAAATACTTTAACGATTTAGGGTTTCAAAATTTTTAATAAGATCTCTACACCCTATTACGTCGAGATGAATTCATATATTATTAAAGACGGGGTAAATCTCGAGGGTTGACAAGAGTTAAGATTCTTTTTAAAATGAAAAAAATTTTATTTAAATTTTTTAAATTTTAAATTAATAAAGATAAAATTATACTTTAACCCTTTAAATAATAAATTTTTGATTTAATTTTTTAAAAATTATATTTTTACTATTATAAAAATTATAATTTAAATTTGACCTTAAAAACTTTGTTGACTTCGACCCAGAATATTACACAACCGATACAAAAATGGTTAGGGTTTCAAAATTGTGAAGAGTACCTCCACACCCTTCAATGTCAAGATGCTTTTCACAATTCCCTCGTTCACATTGATATTCGTGAATGTGGAAGTAGCGGTCAAACAAAAAGACTTTTACTAAAATAACATTCCCATTTTTTACAATTATTTTATTATGAAACCTTTTGTTTTTTTTTTTTTTTTTTTTGGCAAAATAATGTAGAAAAACGTTTAGATTTACAGTGTCATGACATGCAGTCAAATAAGTCGGCATTGTACACTTACCGGTCGTATTTGAACAACAGAAAAAGAATTCGTCACCGGAAGTAGCCAAAAGAGCTTTATCATAGTAAAAGTGTGATTATTACATCAACCCAAGGCCGGGCTTTCTAAGTTCCACTTAGAAGTGTTCATGATTTAGATCGGATCGAGTTTAAGGATGATATTAATGTATCTTATGTTTGTTCAAACATGATCCGATCTAAAATTTGAATCTAAAATTTTATTCAAATTTATTTAGGTTATATATTTAGTATATGTTTATTTTTAAAATGTTCTAAATTACATAATATATAAAAATAATATAATATAAAGTATTATAAATTTAAAACGAGTTGGGTCGGGCTGAGCTTGGGTTTTGAATGTTCAAGTCCAAGCTCAGCCCATTTTTTAAATGAGCTCAATTTTTTGCCCAATCTTAAATTTTATCTCCTCAATCTTTATATTTTAGATCAAAGTGTAAAATAATTATTCTATTGAAAATTTCATAGATTTTTACTGTTAAAAATCGATCATTGTACGTTAACATAACGTTCACATGACACGTCAATTATTAATTTATTATTTTATCTAACATATAATAACTAATTTATTTATTTTTTAAATAAAAAAATAAAATACAATTTTAATTTAACTTGTAAGAAGTTATATAATGTTGAGGGGGGCTTGAAAGGTGGAGAAGGCAGGTAGGGTGGGGTGGCCCAAGCGACAAATAAAACACTCTATTTATCTAATTGCAATCAGCGGTGATTTTGTGACCCTATAAATCCGGGAATTATAGTGACACGTGTTTCACTCTAAGGAAGCATTCAATCTCGTCATGTGACTGCACGTGTTGACTGACAAATTTTCCCGTGCGGACCACCCACGTGCTATCCCCCCGCTCGCATGGGTGCTTTTCCCTGCACGTGCTACACCAACGTCCCACATGCTTTATAAGTTGTAACTACCCAAGTGAAGCTGAAAGAAATAGATTATAAGGAGTTATGTATTACATATATGATTTGAATGTGGTTGTGGGTAATTCAATATTGAATTATAATTTTAGAAAGAGTAATGGGTCGGATAGGTTAGGGTCGGGTCGGATCGAGTATAAGCATGATATTAATATATTTTATGTTTGTTCAAATTCAGTTCGGTTCGAAATTTGAGCTTAAGATTTTATCAAAATCCGTCCATATTTACAAAAAATTAATCCAAGTCCATTTTAGGCCTGTTCATGTTATTTTTTATTTTTTTAAATATTCATTTTATTTTAATATTTAATAATTTTATACATTTTTTATTTATTGAAATTTTTATGTAGTCATATTAACATTATTTTAATATTTAAATTAGAGTAGTATTATATATAGTGTATGTTTATTTTTTAATGTGTTCTAAACTACATAAGATATAAAAATAACATAACATAAAATATTATAAATCTAGAACGGATTGAGTCGAGCTTGGGCCTTGAATGTTCAAACTCGAGTCCGACTTATATCTTAAATGAGTCTAATTTTTTTACCCAATCTCATTTTTCAAGCTTAATATTTTTTTTCAAACCCTTCTAAATTTCTGTCAAGCTTTCGGGCTTGGATGAGTTGTTCAACCCATGAACAGTGCGATAGATGCGATTTTCAAGATTAGGCATTGTGATTTGGTAAGCAAAGCATTAGTTTTGGGCTACTTCAGTTGGGGTGCAGAAGCCTTTACAAGTATTAAATCCAACACATCCACAATACTCTTCTTCCCTTTTGGGCTAACCAAATCCATGCGATGCTTAACAACAGCCTTGCTGAATAACGTCAGCTGCTTGATCGTAGTTAAAAAAAATGCCTTGGTTTTTTAAAAAATATTTACCAAAAAAGTTTTTCCTATGTTTATACCACGGAAAACAACATCGTCACCCAATAGTGACTTATTGATTAACAAAAAAAAATACTTTAAAAAAAAATTTGACTCCTTTTTAAAAATTTTACGATAATTTTTTAATTTTAATTTTTAAAAATATTATGAAATTGATATCAAAGAATCCTTTTAGCATCTACCTAATGATTTTAACATCTATCGATTTTAACTCAATTCTTCTGTCATTAATTGTCTTAACAATGGTATCTGTGATTTTATTATCTTTTCGAGGAACATGTTGGATACTCCATTGACTTAGTAGTTTTAATAAAGAATGAATTCTTCTTACCAAAGTGGAATTGGAATTCTTTCCATCCCCGTCTTGAATGATATTGACAGCTTCAAAACTATCTGTTTGAATTAATACTCTTTCAAATCTCCGATCAAGTCGAGTTTTAACTCGTCCATAATACCCTAAAGCTCAGAATCAATAATTACTCAAATACCTAGTAAATTCAATTATCCACCTCCCATTATGATCCCGCAAAATCCCTTTAACTGCAGCAAACGCGTCCCCTACTCTAACTGAGCCATCTGTATTCATTCTTACCCAATTATTAGACAAAAGAACTAATGACTTTATTGAAGACTTAAGTGTACTCGAGTTCATCACTTAAATAAATTGTTTTGCTCAACTTAAAGAGATTTTGATAACCATATTAACATTCTAAGATAGGCTTTGAAAATTTAATTACTTACCATAATCAACTATATGAAAGAAAGAAGACAAGGTTGTCGAGAAATATTATTTTTCCCACAATTTTATACTAGTAAATCATCAACTAGTGTGAACGGAATATGCCTAATCGAACTTCTACAGAAATATGATTTTTATAATTACACTAAAACTCTTGGAATAATATTCTTCGTTCATGATATTCATCATACTTCAATCTAACAAAATGTTAAGAAGTTGGCACAATTATGAAAGGGTACTACAATATAATCCCATCATAATATTCAAAAAAAAGTTCGCACAACATTTAATTGCAAAAATAGTTACAATTGGTAGTAATATCATGATTCAATGAATTTTATTAAAATTTAGATATCTTACTCAAAATTAATGTGAAAAGAAAACCTAAATTATTAGTTTTAATATCCATTTGTATTATAAAGATTGTTAAAACTTATCTTTTTCCAAATCTTAAAATTTATGTTCGCCATCAAAATAAAATTCGTGGAGTGTTAGAGCTTAAGATATGATGTAATTTTTGCCCTTTATATTTTTCACCAAAAAAAATTTGTGTTCAAGTAGAGAATTTTTTAGCTTGAATTTGCGAAGTCGAGAAATGATCAAATATATCAAGTGACACTATATCTTGTGAACTTCAATGTATCAACCACAATGGTAGACCCAAACTTGTATGTTGAATGCCATAAAAAAGATAGCAAGAAAGATTACGATAGAGGGGACCAAACCATGATACATATATAACAAAAGAAAAAGAATTGTATGAAACTGTGGTTTCACGTCATTCATATCTTTTTTCAATGAAAAAATAAAAAAATAAAATTTTCCCATTTTTAAATGGATTTGAATTTTTTTTTTTCAAAAAGATAAGCACCAATTTAAGGTTAAATTGTGTGTTTAATGTTGAACAATCTCTAGAATAAATAATTATATAAGTGAATATATAAATTAAAGAAGGTATGAAAGGTCAAAGTCTCCATACCGTATGGTGCCATCATTTTCCAGAAAATAAAAGTGATTTTTAACTTTATGCATATATGGATATTACATCAACATCAGTGATTCGACAGTCAAATAAATTTTATCCTAATTAAGTGGATAGGCTTAAGTGATTCGTTTATATCTTTGTTATTTCCCTTTTATGTTAACTTTGTGTTTTATATGGCTTAGAGCCTTTGAGGAAAAAGAATAAACAAAGCCTTTTCTTTTTTCCTTTTGTTAGTTTTTTGGCTTAAATCACAAAATGTATTTAATCTATACTATTTTTTTAAATTGGTAATTAAATTTTGTTTTAGTCACAAATAATATCTAAATCATATTTTCTTACTCAAAAAATATCTAAATTACCCTTTTTCTTAATTTAGTGCGTAATATTTTTTGTCACAAGTATTATTTAAATTATGTTCTGTTTTCCAAATTATCTAAGTCATTAAAAAAAAATTTGACTTAAGAGTGTAAAAAAAATCCTCAAACTTTTTCTAAAAAAGATTAAGTTTTTGTTTTGTTTTTTTTTTTTCACTCAATTGGGTACTTGAACTATCGAAATGCATTAAAAAAGTATTCAAATTTTTTCAAAAAAAAAAAACAATTAAGCCCCTATATTTTTTTGAACTAAATTGGATATTTGAACTTCCAAAATGTATCAAAAAGACCCTTAAACTTTTTCATAAAAAGTAATTAAGCCCCTGTTATTTTTTTACTCGATTGGATATTTGAACTACCTTTCATTTTTTTTTCCAGTTAAAGCCATCACGTGTCACAATCACAATGTGACATGTGGCAAAATTGATAAAAAAATAAAAAATAAATATTAAATTTTAATAAAAATACTATAAGAACTATTTAAATTTTATTAAAAATTAGAAAAAAAATATAAAAAATGTAAAAAAATCGTAAAACATATAGACATATAGAAAAAATTATAAAATTTTATAAAGTTGTACGAAAATTATAGAAAATTTAAAGAAATATAAAATTCGTAAAAAATAAAAAAAAATTATCGTACTAAAACAAGCATTTTATAACTTTTATTTATTTTTATTTTTATCATTTTTTGCCACATACCAGATTGTGCTACGACACATGATGGCTTTAACTGAAAAAAAAAAACGGAGGTCGTTAACTTTAATTGTCAACTGTTAAAGTTAATGGTTAAAGGGCCTTTTTGATGTACTTTATAATTTTTTTTTTAATAATTTTTATAAAAGTTGAGATTTGACTCTCCATGAGAATTGTAACACCTTATACCCAACCCGATTTACCAAATCCGAATATAAGATGTCACAATACTTGCATACTTAACAACATTTTACAATCTGTGAAAACCATATTGAATGTGTCTCTTATTTATTTAAAATCCTTTCTAAGACAAAAGGTTTGAATGAAACATTTATCATTTGTCACAGACTCTTAAAGGTAGTAATAAGCCTTACTACATAAATATTTCATAAAACAGACATATTCGTAGCATGTATTACTATTTTTCATTTTAAAACATGTTTTTAAAAGAGTCCCTCTATATGCATAATATTGCCCTCGATCTACCACCATGATGCATCCCTGACTTGGTCTCTCTCGATGCATTGGTTCGATTTTCAAAACCTACATACAGAAAAAAACTCATATAATTTCAAAAGAACTTAGTGAGCCTCACTCATTAATACCTTTAAATGGTGTTATAGATTTTCTCAACTCAAGGGTTTTGGATTTCTTTTCAGATCTTGGCAAATTCTTTTCTGATTCTCGACTGACAGATAACCATGTTAAAGTTCACCACTAACTCAATTAGTGGCCTAAAATCTTGGGCATATTAACAGATGAAATATTAAAATTAGTTTCAATAAAGTTGTTGAATGGTTAGCTAAAATCATTGTTTAATATCTGATTGTGATTTTGCTGTTAAGTTATCCTATTTTTTAGCTAAATTTGTTGTAGTTTCAGTATATATAAAGGATGTAAGTTAGTGAATAAAAAGTGTCTTGAGTTCCTTGTTTTTCATTGAGTCTTTGTATACAATTCATAAAGTATTATTGAGTGAGGTTCTTTTGGTTTTTCTAAGGCAAATCTTCCCATTTAGTTTAACAGTGTGGTATTAAAGCCAGGTTCGTGAAGGTAATCATGGTTGATTTTTCAGTTGTTAGAGCAGTAAAAAAGCTTAATAACCAAAATTACAACACATGTGCAACATGTATGAAGTCTTACTTGCAGGCTCAAGATGTGTGGGACATTGTTAGCGGAGATGAGCCTTCACTATTACCTCAAGAAGCTAACAGCTTGAAGAAGTGGAAGGCCAATGCAGACAAGGGCTATGTTTGCAATTAAAACCACTGTAGAGGAAGAAATGTTAGAACATATCAGAGACGTTGACACACCAAAAGAGGCGTGTGACACGTTGGAAGAACTTTTCTCACGAAAAAATGACACAAGGCTGCAACTCTTAGAGAATGAATTGTTATCAATAAAGCAAGGAGATTTGGCAATCAACCAATACTTCATTAAGGTAAAAACCTTATGTCGTGAGATTTCTGAACTTGATTCTAGTTCTCGTATTGCGGAATCTAGAATAAGAAGAATCATCATTCATGGATTGAGATCGAAGTACAGGTTTTTTTTGCTGCAATTCAAGGATGGCCAACACAACCGTCGCTTGCAGTTTTTGAGAATCTGTTGACGGGTCAAGAGGCTTTGGCAAAACAAATGGGTGGAGTCTCAATCAAAATTGAGGATGTGGCGCTTTTTAGTGGAAAGAGCAAAGAAAAGCTCAGGTATAACGTCAAAAGCAAACCAAGAAAAAATGATTGCAAATCAGAAAGTCATCATGAGAGTTCTCAATTTGGAGAAACTCAAAAGCGTAACTACAACAACTGGTCCAACTAGAGGAAGAAGCTTGATGGTGATTGCTATAATTGCGGTAAAAGGGTCACATGGCTAAAGACTGTTGGTCTAAAAAGAAAGTTATTGAAAGTAATGCAGTGACATCTAAAATAGATATTCAGAGTGATGATGCTGAAGCATCCTTTGCTATGGAAGAAGAAGACTTGGCACTTGCAGTAACAACTTCCCAAAAGATTGATTACAAAAACGACTGGATTGTTGACTCTGGTTGTTTTAATCACATGACTGGTGATCAAGAAAAGCTTAAAGATGTTGCAACGTACAAAGGATATCGTGTGGTGGTAACGACTAACAACTCAAGGTTACCTATCACCCATGTTGGTAAGACAACTATCGCACCTCGATTTAGTTCTGATCTAATATCAATTCATTGTGTTTATCATGTGCCTGACATGAAGAAAAATTTGTTATCTATGGCACAATTAACATCTGTAGGTTACTATGTTTTGTTTAGTCTACAGGGTGTAAAGGTATTCGAAAATGTTAAAGTCTAGGAACACCAACCATAGAAGGGAAGAGAATGGAATCTATCTATATGATGTTGGCAGAAACTGCTTATGTGGACAAAACAAAGAAGAATGAGACAACAATTTGTGGCACGCAAGGCTTGGACATGTTAGTTATCACAAGCTGAAAGTTATGATGAAGAATTCAATGTTAAAGGGTCTTCCTCAACTTAAAGTGCGAGATGATACTGTTTGTGCAGGATGTCAATTCGATAAGGCGCATCAGTTACCATATGAAGAATCTAAGTACAAAGCAAAGGTTCCGTTAAAGCTAGTTCATTCTGATGTATTTGGGCGTGTCAAACAACCTTCGATTAGTGGGATGCGCTATATGACGACTTTTATTGATGATTTCTCAAGGTATGTGTGTGTTTTCTTTATGGAAGAAAAATCAGAGACATTTGCCAAGTTTAAAGAATTTAAAGAAGTAGTTGAAGCAGAGGTTGGTAGAAAAAATTCAATGCTTATGCACAAATAATGGTAAGGAGTACACATCAAATGAGTTTTCTACCTATGTGAGAAATAACAAGATTCGTTATCAATTCACATGTGCCAACACGCCACAACAAAACGGAGTTGCCGAGAGGAAGAATCTACATCTTGCTGAGACATGTCGAAGTATGCTTCATGTAAAAAATATACCTGGAAGGTTTTGGCAAAATGTATGAAGACCGCTGCTCATGTCATTAACAAACTTCCAACACCAAAGCTTGGTTTCATCTCACCCTTTAAGGTACTATGGGATACTAAACCTGCTGTTGGTCTTTTCGAGTTTTTGGGTGTATTTTTATGTATTTCTTCCAGGTCATTTAAGGAGCAAGTTCGATAAAAAAGTAATCTGATGTATCTTAGTTGGATATGATAACCAAAGGAAAGGATGAAGGTGTTGTGACCCTGTGACTGACAAATGCTACACATCACGCAATGTAATGTTTGATAAAGCTTCTTCTTGGTGGACTCCACAACGAGTGAAGTTGCCAGATTCGAAAGTAAAAGAAGATCAACCCCAAGAAAAAATAGAAGAGCAATTTTTTGAGATACAACCAAGTCTTGCAGTTAATGAAGAAATTAGAGACAATGAAGTTGTTGAGACAATAACAAATCCTTGGCGAAATAGTGTTCATCAGAGGCAGGAGGCTAAAATTAATCCAAAGGGTGAAGAAACTTCGCAGCCACAACTTAGAAGATCAATTAGATTCCGTAGGCAAAATCTAAAGTATGCTAATGTAACTATAGGGGAGGAAAAACCTTTGGTCGAGCCAACAACTTATGAAGAAGCGTATCAAGATTTTGAGTGGGTAAAAGCAATGGAGGAAGAGATTGATGCATTGAAACAAAACCAGACTTGGGAGCTTATGCCACGTCTACCAGGTGTGAAACTCATACCTTGTAAATGGGCTTATAAAATAAAGTATTATCCTGATAGATCAGTTGAGAGGTACAAGGCTCGGTTAGTTGCAAGGGGATTTTCTCAACAATATGGATTGGACTATGAAGAGACGTTTAGTCCGTGGCAAAGTGTAACACCCCTTAACCCTAAACCATCATCGAAATAGGGTTATTTGGAATTACCAGACATACCGAACAATTTACAAATAATAAATAATTAATTAATGAACATACTATAAAATAATCATAAAGTCCCTTAATTGGACCTTTAAGGCTCAAAATACATATTAGAGGGGAATTGGGACTTGTTCTGATGCTCTGTAGATTTTTCGTAAATTTATGTTTTCAAACGCGATATAACCCTCTTTATAAACATCTAACATTCCCTACAATTTCAACCTACAACCAAAACAATTTATACTCAAATTCACCTAAATCATAATCATTTCATTAACATATTAATTCAATAATTAAACATTCTTAATATTATTCAAAATAATGCCAAATTTTATAATATACTATTTACCATTTTATTAAACTAATATCAAAATATAGTGTATACATATATATATATATATACACTCTATTTTTACAACCAACATTACAAGCATATACATGTAACCTATATAACACTTAGTACATGTCACTTTTACCAAAAGAGGAGAATTACATCATCGAGTTTATACTGAGGTCGGGATCGATTTGGATGCTAAACCAGGACCTTAATTTCTACTAACCTAAGCACGGAAACAACCGTATGTTGAGAATTTCATACTCAGTGGTTTTACTATAATTCAAATTATAAATAACCAAAAAAATTTCACATAATCAATCATATAATATATGAACACATATTATCTTAATTTATACACCACTTTCATTCTATATCAATATCAAATCAATTTAACCATTTCATTCTCATTTCTCAATTTCATCACATATCACTTTATATGCCTCAATTTTTCATTTCTATTCAATTTTTATTTTTCACATTGTTTACCCCTATTAACAAGACTCGGACCTTGGCGGATACACGAATCCAACCAAACACACCAGAATGGCACTTAGTGCCTCATCGGATAGTTCGAAGCAATAAAGTGACACCTAGTGTCTCATCGGCCTGGCCGAAGTAAAGTGGTACCCAGTACCTCATCGAATCTATCCGAAGTAAAATAATGACACCCAGTGTCTCATCGACTGAAGGTCGAAGTATCCCTGAACTCTTCCAATCCTATGGCATGCCAACTATATCCGACTCAGCCTGACTAGTTAACATGGACTTTCAATTTACAGTTCATATCACTTTAAATTTCAATTTCACTTATTAAATATAAATATAGAAATGAACATTAAATAATGAATAATTTAAATTATAGTAATACAAACCCGGATTTCGCGACTACTCCTCGATAACTTTCTCCTTTACTTTTTGTGCCGATGCTTCGGGTTCTTTGCTAGCTACAAATAAAAATAAAAATAATTTACACTATTAATTACGGCACTAATTTGTAATAATAATTGAATTTCTATCCAATTTATACCTTAATTCCAATTTAATCCTAATTAACTCATTTATTTTATTTTTTTAACTCAATTCATACTTTATTTTTATTCAATTTCCTTCCATATTCTACTTAACTATCTAATGTTCATAATAAAACCCTAATTTAAAATTTCTTTCAATTTAATCCCTCTATCACAAAACTTATAGCTTCTTTTACAATCTAATCCCTTTATCAATGCTAACTTGAAATTCATTCAATTAAATCTCTAATTCACTATTTTGTTCAACATGAACTATGTTCAAAAACCTTAAAACTTTCAAGATCTCAACTTAATTTCACCAAAACTTTATTCTAAAGCTTCTAAAACATCTAATTTAAGAGAAAAGGGCTTAATTGACTTACCAATTAAAGGTTAAAGCTTCAAAATCCTAATTTTCTCTTTTTCTTTTTCCTTCCCTTTTCTCCCGTCTATTTTCGTTTGAGCTTCTGTTCTATTCTTCTATTCCTTCTTTTGTTTCTTTTTCTTCTCTTTATTCTTTTATATTATATATATATATATATATATATATTAGTTAGTAATAATATTAATAAATCATAAATATCTATTTACTTAAATAATGGGTAAATTAATATTTATTTTACATATGTACAAATATAATTTTTACACATGTTTATTTTACTACCATACATTTGGCTTTAATTTATATATATATATATATTTCATTAATCTAATAAAATAATATCAATTAAATAATAATTTATATTATTATATTATAATATTAATTAATAATAACTTAAATTATGAAAAATCTTTAGATTTTTCTCATTGTTTGCCACCTCAAATTATGCAATAGGCATAATTGCCAGTTTAGTCCCTCTTTCTTTCTTTTAATCTATAATTAGGCTTTCACCCTTTATTCAGTTTAGTCCTTTTTACTAATTACTCTAAATTAAACTAAATTCGCCTAATCAAAGCCTAATTAAACACACTACTAAACTCATAAATACTCCTAGTAATTATTTACAAACTCGATTTACTAAGACGGAGACCCTATAACTCACTTTTTCGGTGCCTGTGAATTTAAGTCATTATACAAAGATTGTTACTGTTCGAGTTCTCTTGGCTCTTGCTGCTAGCAAAGATTGGAATTGTGGCAAATGAATGTGAAGAACACTTTTTTGCATGGAGAGCCATATAGTGAAATTTACATGAATCAGCCTACTGGATTTGAGAGTGAAAGTCATCCTGAATTTTTAACTCAAGTTGGTTATGTTATGGCTCATGCATATTCTAGTATATTTGTCAAAATTAGTGAAGGGAAGTTGGCAATAGTGTTGGTGTATGTGGACGATTTGATAATCACTGGAGATGATAGTGAAGAAATTCACCAAGTTCAACAAAACTTGTCAGTCCGCTTTCAAATGAAGGAACTTGTCCAACTTAAATACTTTTTGGGGCCAAAAATTGATCATACAAAAGAAGACATGTTTCTTTGTCAAAGAGAAATTTGCAAAAGATTTGTTGTAGAAATTTGGAATGCTCAATTGCAAGACCATCACTATACCAATGAAACCAAGCACCAAGTTTTGTGCTCATGAAAGGAAAGACTTGGAAGACAAGTTGATGTATCAGCAACTTGTAAGTAGTCTCATTTACCTAACCTTAACTCGACCTGATATTTTTTATATTATTGGGGTAGTGAGTTGATATATGCAGAATCCCAAGAAACAACACTTGGAAGCAGTTCGACGAGTTTTAAGATATGTGAAGGGTACACTTGATTATGGTCTTCTATATAAGAAAGGTGAGGTTTGCAAACTAGCTAGTTATTGTGATGCTGACTATGTAGGGGATCATGATACACATCGATCAACCACTGGCTATGTATTCAAGCTTGGTTCAGGGACAATTTCTTGGTGTAGTAAAAGACAGCCAACTGTGTCTTTATCGATAATAGAGGCAAAATATAGAGCAACAGCAGTGGCAGCCCAAGAAAGTACATGGTTAGTGCAACTTATGGAATATTTTCACCAAAAAGTTGATTTTGCAATACCTCTCTATTGTGACAATCAGTCAGCTATTCGTTTAGCAGAAAATCCTATGTTTCATGCAAGGACCAAACATGTGGAGGTGCACTACCATTTTGTTAGGGAGAAGGTGTTACAAGAAGAAATTGAGTTGTCCTATGTCAAGACCGATAACCAGGTTGCAGACTTGTTCACGAAAGGCTTGAGTACAACTAAGTTGGAAAAGTTTTGCTCACAGCTTGGGATTGTGGAAAAGGTTTGGAGTTGGCATTGAGGGGGAGTGTTAAAGTTCATCACCAACTCAATTAGTGACCTAAAATCTTGGGCATATCAGTAGATGAAATATTCAAATTACTTTCAATAAAGTTGTTGAATGGTTAGAGAAAATCATGGTTTAATATTTGATTGTGATTTTGCTATTAAGTTATCCTATTTTTTAGCTAAATTTATTGTAGTTTCAGTATATATGAAGGATGTAAGTTAGTGAAAAAGTGTCTTGAGTTCCTTGTTTTTCATTGAGTCTTTGTATACAATTCAAATATTCCCATTTAGTTTCACAAACCATACACCAATCTCTATACTTAACCATCGTATACACATTTCACTTGATTGGCGGGTCTTAGACTTCACACCATATTTCGAATCCCATTACACAAATTCTTTGCAGATAGTAGTTGGATATGCTTCCCAGAACGATACAGTAGACACTACTTTTGACAGATTCCTTTACAAGATCCAACGATTATCAAAACATCAGTTACATCGCATCTTCAAATCAGTCCAAACAAACATACTTGCTTAGAAGAATACAATGTTTTAATTCAAGCAATAAAATTCCAAATGACTTCAATACAAGACCTAAGAAATTCCAAATTTGGCGGTTGCTTGCACCACCCAATATTCCAAATACACAAAGTTTCCTGTCATGGTGGATCACTAAGACAAATTCATCATTCAGTTACATATCCAAATCTCGCGCAAGATAAACTAACATCTCACCACTTGGTCATTATAGAATTCACTCTATAGATTTTTTCGATAACACGCCACAAAAATATCAATTTCGTATATGAAACAGAATACAAGGTTGTGAATTTGTATCAATTTCGTTTTTGTCATTGTTTTATGTTACTTTTGCCTATTATTCTTCTGCTTTACCATGTGATAAAAGCTTGTTAAAATGAGGTTATCTTACATAAACTAAATCTCGAATTACTTGTGCTCTTAATTGCTTCAATTATTATTAATTAATTTTAGATTGTATGCTTAAAAGAAAATACAAATTTATTACGATATTGCTGTATATTGCAATATGCCTATGCCATGTGATTTTCGTTCAAATAAAATTGAAACTTTCATGAAATGGTGTAAACAACCCAATTCAAAACTCATTCAAGTGAACAAGAAAGGACCTTACTAGACATATTGGTGATGCAAATAACAGTAATATCATGATCCACTGAATATTATAACATTTTAGAAATCTTAATGGGAAAAGAAAACTTAAATTACTAGTTTTAATAATATCCATTTATATTATAAAGATTGTCAAAACCTCTCTTTCTACGAAACTCAATATTTGTGTTTAAGCAAATAAATTTTTTTTTTTAACTTGAATTTGTAAAGACGAGAAATGATCAAATATATCATTTAAATGAGACGATATCTCATGACCCTCACTGTATCATCCACAATGGTAGGGCCCAAGTTGTATATGCTAAATGCCATGGAAAAGATAGGAAGAGAGATTATGATAAGGGGGGACCAAACCACAGTGATGATGACAATATTTCCTACCGGAGAAAAACTCATGTTTCTTTTCTTTTATAATCAACAATGAAATTCAAACCAATCATTTAGCTTTCCGCAGTTGATGGATAGAAGGTATATCCCTTTCCCTCTCTCATGATCCATATTCTAAATGAAGCCAAATTCTATCTTCTCTATCCCTAATATAATGTCAACAATGGCGGTGGCCGTGCTTTGCAGAAAGCCCACTGTATGTGTGGTTTTTTTTTTTTTCTCTCTCTTTGCACACTGCTTGGTTCACATCTCTAGAATAAAGACTTATACAAGTGCATATAAGAAGGAGGTATAAAGGGTCAAAGTCTCCATACCATATGGTGCCAACATTTTCCAGAAAATAAAAGCAGTTTTTAACTTTATGCATATATGGATACTGTGTATATTTATATTACGTCAACATCAATGATTTGAGCATCAAATAAATTTTATCCTAATTAAATGGATAGGCTTAAGTGATTCCACTCTATCTTTGTTATTTCCCTTCTATGTTAACCACTAGTGTTTTATATGGCTTAGAGCCTTTGAGGAAAAAGCGCGAAGATGCCCTTTTTTTAAACCTATTCGTGGATGAAGTTTTTCTGTTCAGATCTAAAAGTTTATCTAAAATTTAAAAAGAATTGAGTAAAAATATTAAACTCGAAAATAGATTTAGACAAAAAATAAATTAGATCCGTTCAAAACATTGACCGGGTTATGGTTTGAACATTCAAGGCCAAAACCTAACCCGACTCGTTTTAAGTTTATAATACTTTATATTATGTTATTTTTATATATTATGCAATTTAAAACACATAAAAAATAAACATATACTAAATATATAATACTACTATAATGTAAACATTAAAATAATGTTAATATGACTATATAAAAAGTTTCAATAAATAAAAAATGTATAAAATTATTAAATATTAAAATAATATAATATAAATATTTTTAATTTTTTTTAAAAATAATATAGACGGGCCTAAAATGAGATTGGGTTAATCTTTTGCAAATATGGACAAAACTTTAGGTTTAGATTTCGGGTCGGACCGAGTTTGGGTAAACATAAAATATGTTAATATTATGCTTAGACCCAATCCGAACCATGATCATCTCTAATCTTTTCTTCCTTTTGTCAAAATTTTGGCTTAAATCTAAATAAATCTAATCTATACCATTTTTCCCTAGTTGACACCTGAACTTAATTTTACGCCTAAACTACACCTTTTTTTTTCTCAAGGTACACCTAAACACTTTTTTTTTTGTCACAAGTGAAACTTAAGTGATACTCTATTACCCAAATTACCCCATTCGTTAAAAAATTTCTTAATCAATTATTTTGTGACATCTAAAAAAATTTCAATTAAAAAAAATCCCAAAAGTTAAATATTATTTTCTTTAAGTTTCTTTTTAAAAATTATATACATATTCATATCCTTTGTTGTTTAAATACATAATTTATAATAAAAAGTAAAAAAGGTCTTCCTTGATAACATGAATTTTGATATTGAAAGAAACTCTAAAATAAAACGCTGACCAAGAAATATTTTATTTTAATTTTTTCAATGCAATTAAAAGTATAGAAAAATATTTGGTACATCTTCAGTAGAATTTTTAGACTCCACAAGTAAAATGAAAGAGTTGACAAGTGTATTATAAGAGTATAGTAAAATATTAAAAAATAAATATTAAAAAAAAATAATTTTTTAAGATTACTTATGGAATAAAAAAAACATTATCAATATACCAAATATTAACTCAAAAGTATAACTATTTTTGTACACATTTAAAAGTATTAACTATTAATAATACTATGCTAATACTCTAAAAAATCTCTTAAATTACTATATTTAAACAAGCGTTAAACTATTATTGCTGTTAAACATATGATTTTTATTCATAAAAGCCCTTGAATTTAATGTTAAAGTAAAAATATTTTGAATTTCAATCTCTTATTTAATTTCTTGTTGATGCAATAGAAATTATATATATTTTTTTTGATATACTGATGTGATTACGTAATAGTATTTTTTCATATTTTCTTAATCATTTGACAACGTACACAAATTTTGCACTTACCACACAGGTGCTCGAACTCAAATCTCCTAGGATGAACAATATTCTCTTTTCCACTGGAGCCACTTGTTGGGTTCAAAATTATATACACTTTTAACATCAACATAAAATTTTAAAAAGTAATCAAAATTTTCAAAAGTGTATTTAAGTGTGTTATGTATAGGTAAAAATGGAGACCTTTTATTTAAAAAATAGATAAATTATTTTGTATATGTTAGATTAAAGAATAAACTAATATTTTTATTAAAAGTATCTTTTATTTCTACTATTAAAAATATCATCCATTTTGATAATTTTTTTACAATTATACAGTTTGGCATAGTGGTAAAAATAATTTTTTATATTCTTTTTTAATAAATCAAAGATGTTTTATACGATTTAAGAAAATTAGTGATTACAATATAATGCTTTAAACATTAGTATTAAACTATTAATATTAATAATTTATTAAATTAGTATTTATCATCGTGAAGTAAACAATAATATATATATATTTTTAAAAAACACATCCATTTATCAACAAAATAAAATGCTATAAGTTTCAATTTTTTCGTAGTAAACAATAATATATTTTTAAAAAAATTGCGAAGCTTTTGTCATCGTGACATCAATTTGTTGGTGACATGACGTAGTGTACTTCTTTGGCTAAAGAAAGCGGCGTCGTATGCAGCCGCAGTTGGCCGGTTGCGCGCCTGAGAAAATCTTTACCGGGAATGATATGAAATCACGAGAATTTGCTAATTTCGCGGCTTTAGGCACGCGTTAGTAGAGAAGCAAGCATAAAAGTTGAGGCGTCGGGCTCAGAGGCTGGACCACTGGCTTGGTCGGCGTCGCCCTCACCTCAGTGACTTGTCTAGCTGCGAACCATACTGCCAAATCTCAACTTTTTCAAGTGTCCCTCACCATTTCTGCCCTATCTACCCACACTCAAAATAATTTATTTTTTCTTTTAAGTGAATGCCACTGCAACTGAATTTCATCCTTTTTTTTTCTTTCCTTTTTGTCAATAATTCTTTCTTAGGTGACTAAGTCTAAAGGATGAGTATGAACTTATTTCAACAATTTCGTATTTTTTTTAATAATTTCATTTCAGGTTTTGATTATATTTATTTATTTTTATATTTTTTTAACATAATATCTAAAATTATTCATAGTCCCTTCTTAATTTATAAATAAAAAGGGATAATACATTTCAACGCACTCGAACCAACATCCTCCTATATTATCAATAATACCCATATCAATCGAATTAAAAATCAATTTACTCCATATTAAAATTTTAACTTAAATACTAAAAAAGAGAGAGGAAATTAATTTCTTCTAGGTAGCCAGTGAGTCTTTATGTATGAATATATTGAAGAGAAAAGGAAATAATTATTAGTCCTAACACTAGAAAACATGGAATAAGGACATTTAGAATTTAACTTAATTTTAAATTTAATTTAACAAAATTTTCTATTCTAATCTCAACACTTAAAAGATATTTTTCTATCTTCCTATTGTAACTTATATAATATAAAAAAAACTCATAAGTTATATGATAAAAAGCATCTATTTAAAGACCTCATTATAGTAAGATTATGGGAAATCTTTTTAAATCAACTATGGAAATAAAAAAATAAAATGAATTAAAAAAGAGAGTAACATATTCGGTAAACGATTTAGCATGTTTCAAGTTATGAGTATAATTTTTTAATTTTTGACGCAGCTTGATTACATAATTACAGCCTCTTCATTTCTGTTTTTTAACTACAATTGTTAATTTAAAAAGAATTTCATCGGATCACACTCTTATAATATAAAATTAGAAAGAAATAGGGAGAGGGACAGGGGGAGAGAGAGAGAGAGGGGGGGTTGGGGTTGGAGACAAAGTAGCATGAAGATAAGGAAATAATGGTATTGAGGATTGACTTGTGAGGCATGGTTAGGTCTCTTTCACATGCAAAATACAACAGAACCCTTCATTTCCCCCATTGTGGTCAGTCCAGCAGATGAGGTACCTTTCACGAGCTTTGTCATCCCCCAAAAACATACACTAGAAAAGAAAAGAAGAAACCTACAGATATTGGCTTTTCAAACTCTACCTTTACGTCTTTAATGCTGCATATGGAGATTGGATCCCACATTGATACTGATCGCAACCTCTATGATTTCATGTACACAAAGTCTTACCCTCATTCAATCCATCCTTGTTTCTATATATCAACTTTCTCTTCCTTTCGCCCTCCCTCCGTTTCTTATTTGGTAAAGATTGATAAATACAAACTGCAATACAGCCATTTAATTTCTACAAAGCCATAAGCATTGGGTTTGTGAATGAAATCATCCACTCCAGGCGACATTCTAGTTCTAGTAAATGACTTGAGCAAGAGGGTTGGGTTTGGTTGGAGCAATGGATGAACTTAACACAATGACTCATAAGAATTTTTTCCAAAGGGTAACGTAACTCACCATGTGCTGCCAACCATTGTTGGTCTGGAGAAAGTTGAGAGTAAAAAGCAAGAAGAGAGAAGGTTATAGTGTTGAATGGGATTTTGGAAATTTGTGCAGAGATTGAAGCCAAAAAAAATGGAACGCGTGGCGCAGAGGTGTTCTAACTTTTGACAACATGTAGTAAGTACAAAAAGTAGCTTTTTAGCAGTTTTGGGCTTGTACGGACATCTGTGTGGGGGACCTCTTCTTGTTACCCTTTCATGCTCAGTCAATCAGTTACTCCCTTCCATTTCTTTTTCAATGAACAATCTTTGCATCTAATGCATATCAATCTTTTTTATAGAACACATCCACTGCATCTAAAACTAAAATCCCTAAGCTTTAGCTTTACTGCCCACTGCAGCTATAAATACCACCAACCTCTCCCTCGGGTCTCACCATATAATATCTGCCTTTCTTCTTCCTCCCTACCATAATTCATGTTCAACCCAAGAATTCTTCATTTCCTTAACCAAATAACCCTACTTTTTCTTTCTTTTGTTATTTAGTATTTCGCTTTTTTTTTTGTTTATACAAGGAAATAGGGTCAGTTTTTTAGCGCCCCTGTTTTTCTTAAAGTTTACTCTTATACTCTGTTTCCTCTGTTTTAATTCAAATCAAGAATTAAAAAAAATGCAAGAAATCAATCATTCCTTTGGATTCAATAATGTTGTTAATATTGGATCTTCACTGTCACAGTTGATATTGTCAGGAGGCTCAAATACCTTAGATTCAATCTTCTCTCATTGCGCACCGTCAATGACGACAACATCAGCCGCGATCACCACCAACTGTATTTACGAGCCAATAGGCTCTTCAGTCTATCTCCGCCAGAGAGAGCTCCTTCAAAAGTTCAGCCAAGAGAACAAAAGAAACGCTTCGTTTTCGTGCAACTCGCTAATGAACCGGATTTCGAGCTACCCAAACCCTGCATCGACGAGCAACTTCTATTTGAGTCCTGAAAAGAAGAAGCAATACAGGGGGGTGAGGCAGAGACACTGGGGTAAATGGGTGGCCGAAATTAGACTCCCACAGAACAGGATGCGAATCTGGTTAGGTACATACGAAATAGCCGAAGCCGCCGCTTATGCGTATGATTGTGCGGCGTATAAGCTTAGAGGGGAATACGCAAGGTTGAATTTCCAAAACATCAAGGATCCGAGCAAGTTGGGTTTTGGAGATGGTGCTCGTTTGAGTGCTCTGAAGAACTCGGTGGATGCTAAGATTCAAGCCATTTGTCAAAAGGTGAAAAGAGAGAGGGCTAAAAAGAAAGCCAAGAAGGATCGTCCAGCAGAATCTGAGAAAACAGTTAAGGTGACGGAATCCTGTTCATCGTCATCATCGTTATTGCCTATGGTTTTCAGTGACAGTGTGTCTGATGGTGGATTTTGGACATGTGAGAACTCGCTCTCCTCTGTTTCCAATGATTATCCAATGATGATGGCAGAGGAACCCCAAGTCGAGGACTGTTTGCTTGCCAGAATGCCATCTTTTGATGCAGAATTAATATGGGATATTCTTGCCAATTAGGATTTCCACTTTCTCCATTTATTTTTCACAAAAAGAAAGTGAGAATTTTCAGCACATAATTGTTAAAAATCGAGAGACTTAAATAGTGTAAATGGTAATTTTAAAAAGTGATGACGGCCATGCCTTTTCCTTCATCTTAATCAACTTCAATCTTCATGTACATGTACAAAAATATTGAAAGATGCCTATACATGGTACAGAACAAGGTTGAACCAGGCTTAGCAATGTCTGTTTATGGGTTTGTTTTGGTTTAGGTTTGTCTTTAATGATGAATTCAGTTTTCAGCAAACTCTTCATTAAACCATTTCTCCAGTTGCATTTAAGGGGGCCTCTGATCAATGAATGAATTGAAGAGATCAGTTGAGGAGCACTTAACATAAAAGCAAAATAAGCAGAGGAATATTAGTTCATAATTACAGGGTAGTTGAGTGGCAGTAGTTCATAAAACTATAACTTCATATGAAGGTCAAGGACAACAGGAAACATGACCGAGGGCATTCTTGGACTTGTACAAGAGTTTAGGCAGAGGTTGTAACAATGAGGATCTGAAAAATACCGATTATAGGTAGCAGTAGGCCAAGTTCATTTCATGTGCAAAGAAAGATGACATTACAGCAGCACCTCCTAACACAAAATTGACCCATCATGTAAGTTTGTGAAATATGAATCTGTGTTTCGGTAACTTTCCCTTTGCTTTCCCCTCCCTCAAGATCCAAACAATCTTCTAGCATTTGCATGTGGAAATCATGTGGTGATCTCAACTTTTTACTGCACTGCCTTCTAGCCTGTTTATTACAAACCCAGCAGAAAACAGCTGGTTGACCACTATATATACCTAGAGAATATGACTATAGCATGATTGACAGACTAGAGACCAGCATTTCGAGCAGCAGCTCCGAATGCTGCAATATCTAATATCCTCATAGTCTGTTATATCCTGGGGCAAGACTTTAAGAAGTCAAATAATATGGCCATTGTTGAAGCCCAATTTACCCGGGCCCAACAAAATTTAAATTTATTTTAAAATTAAGTTTATTTTAAATTTAAATTTATTAGAAATTTAAATTTATTATAAATTTAAAATTAAACAATGTCCAATTACAAGCATCAAAGTCTAATTAAAAAATTGAGCCCAGTTACGGGCCCAAATGTCAATCTAAGCCCAAATGACCCATGTACAGACGGGCCCAAGTGACCCAAACTCTAAACAAAAGACCTAATCTGCTATTATTGCTGCTGTTGCCTCCACCTTAGCCAACCGGAGGTCGCCACATCATCACCAAGTTGCACCACCAGCAACTTGCACTGCCACCAGCTGCTTCAACCACCACTGCTATCACAAGCATTTAATTGCAAAGAACAAATTAATATCATTGTAAAAATGGCTATAAAGCCAAAATGAAAGACTTGTAATGGGCTACGAACCCTTTTGAAACATTCAAAAAAATCAATATACAATTTCTAATTTCCAAACAGAGACAATTCTTGATCAATAGAGAATTGATAAGCTACAAGTGAAGAGGTAAAAGTAAACAGGGAGCAAAAGGAAAGATTGAATTCAATATCAGGTTACTCAAGCATTGAAGGCAATCAGGTATTATTAATGTATGTTTACTGCCATTCATGCTTCAAAATTCTAAACTCATTAGATTTTAAGCATGCATTGATGTATGTATTTAATACCTCTGTTGGCAATTTATTGTTTCGTCCTTTTAAAAACGTATTAATAAATATATTAAATAACGTTTTAATATTAATGGCAATAATAATTATTTTAATAATAATAATATTATTAATAATAATGATAATAACTATTAGTAATTAATAATAATATTAATAATTAATAATAATAAAAAGAGCTGAAAGGACAGAGGGGTACTTCCTCGATCACCGTCACCAGAGCCGGAGAACGGCCTGCCATCGAGTTACCCATGATCGTGAAGGCCTCCTTTTTGTAGTTCGAACGCCTGTAAAAAAAACAACATGGGAGATGTTGTGAACGAGAGAATCGAAAAACAAAACCTAGACTTCGAGGAATAAATCAGATCTGGATTCTTTTTAAATAGAAAACTCTAAAACTCAGTTTTTTTTTGCTTAGAATAAAAAGGATCCAAACCCAGATTTAGTTTTGAAAAAAAAAAGAAAAAAAGTTTTAATAATCAAAACGTTCTTAAGAGATAAGAATAGGAAATTTTTACTTACCGGACGATGGAGATCGGCGTCGCGTGGCGCGTGACAGCGACGGACGACAGGTGTGTCGACGGGCGAGGGTACACGGCGACCACACACGACGGTCGGCAGGGCGCGTGCGGTGGTGCACATCGGTGATCGGACGTGGGGGTCATGGTCGGCCACGGAGGGGGAAAAGGATATTTTGAGAGAGTTTGGCTTTTTTTTTTTAAAAATGAAATGAAAATGAATGAAAAAAGGGCTTTGAGGGACTTTAATAATGGACCAAAACGATGCCATTTTGGTCTAGGCTCTTAAGCCCCAAAACGACGTCGTTTTACTTTTTAAACCCAGGTCAATCCGATTCGACCGACCCGACCCGTTTGGAGGATCCGCTTGTTTTTAAAAAAATGGATATTTATGCATTTGGTCCTTCCGCATTTTTTGATTGTTTCAATTTAGTCGTTTTTATACTTTTAATTATTAATTTGGCCTAATAATTTTTAATGCTTTTCAATTTAGTCCTTTGACCTTTTGAAAACATCAAGAGCTACCACGTGTCATTATTTGGCTTATTTCTGCATAAGGTCCCTCTTACTTCTGATTTGTTTCAATTTAATCCTTAAGTCAAGTTCTGTTTAATTACAAAATTGACCCAAAAATCTTTCATGGTTCTCAAACTAGTCCTCTGACTTCAGGATGCATGAGGGGTTGCCACGTGTCACCTATTTTTGGTTTTATTGCCAAGAGGTCCCTAAACTGTCCAAAAATTCCATTTTTGACCTCAAAACTTCCAAAAATTCCATTTTTACCCTCGAACTTCCAAAAATTCTAATTTTGACCCTAAAACTTTCAAAAAAATCCATTTTTACCCCTAAACTTCCAAAAATTTCATTTTTAACCCTAAAACTTCCAAAAATTCCATTTTTGACCCTAAACTTCAAAAATTCCATTTTTACCCCCGAACTTCAAAAAATTCCATTTTCGACCCTGAAACTTTCAAAAATTCCATTTTTACCCTCAAAACTTCCAAAAAATCCATTTTACCCCTAAACTTCCAAAAATTCCATTTTTGACCCCGAAACTTCCAAAATTTTTATTTTTGCCCCCGAAAATCCAAAACCATTTTACCCCCCCGGTATCCGAAAAGTCTCATTTTCAACTTCGATTGCATCATTTTTTTCTTCATCATCAGTATTTGCATTTGAATTTAACTATTATGCACTCGTATTTTACATTTTTTATATTTACTATTTATCTTCTTATTTATCTTACTTCGTGTTATTTAATATTCATTATTAACTGCTTATTCATATTAAACTCGTATGCTTGTTTTCAAAATTGTTCTCATAAAAACTTTAAAATCAAGGCAATATTCTTTTGTTTCGAGTTTCGAAAATTTGCACCTTAACTTACTAGGTGCAATTTTTTTTCAAATCGAAATAATCGAATACCCTTAATCGAGACAATGTTTCCTTATCTTCGATTCTGAAAATTTGCGCCTTAACTTACTAGGTGCAACCTTTCTTCAAATCGAGATAATCGAACATCCTTTTCCCAAAATTTAAAAAGTTTTACGAAGGAAAACTCGTTATTTTTGGATCTTGAAATGTCATGTCCTAACTCATGGGACGTAACTTTCTTCCTCGATCACTTTGAAATAGCGGGATTTCCAAAAAAACCTGATTTCTTTTAAACTTAACTCATGCATTTAAGGATCATATTTTAAATTTTATTCGAGCTTTTAAATGTTACAAATTAAGACCCGAAAATAATCAATACGGTACCAATTTTGGGCGTATGAGGGTGTTAATCCTTCCTCATGCGTAACCAACTCCCGAACTTGTTTTTCTGAATTTCGAAGACCTACATGTTTTCAAAACGGTTTTTTAAAACGTTTTGTGGTGATCCAATCACACAAAATAAAAGATTGGTGGCGACTCCCATTTTCCAACATTAAAGTAATTTTCGAAACTCGTCGTTTTGCAAAAAAGGGATGGTTTCGACAGCCATTACAGACATGTGCTCTTTTTGTAAAAGTAGACTAAGATGCTCAATTTTCTTCAAGTTCAGTAGCTTCTCACTGAACTGGAGTGAAAACATTGTCAGCATTTTGTGCATAGGCATGCCTCATAGCAGGCTGAATTGCCGACGATACATCATTAATAACTAATACACCAATTAATATTTTATATTTCAAAAGAGATGTTAAAAAATTTCAGCAGTTTTAAAATTTTTTTTTTTTTTTGGAGAAGACTGGTATCTTGAATGGAAATTTTCAGTCGAGGAACACAGTTGAAGGACTGGAATATAAGGTAAATGTCATTTCTAGCCTGAAAGAAAATTCTCTTCTTCCAAAGTAGGACTTGCTACAAGCAGGATGCTTGCCATTTACAGATATCAGCCTATGGAAATAACGTTCCTGCCAAAATACAAGTCTCAATTTTCAATGGAAATCGTTAGATTAAATGAAAAAGATGCATGATTCAACGCTTTCCACAAAAAGAAATCGATATAAGAAAAGCTGAGATTGTTAAAAAAATCAGTAGGATGGAAGGAGAGTTTTTCAAGAGGCACCGCAAATGTGAGGTTAAAAAAATCAGTCAGCTCTTCGCTTGTTAAACTCTTCAAAGCTATTGTTCATCTCGTAAGTTCCCCCCCCCCCCCATCCCCATTTGTTAGAGTGCATTTACGAGGAGGTTTAAATTGAAGTGGTGATTGATTCGAATTGTACAGCTTTGTCTGAAATTGTAATCTAGAGCCCGTTTGAAATCTTTAACCGGTGTCAAATATTCTGTATAACATTGACAACTTTTGATGGAGGATTAATTAGTAGAAATTAATCTGTAAAATTGTTGTTTTCTTGTGTGCATTGTTTGAAAAGAAATAGAAATAGAAAATAGGATTTTCTTTCAACTTGCATTTCATTCAAGTGTAGAAAGCTTCGCTAGGGGTTTTTGTATCTAATCTTCAAATCCGAAAAACTTCTAATTGAATGCGTTTAATTTGATATCACATTCCCAATGTAAATGTTGTGTAGTTACAAGTAGAGTTACTTTCAGATTAAATGTTTCAGGTTTTAGATTGGGTTGCCTTGGTGATGTTTTCTTCCTTAATGAACAACTATTGGTTTTTGATCAATCAGGTTTGGCCTCTGCTGAGCAGATCCGATCAACTGCAGAAGAACAAACCATCTGCCAGCAGGTGTGTTGTCTGCCGGCCGCAGCTAGCTCTGAAAGGTTAGAATATCTAGATGATGACGAGCCTATTTTGAGCGTGAGGATGGTTGGAGGGGATCTTAGGTTGAAGCATAAAGGTATGAATTTTGTACTTGGTTGAAATAGTTATACACAACACATGTAACTTCAAGTGCATGTCTGATGAATTCTGAAATAGATTTTCAACAAATAGTTTTGACTGTGGTATAATTATCCATCTCAAATTAATTATTTTTGTTGGCCTCTGTTGGATTATGCAATACATAAATTTCCTAAACTTATAACAAGGTTTTGGATATGGTCACTAAGGTGGAGGACTGAACATGACAACCTTTTTCTTGTACTAGTCCTTGGGAGAAGAATGTGTGGATTGAGACTGAATTGTCACAATCATTGTTTAAATGGTTAAATCTATCCAGCTTTAGAATTTTTTGTTGTTGTTCATGTTTGAGTTTATGCAAAGCTTTACAAAACTGGAAATTCAAGTTGTGAAACTAGAATGAGATACACATCTATTGTATTCTGTCAGTGGCATGAATTTGCTTTCTGGTTGCACTCTGCTTCTTGTGCTACTTGCACATTTGACCTGGATCACAATTTGTTGCACCTGCCAATGATTTACTAGTTTGTTTGCTTGTAATGGATCTGAAACAAGAGAATACTTTTTCGTGAGCAAGCAATTCATCCTGTTGTTGAAGATGTGTTGGTTTTCAGTTCTGTATCCTGTCTCCTTTGAATTGATCTAAATGCTTTGACCTCCTTCACTAGGTTGAATTTTGATTCTTGTATGTGTTGAATGAGGGGGTGGTATTTGGCTGTAAATATGTGTGTCGGTCGAAATTTGAGGTTAATATCTCAAAAAAGTTGCAGAAAAGGCTTTTGGGGTGTGACGGATATGCATGAAATGTGGATGCATGAGGTGAGTTTACAGGTGAAGCAAAGGAGGGATCAAAGAAATATATTTGTATGGTTATGAAAACCCAGAGGTGAAATACATTGGTTGATGTAGGGGTTTTGGAGTTGGAGTGTGGTCAAAGTCAAGAGTCTAGTGCTATGGAAACCATTGCCCATTAAATACTGTTATCCAGTAAATGAGATTAGTTGGAGTGCATGTGTGCCCCGACGAACTGAGAATGGGGGGATCTGGCTTTTTAGTATTCTGCATGGAAATTTTATTTTTTATTAGTATAATGAATATTATTGTCACCAACGATTAATGTTGGCAAGAAGGTGAAAACTGTAAACTAAAGGGCGAAAGTTTCGATAAGACTTAACGGTAAATTTTGTTAAAATGATTTTTAATTGTATTACTTAAATAATCCAATAAGATATTAGCACGTAAAAAATAATAAAATAAATAAATAATATATTAAATTAAAAAATAATTCTTAATTTAAAGAAAATAAACTTAATTATCTAAAAAAATTAACTCGACAGAAAATTTTTTAATAAACGAACCTACGAGAGATTGAAACATTTTAATAAATTTGATAATTGTTCTTATATTGAGACTTGAATTTAGTAATTTTTTTCACATTGAAGCCTGAATTATATTTTAGTTTATTTTAAGTCTTGAACTTGATCAACGTTCTTTTATTGAGGCATGAACTCGATAATTTTTTTCCTAAATTAATATTTAAACTTTAAAGTTTTTAAAGATTAATTTAAATAAAAAAAAATTAAAATCCTAATACAAAAACATTTATCAAATTCCAAGCTTCAAAACCTAAAAAATGTCAGACGAATTTCAAATCCCGGTTTTAATTTTTTTTTATTAAAAGTAGAAAAGAGCATATATAAAAGTATTAAATATTTCAAAAATAAAAAAGAAAAAGAAAAGATTAATCATTTAAACTATAAGAAATCTTAAAATTAAGAGTTAAAGGGGATCAGGCATCAACCATTACTTCTCTCTCCGGCCGTTCATTGCGATAAGTTGTTAGTCCAATCCTTACTTCCAACTTTCCTTTTTCTTAATTAAAAAAAAATAAGCAGAAAGAAACCCTTTGGACCTCTCTCCTTGTTTCCATCTCCGTGTCTACGCCCAGTGTTCCATCAACTCATTTTCTCCATATAATCTTCCCTTTCTTTTTCTTTCCATTTGAACCAGAATGCTTCGTGCATTGGCTTCGGTTTTGCTTTGTTGCTTCTTCCTTGAAGCCTCTTTTTGGGTTCACTTTTCTTATGGGGACTTGACAACCTGCTCGGGGATCGTACCTATGACGGACAGAGGCGATAAGATATCGATAACGGACTTTGGTGGTGTCGGCGACGGAAAGACGCTCAATACCATAGCCTTCCGGAAAGCTATATATCAGATTCAGCATCTGAGAAGGAGAGGCGGCACGCTACTTTTTTTGCCTTCTGGAGTCTACTTAACCGACAGTTTCAATCTTACTAGTCATATGACACTTTATTTGGCTCGAGGTGCTGTTATCAAAGCCACCCAGGTAACTCAACTCTCTTAACTACTGATTATTACTTGCTAGTATTATCAGAGTCTTCACTCAAGTTTGGATCTTACAGAATCTTTATTCCAACCCTTCCCTTCCTAATATTGCTAAAAAATTGCTGTATTTTACTCAAAACGTAAGGTTTACTTGTGAGGAAAATGGGAGTGATTTGAACCGTAGAAATGAATTGATCATTGTTAGATTAAAGTACTTTGCTTCTAAAATGGTAATGAAAGCTGTAATCTGGGTTTTAATTATGAACTAGTATAATTTATAATAATAATTGCAAAGAGTGATTCTTCTATATGACTGCTGTTCTTGCTTTTCTTTCCTTTTCTTTATTCTTTGTTCACTTTTTTAAAGATTTGGGTTTTATATAATTGCAAAATGGTAATGAAAGCTGTAATCTGGGTTTTAATTATGAACTAGTATAATTTATAATAATAATTGCAAAGAGTGATTCTTCTATATGACTGCTGTTCTTGCTTTTCTTTCCTTTTCTTTTTTCTTTGTTCACTTTTTTAAAGATTTGGGTTTTGGTTGCATTATAGTCTTACAATATTTTATATTGTAGTTTGTATGATATAGTTGAAATGACAATTTTATTGCGACACTGTTTGTGGCGAAGATGGTCTCCATGGAAGTGGGTCCGTGCAGCATTGATAAGAAATGAGAGAAATATATTGTCGGTTGCCATAGAATAGTTGCATACGCATGATATTTTGGGTTTTATTCTTCTTTAGTTCTCATTCAATAATTTGGACCGACAGAGAGCTGGCAGGCATTGTTGTCCGACTTGGTGCCATATCTAGTCTAGATTAATAATATAATGCAGTCCTGTTACAGTGTTTGTGTTATTAATTAAATAATAAAATCATACTCCTCTTAATGGAAAGTAGTAATAAACAATCTGAATGGATGATGTTGCAATAGCTTTCAATTATGATGTGTGGTTATGGTCATACTTGAAAGGAGTAGTCAGATTTAGGTGTGAGTGATGTGTATGTTCAAAACTTCAAGTCATTTCAAGTTTTTGTGGGTGTTTGGAGAATCATATCCCACACATTGGTTTTTTACTGTTATTTTCTTCTAATCACCAGAGAACCATGTTTTCTATTTAGTTGTCTGAAATCCCTTTCTGCTTCAAGTCTACTGAATGCATTCATCATGTACTCTACTTGGGTTATAACATGCTGAAAACTAGTTGTAATGGTGGCCTAGTTTATGGGATAAAATATGGCTATTTGTGGCAGAACCTGGTTCTGCTTGTCATTTGGTAAACCACCATTTGATTTTCACAAAAGAACTAAATAAAAAACTGATGTCTTATTTGTTTGACAGTATGAAGCCAGCCTCATAGGAGCAATAGATGGAACTGCCATTAAATGACTTATTAGCAGGTTAATAAATCACTTTGTAATGGCATATACATCACACATCCTGGATCAAGTAAAAACTCTGGGTTTGTAGCAAGCCACTGCTACATCCATTTCATTAGGAATTGATGATCGTCTTTATCCTTTGAAATAACATAAAAAAATTTATCTTATATTCTCCCTTGGCCACAAAGATGTTCTTATATCGAAGAGATCAATTTACTCTCCAGTAGTCTCCTTTTTCCTTTTATCATGCCTATTTGAAGCCTTGTTGAAGCATTTCTCCTAATTTGAAAGTTTTCAAAAACTTCATCGCACTACGATTCTCTTAATATGGTATTGTTTATTGGAGATGCTTCTTACATATAATTTTCCTCCTGGATTAATATATCAGGACACCACAAATTGGCCTTTAATTGCTTCTTTGCCATCTTATGGAAGGGGAAGGGAGCGCCCTGGGGGAAGATATATGAGCTTTATTCATGGAGATGGACTGGAAGATGTGGTGATAACTGGTAGGTATTGATATCAATGTGGTCGATCATTCTGATAGCTTGCCTCACATGTTTAGATATATTTGTTTTGTCTCCTGTTAACCATCATGAATCATTTAAATATGATGAATCTTATGTTTGAGATACTTATCTATATACTACAAAAGCCTATTATACACTGAGAACAACATGATTTGCTGTCATGGATCTTCATGTTATTTTTATCTTACTAAGTACTTCAGACTTCTATAATTTTGCTGGAGAGTAATAGCTCCTCACATCTATTATGTCTGTGTTTTATTATCACGGTTCACGTAACTTCTTTGATTACCATGATTTGTTTTAACTATAACAGGTGAGAATGGCACAATTGATGGTCAAGGAGATATTTGGTGGAACATGTGGAGGCAGAGGACTCTCCAGTTTACAAGACCAAATCTCGTTGAATTTGTGAATTCCAGAGGCATTGTCATTTCCAATGTGATTTTTAGAAATTCCCCCTTCTGGAACATTCATCCTGTTTATTGCAGGTAATTTTTGCATTAATTCTTACACCCAAAGATTTACTTCTTGATATAATTTATAGGCCACGCAATTATTTGAGAGGTGTGGTTTGACCATGTTGTAGATTGGTGTCGCTATAGATTGTTTAAATCAGTGAGGGCCTTATTTACAATTTGATCATATGATTCATATCTGTTTAAAAGTTCTAATCCTTCATTAATCAAACCAATGTTGAACTATTACATGCAAGTCTGCTAGAAATCCCCATTTTTGTGCAATGAAAATCAAAGGAACTCTGACTTTAAGGCAAATTGAATCATTATTGTTTTCCTTTTCCTTTTCCTTTTCCTTTTCAATTTCATTACATTTTCTCTTCAATAAAGAAACTGAAGGAAAGCAGGTATGCACATTTCAGGGTGCTCCAAAGGTGTTTCTATAGCACAGTTTGTAGCAAGAGTTAATTAGCTGGTAATTGGATTTGCTATTATGATCACCTTAATTGGTGTAACTTTGTTGGCTGTTTTATTTCTATACTTGGTAAGAATTGCATGTTTAGAATCACAACTTGGATACCTTTCTCTTCTTTGCAGTGATGTTGTTGTTCGGTATGTTACCATCCTTGCTCCACCTGACTCCCCAAATACTGATGGGATTGATCCAGGTAAAAGAAAAAAAAAAAAGGGAAGTAATTTTATTCGTTGAATTCATCTTACTTAGGGTTTGCTATTCACACTCAAGCAAGCACTTGAGGCAGTTTTGATAATGTTGAACCGCGTGTAAAACTCAAACCCAAGTTGTTGCTGCTTGGTTCTGATCAGTGATGTCAAGGCGAGTGCCTGGGCGCACCTAGGTGCTAAGGCACAGCGCAAATGGCCGTTACTGCCAATGCGAGGTGACTTCAATCAGGCGAGCGTCTGGTGTGCTTTTCAGGTGCCGTTGTTGCAAAGCCAGGCGCAAAAATAACCGTGCCTCACTAAAGAGCCATTCTATTCTCCAATTTATTTATTTTTATTTTTTAAATGAAAAATATAATAAAATATAATAAATGATATTTTAAATTAATTATTGACCAAATTTTAATATATAGAAACCTAGTTAACTCTTAAAACTTTTCAAGAGAAGATGAAGGAAATTTAGAGCTAGTTTCTGGTTTCTTATGGTGTTTTATTTTACAATTCATTAAGTAAATTATTGAATAATGTTTTGAATTTATAAATTGAACTATATTAAAATTTATCTTTCTTTTACTTATCAATTATATGTATTAGTTACATGTGTTTTCATAAAGCATATACATCTTACATATATATTTATATTTTACATGGTTGCGTCTCGGTTTACTCGGGCGAATTCTGATGACCCTCTTCCCAAATGCTAGTAAAGAAACTGAAGAAAGGAATTGTTTTTGATTGATTAGGTGTAGTTTTCATATCTGAATGAAACCTAGTGGGATGTCTATCATTTGCTCCTTGCCCTGCATATATATGTTCCATCGTAAAAGCTAATCGGTTGGAATTTCTTGAAAAATGGCTATGTTAATTAATTGATTCCCATGCTGTAATTAAGAATGAACACTGATATTATGTGAGGGATCAGTTTTTCCGTGTTCTTTGGTTTATCGGAATGGATGAATTTCTTGGAGATTTTAATTATTATACTTTCATGCCTCATTGGTACAGATTCAAGCTCCAATGTCTGCATAGAAGACTCGTTCATTTCTACTGGAGATGACCTTGTGGCGGTGAAGAGTGGATGGGATGAATACGGGATTGCTTATGGACGCCCCAGTTCTTACATCACCATTCGGCGAGTAACGGGTTCAACCCCATTTGCTGGAGTTGCAGTGGGAAGTGAAACATCTGGAGGAGTGGAGAATGTGTTGGCCGAGAACATAAATCTTTACAACTCCGGAGTTGGTGTTAACATCAAGACTAACATCGGCAGGGGAGGGTTTATAAAGAACATCACAGTGTCTGAACTGTTCATGGAAAACGTCAGAACAGGTATAAAAGTAGCAGGTGACACCGGCGATCACCCTGATAAAAATTTTAACCCGAACGCCCTCCCAAATGTCAAGGACCTTACGTTAAAGAACATTTGGGGTGTGAATGTCCAGCGAGCAGGTTTGATGCATGGCATTGAGAATGCCACTTTCACCGGCATCTGTCTTTCAAACGTTACCCTCCAGGGCACGACTGGACCAAGACCTCCTTCCTGGAAGTGCTCTGCCGTAAGTGGGGCTGCAATCGAGGTTAGCCCATGGCCATGCGCTGAACTCACCAGCGTAGAACAGAGTGGTTCATGCGCCAGCCATGCCTGAGATTCATTCATGTTATAGAACATAGTTTCTACGCTGTTTTTAACCCCTTTATGACTCTTCTTTATTCTTTAATATCCACATTAAATCTTTCCATTGCAACAAGTAAAAAACTCATGAAAAACAGACTGAGAAAACCAGTGATCTCGCAATATGAAATCTTATAGGGCAGTTATTATAATACAAGGAATATCATATGGTTCACCTCAAACAGATGCAATCTTATTTACAACCCACAGTAAAGTACACTAAATAGTAAATATGCACGCGTAACCTCAGGGCTGGTAACTAGAAAGTGAAGGCTATCCGAATGAGCATATAGATAGATGCTACACTAGATCACTATGATCATACTAGATAACGTGCAGGGTATATTCAAAAATGAATAAAATACTTGCGAAACTTCTCCATGAATCCACCCTCATGCTCCTCCGTCTCATCCCTTTCTTCCTCTCCATGGTGATGATGGTGGTGGTGGTGGTGGTGGTGGTGCTCTTCCTCATGATCATCTTCATCATGGTGTCCGTGTCCGTGGTCATGGTCTTCATCATGGTGTCCATGGTCATGGTCTTCATCATGGTGGTCGTTGTCAAGGTCTTCATCATGGTGTTCGTGGTCATGGTCTTCATCATGGTGCTCGTGGTCATGGTGATCTGGCTTCATAAAATTTACGTGATCCTTAGACACGGTGCCATCATCGTCCTGGTCATGGTGATGAGCCATGAAAAATTTTACACGCTGCTTAGACTCAGCGCCATCATCGTGAAAACTGCCCCATCTGGCCTCGATCTGGCGAACAACACCGCGTGACTCTGGGTCCAAACTTCTCTCGTCGGACAGTATCATGTCGTTTCCGTAAGAAATAAAGCGCTTCTGATGGAAGCGTGGATTCAAAGGCCTGAAGCGTTTATGGAAACGGCAGTTGTGCTTGTGACGGAACGGAATCAAGGGACGCCTCGGGAAGTGGCGGTTGACAGGGTTAAAACTGATCTTGGTCAAAGGAACGGAGGCGAAGCCGGAGGCATCGTCATCGTGCTTGAAGTCGAGTAATTTGGGGGGTTCAAAGTGGGGTTTCTCGCTGGGGAGAAGGATGGTGTTGGAGGATTCAGGGTCGGTTTTGGGCAAATCGGTAACGGATTTTTCGAGGGCGACATCATGTTCCGATTCAGATGTGGTGAAGCGGGCGTGAGAGAAGGTGAAGAGGAGGAAAGTAAGGGTGAACAGAAAAGCAAGTCTAGCCATATTTTTTTTTCTTTGATGAAGAACAAAAGAAAAAGGGTTTTTGGTGGAGGGATGAAATATGGATTAATATAAGGGGCTGTGTCAGGACCGGTGGTTTAGACTTGGGAACAGAAGGCGTGACCCAACACGTGGCTTTGGAGATTGAATGGAGGACACACTACCTTTTTAATTATTATTTATCAGAATTAATTAATATAATAATGACAGCCACTCTAATAAAATTAATACATAATTAGAAGTGTCATCACACACATAAATTAATATATATAAAACACTAATATAATTTTATTATCAGTTATTAGCTTGTGTGGGGTAGATTTGTGACCCTAATTCAAAAAATAACATTATTAATATATAGATAATAAATTATGGATACGTTATTTAATTCTATAATTTGGCTTAATAAGTATTTTTTAATAATATAAATAAATAATAGTTCCATAAATTAATATTTTGGTTTGGTGTCGTATGGGACAAGTTATAGGTTTGACAAATGTGTTCTAGAAGGTTCTTTTTAAAGTCATAAGAAATACACACATGCGTACAGAAATAACGGATGTGAAATATGATTTTGTGTTTAAAAATAATATATGATAAAAATTAATAATATATATATATATAACGTATACAAAATTAAAATAAAAAAATAATTTAAATTGCGAGTGAAAAAAATTAAATAGATAACTAAATACATTGGATTGAGAAATAATAAGTGTTCTTCATTTATTTACGATAATGATGTATTTCTTTAACAGGCCAACAAATTACCATGTTGATGAAAAGGAATTTAAAATGAAAAATCTAATTATAAAAAAAATAATAATAGAAATATATGGACGATGTAGAATTAATCATTTAAAGTATTATAAATATAAAATTAAATATTTAGTTAAAATCGATATTATTATAATAAAAATATAAATTTTAAATATTTTTCTTAAAAGCAATTATTAGTATAAAACTTGAAATCAAACACCCAAAATGTCAACATTTTGACCTTTTCAAGGTAACCCGGGTTCGTCGGCAGGTTAGTCTTTAAATAAGGGTTGGCGCTGTTTATATTATGTTGTGCGTAATGTGGAATCGAATAATTTTTCCAAGCTCTGATTTCACTCACAATGGAGACAAACAACCGCGTTAAAGGTTGGCACTGACTATCAATATTTGGTAGTATAGTTTTCACCCTCCACGAACATGATTAGACGTTTGGTAAACGTTTTATAAAAAGTATTAAATATTACATATTAAAAAAATAAAATATATTGAAAATATTATAAAATTATTTGTAAAAAAAAAAAAAAATACACTATTAGTGTAGTAATTACTATCGAAAAAACAAAGGGTAATTATTTTTGTCTACTGCCGGTAAAATAAAAGAACTCTACAAATAAGTTTAAGATGATGTCAAGTGTATTTTTTAATTAGTTTATTACATCCTAAAAATAAATGACATTAATTTAGGGTTTTTTTTCTTTACAAAATTAATACAAAATAATAATAATTAAAAGCTAAATAATACACTCTTCCATTATTTATCAAAATGATATATATGGGAGAGTGGTGCCTCCTAGATAGACGACGCCACTTTAAAATTTTGACACAAATTTTTTTATTTTTTTATTATTATTTTATATTAAAAAAATAAAAAATATATAAAATATTAATTGGTACCCCTAGATAGGTGACACTCAATTATTTCTTTTTTCACCATTGGATCATAGAAAACTTCAAAATGGTCACTTAATTAGCGGTGGTCATTTTTAATTCAATTTTACTAACTCTCATTTATTTCGTGATGAAAAAATGATGTCACAATTCTAAAATTAGTATAATAATAAATTTAATCTTTAATGTTTACAGTATCAAATTAATCACAGTTCTTAAAAGGTTTTGACCATTAAAATTTACACATCATCTAAATTTGATCCTAATTCTTTAAAGAACATTTAAAAACCCAAAATTTAATTTGAAATTTTAACGTGATGCCTAAATCTAAAACCTACGACATTGTTTCAATCGAAAAACCTAGGAACCTAACATTTGTAGTGGTATGCTAACATTATTTACACCCGAAATGTCAAGAAACCCACAACATTATTACAACTGGAAAAAAAATCCATACAATCTCCAAAATAAAAAAAAATAAAAATAAAAAAACCCAAGATTTAATTTGGAAATTATATAAAATTTGGCTAAAGTTTCCAAATTCGAGAAAAAAAAGTCCAAAGATAGAGATGAAGAAATTAAAGAACTAGAAAACAATATAGTGGCCAGCGTAACCCCCACCACCCATGGCTATTGGGTATTTGTAGAATTAGGGTTTTATTTGAAAGAGAAACACTAAAGATACGGATGATGGGCGGAGATAACAGTGAGGCCAAGGCCTTGCCGAGAGCATTTTGTGTGCCAAAAATTCATGGACGAAGATTGGCTTGACATTATCACCAAAGCTTTGGATGCCCTTTGAGAGACTCTTAGAGAGGAAGGGGGAATGGAATCTGCGGTGAAAATCCTTGGCCCGTGAATAAGAGTTTAGGACTTCTTTAACTTGTGTTGTAATGATCTAAATCATACAGAAATACAATTATGAAATGAAAATTAGGGATTTGGTCTGATTTTTAAGAAATTGAGGGATATATGCTGGTTTTAGGTAAAAGTGTGATATATAGGATGCGTTTTTAATGTTTGATACGTCAGTAATTATTAGGTAAGTAAAATTAATTTTAATTAGAATCGTTGGATAAAAAAAATAAAGAAAACATACAACCTCCGGATTGATATTTAAAAATAATTGAGAAAGTTTCAATGATTTATAACTTGTCAGTTTGAGGCTTCTCTTAAATTAGGTCTATTCTTTTCCATTAGATGGCAAAGTTTTCATGTAAAATGGATATAGCAAACCCAAGCTAAATTTTCATGTTCAATCCTTTAAAACATTTTGAAAAATGTTTCATATTCGGTGGTAGAGTTTTCCTATAAAATGAAGATGATATGGAAAGGGTTCTAGAGTTAGATTTCGAGTAAAAGATTCTCATGCTGAAGAGAAGATGGTTGATGTTAAAATTTTGAAGTTGTTTTATTTAATTGCTCGAACAAAGTTCGTAAATATTGTAGAAAAAATTGGAAAATTGGCCCACAAACTAAATTAGTTCAAGTAAATAATTACTTGTAGTTGTTACCTTGTTTAAATTTGGTTAATAAGCATTTTTTTTTTTGGTATAATATCATCATATTTATTTTTTATTAAACTTGGGAAACAAGTTTTTTTGGCGAAGAAGAGTAAAAGAGTTAGAGCTGTTATTTATTACTACGGTCAAATTTCTGACATCGGCATTGTGTTCGTTTTGTATCTTCTCAATTTACTGATTTGACTTTCAACAAAAGCATCAAACTGAACAAGCTTCTATCAAGAATTAGAAAAAAAGTTTTAAGTTCAAGTCGAAGGAGAATTTCAAGCTTGAAATATATGTTAATGAACTCTATAAGATATGATACATTTTAGCTAAATGGCGATGCAAATGTCGAGTTAATGCTTAATGCGCATTGCTCAACTAGGAATGTCCAATTTGTCGATGCGAAGGAAGGTGGTCCAAGTTTATAAACAATTCTAGTATTAGGGAAAGCTGAAATCATCAATCGGAAGGCATTGTCCAGTGGTTTCACGGCGTTGTTGCAAAGCTCGTATCAATGAATGCCGAAATCATCAATGGAAAGGCATTCATCGGTTGAAGCCTTCGATTGAAACTTTGGCATATCATCGAGGTTGGTAACTCGAACGCGAAGACCCTGACATGCATGTTGTAACATCCTATACTTGACCCGATCACCAAGTCCGAGTACCGTATGCAGCATCAACCGAATGACTTAATAAAACATTTATGTTCGATTTAATTACATACTTGAACAACTTAAATCAAACATCTAAATGCCATTTAAACCCGTACAAAAAATTGTGAAAATTTTTCCTAGGACTTTGATTCCCATGAATGTTTACAATATTTAGATTAGTACACGAAAGCGGATAAAATTAACTTAAACCCTGAGGCGAGGCCTCAAAGGGTGCCCCTCTATGTACATGAACAGCTACTACGCACCACCTCAAAGGATCCCTCCTTGTTTTTAGATCTTTATCTACCCTGCATTCAAGCATAAATTTTATTACTTCAAAAGAACTTAGTGAGACCTACATAAGAATTTAGGGAAAATTTTGAGACATCTGACTTAGAATTAAAGTCCCTGGATCACATAGGAGATTACAGAAACTTAATTGACAAGGCCTATGCCCTGGGCGCTCTGAGTAATTTATTTGTGGACTTAGATCCATGAATTGGCTGTAAGTGTGATACCTCATCGAGGTCTCACCCTATTCATTGTTGACTCACTTCCTTAATTCTTGTATTCAATTCTCTTGGTTGACAACATCTAGCAATACCCGAATTATTACTGTGGTGCAAGTCCTTACTGGAATACATTCTATTTTTCTTAAAGAAGAAATGCTTACAACGTGTCCCTCCCTTTTGATCCATTCCTTAAGAAGCTTCATTAGACGTGCAGTATCTACCTTCAGTAGATCAACCAGATATTCATCGTTTCTCATGGTCCTAAAAAACTTCCGCTTCCCCCTATTCGTTGATAAACTTTACTGGCCATTCGACCATGGGTATGCATTACCTTTTACGAAGACCCTTATCGACATATCTAACTTTCAGTTAAATTCTTGCCAGCTTACAATCTAAGATTTCATCTTATTATGGTCTATCCCGTGTATTCTTAAACCATGTAAGATCCGTAGATTCCCTATCAAACTCGTTTTGGCATACCTTGTGCATACCTTTTTAACTAAGGAGTCTCTTCCTCTTTTCACCCTAACTGAGTCGAAATACATCATTAGCATTACTTATTATTGCCTTTCACAAATTCTCTCATTATCCCAATGGTCTGTGTCCCTCAGACACGTCAAACTCATTCATTCTTGTGTCTTATCGCACCAGTTAAACCGTGAACTCTACTTTCACCTTGGGCGTCCCTCTTAAATTATAAACACTCCAATTATGCTTCTCATGTTTTTCGTATTGACAAACTTTCCCATGTTTACTATCTTGATGGAACACCTCGAGTTTATTATCCCGATAGACTATCACGTGTTTATTATCTCGATAGATTATACTATTTTTCATGGTTAAGCTATGGTCTTATGCATTAGACCTTTTTTGAGGTGTCACCCCATAGAATTTTACTATCATCGCAGTGTCTCCCGATAGAGCTTGGTGATCGCCGTCACAATGTTGCTATATGGAACCTTATATCTGTCGACTCATATCTACCTTGATGCTAAAACACCAAGTGTTCCCTCGCAAGGCCTGGAGCTTTGCACATCACAGTTCGCATTCAACAACACTGTATGGCGATATCTAACAAGAATTCCATTTTTCCTATTCCTCCATCCATTCCTTCATTTCACCATTCCTAATTTTGATGCTTGAACACTGTAGTGTCCCCATCGCAAGGCTCAGAGCTTCGCACATCACAGTTTGCACACAACAACACCGTATGGAGATGTATAACAGAATCACCTTTTTCCCATCCTAACTTCATCTAGCCAGTTGATAATCTCCCTTCGCCACACATACATTGCTCAATCTTTTCATACATTATACATACATCACGCCAGAAGGCAAGATGCAAAAACTCACCTGAATTTTCTTAGGCATAAGTGCAAAATTAACCCCTAACATTTGGTGGTTTTATCACTTTGGTCCTTATCATTTTTTTTTGGTCATTTTCATACACAACCTTTGTTTTTTTGGTTAAATTGGTCATTTTTTAACGATCTTGCTGACGTGGCCGTTAGTTGACTAACGGTGCTGACGTGGCAAAATTTTTTTCCCATGTGGACATTGCCACGCATGCAACTGCTGACGTGGCATATAAGACAAAATATGCCACGTCAGTAAAAAATTAATTATATGCTGATGTGGCATATAAGACAAAATAGTGCCACGTCAGCAGCTGCATATGTGGACTTGCCTAGGTGGAAAAAAAATTTACCACGTCAGCACCGTTAGTCAACTAACGGCCATGTCAGCAAGACCATTAAAAAATGACCAATTTAACCAAAAAAAACAAAGGTTGTGTATGAAAATGACAAAAAAAAAACGATAAGGGCCAAAATGACCAAACACCCAAAAGTTAGGCGCTAATTTTGCACTTATGCCATTTCCTTATCCTTATCAGCTCAGCTTATCCAAACACCAAAGCCTTCATTGTCTTGACAGCTAAGCATGACAACCAATTTATTGGTTAAACTAAAGGTACATGACAACCATTTATTGGTTAAACCAAAAATATATGAATCATACTGACTCAAAGGTGTGCCATCGATACAAGATTTAGGGTTGGAGATGGTAATGATGAACTCAATACATGTACTCCCAATTGAGGTCTCATCAGTAGTCGTGTTGGCCTTCTACAATGAACTTATTTACTCCTTTCCTCTTCAAACAATAAATAGGGCTTACCATTATGCTTAACCATGTCATGTAATTTGAATACGTCGCCAACTTCGGTTTGACAATATGTTCGTGTATAGGTAGAAAATTATACCTATGTGTTTACATGTTGATATATTTGACATAGAATCTAAACCAAACTTCTTTGGGTCTCCCTCACAAGTCAATAATCTTGTAAAGGGCATCGGGGTTCTGAGGTGAGATAGGAACATTTTGTATAAAGCCAAACTGGCGCATTACTTGATCAGATTCATACATCTCAATTGCTGCAAAAACTATTAATGACATTTTGACATGCCAGTTATTATGATTTATCAAAAATTCAACCGAGATGCATTCTTCTATTCTCGAATCAAAGTATGTCATCCATTCAAACTACAATATGAAATTATAAATTTCATTACATATCTAATAATAAATATCAAATCCTTACGTAATTATTATGTAATTGGTAAATTCAAAAACTAATCTTGGCTTCTGAATAATCAGATATCTTCAAGCTCATTTAGTATAATCACATGTCTCATGTTATTGTTCCACCTATTCAAATAATATGTTGTTTTAAAAATTCAACAATAAAAAATTAATATGGTAACTATATTATTAAATGAATCTTACCTTATACGAGTGAAAATTGGTAAGGAAAGTTTACTCTAGGACATAAAAATGGTAAGCAGTACCATGCCCATGACTGAAGAAAGATGATACATCCATGAATTTTAATTTTTGGAGCCAAGACAGTTGATCTCCAATCAAGCCTCCCAACTTTTGTTAGGTCAATTAGTTTTAGGAGTCACCTTAAATGTACTTCGAGATAAATTTGGAATTAGAAGACCCCTGGTCAATCTCAGTATAAATGCTCAAGCGAATTGTTGTTTTTCCACCTTATTAGATAAGTAAATCGAATGCGAGAAATTATTTTCTATCCATTTTATATATATTCGGTCACCACTAAACTTGTTTGACACCTTGCAAAATAGCTATTGGCAAATTGGCCTCCAACCCTCAATGCCCCATCAATCGATAGACTGAGTTATAATGCTATATCCTCAAGTATAATCGTACACTCATCACACGAAAGATGAAATGTGTAAGTTTCAGTTCTCCATTTCTCCAACAAAGCACTAAAAAGTGCAGACTTCAATTTAGTCCCGTTGAGCATACAGAACGAATGTAAAAATCTTGCCTCATTCAAATACCATTTTATAACGCGTGATGCTCTCGGACTTAAATTGTATATATATGCTTCAATAATTCAATTTTCGTCCTAATTATATAAACGCAAAACCCAATAAAAATACTAAATAAAGTGCAACAACTTAATAATGATATTAACAAAATAAAAAATAAAATAATATTTTCTTACCATTTGTAATTGGATGTCGAATATGTGTTTGTGATCCAGACAAATCAGTAGCGTTGACATTTTTTAAATCTGTAACTTTTATCAAATTAATTTATTCTAAATACAAAAAAAATCAACAATGAAATAAATTAAAAATTATAATATTATTAAAATACCACTAAATTAACCATTTATTTAATATAAAAATATCATTAAAATTCGACCCTATAATGATAGATATATGCAACTTAACCTATTATTAAAAAATGTAAACACATTAAAGTTACTTGAGATATTTGAGATGATGAAAATCGAACAAATGCATGAAATAACAAATTTTTGGTAACTAAAAGGAAAGCAATTTGGAATCTTTTTAGAGATTGAGATATAAAATTGAGAGAAAAATGATTTTGAGAATGAAATTTAGAATTAGGATTGATGAAATTTAATGAAAAAAATTGTTACATTTTAAGGTTTTTTAAGGATGGAGGATGATAAGTAACCGTTGGATTAATTTAGATTTTTTTTAAATTAAATATTTTTGTAACTATTGGCCCAATGGTTAGAAAATCAAGGGTCTAGATTGTTTAACCTTTGAGATCCAACAATTCTAAATTTTTTTTTCTTTTTTCTTTTTTAAATGTTTTGTAAGGCGACAGTGTCATGTAGGCAAAATTAACGGTCTAACTGGACGTGTTTTTATTCATATGGCACCTGCATCCCATGAAATCGACTTTTATCTCTAATTAAAAAAAAAAACAATTCATTTCCATAATTTTTTTTTGAAATTGACATTTTTCTTTAATTTTTCCTTAAAAAGGTTTATTGATTTCTATATCATTCAGTTATCTGATCGAATTAACTGAAATATTTCGGTTTGGTTAATTTTTTTTGAAAAATTTCAGTTCGATTAACAGCTAAAGAATTAAAAATTCAGTTAATTCGATTAATACTAGTTTGGTTAACCGATCGATTAAATGTTTAAACATCCCTATTCTTACTTACCCAATTGTTAGCATATTTTATTTTAGTCACCGAATTATATTTTTTTTCTACTTTCTCGGTTTATTTCTTTAATTTTATTGAAGGTGCTTTATTTTAGTTTAGTTGAATGAAAATATAAAATAATAGAAAGAGATCCATTTATACTGATGTAAAATTACTTTATTTTACATTTTTTCATATATTTTTGTAGAGTAAACTACAAAATAATTATTTTTGTTTGCTTCAGGTTACATTTTAGTCACTTATGTTTGATATGTTACGCTTTAGTCACTTATGTTATCACTACAACAAAACAGGTTATTAGCAGCATTTTTAGCGGTGTTTAGACAGAAAACGCCCTAAAAAGTAAATCAATAGCGGGGTTTTTCCATAAACGCCGCAAAAGGTAAAGCAATAGCAACGTTTTTACATAAATGCCGCAAAATGTAAAGCAATAACAGTGTTTATAGGAAAAATATTGCTAAAGGTCAGAGCATTAGCGACGTTTTCTCATAAACTCTGCTACAAGAACACTGCTCAAGGTTAGAGCAGTAGAAGCGTTTACGAAAAAACACCACTAAAGGTCAGAGCATTAGCGGCATTTATTATAAAACGCCGCTAAAGATCAGAGCATTAGCGGCGTTTATTAGAAAACGCAACTAAAGGTCAGAGCATTAACGACGTTTATAGGAAAAACACCGCTAAAGGTTAAGTAAACGCCGCTAATTTATTTACATTTTATATATCTTAAATTAAATTAGAGATAAATACTAAAATTATACATGAACTATGATTTAATGTGCAGTAGACATAAATTTTGATTTTGTACATTTTTATACATAAAAATTTGATTTGATTTGATTATTATAAATTATTAACACAATTATTGTTATAACATCATTTTAAATTTATATATTGCATACATAAATAATTATATTTATCCAATATAAAAATAAATTAATGTATTTATTTCTTTAAATGTGTATGATTACATCAAAATTAAAGTTTCATGTACACATGTGAACCACAATTAAAAATTTATATGTATAATTACACCAAATTAAAGTTCATATATATAATTGCATATTAATCAATATTGTAATAGAATTTTGCTATATATTACTAGTTAGTATAATATTTTTGGCTTAAATTTATATTTTGAATTTTGAATTTATTTTTTCAGCAAAGAATTTCGTAACACTGTAAAAACGAATTAGAGTCATTTTAAGTTAGATTTTTTTCTCTTAATTTTTAGTATTTTTAATTGAATTTGAATTTTTTCAAGCGTAAAAAGATAAAAATGAAGAGGAAAATTTTGATTTATCATTTTTTTAGTGGAAAGGGATAGGATGATGTGGAATCACAGTTTCATAGAATACTTTAATATTTATAATTTTTGTGCCAATTTAGTCTTAATTTTTTTTTAGTTAAGTTTGGCATTCAACATTAATTTGACCATTAACCTTTAAAAAAAGAGTCAAATTATTTTTTTAATAAAAATATTGACGTAAATGTTAAAATTTTAAATATTACAACACACACGAATTTTACTATAGAATATATAAAATACGTTAATAAAAAATTAAATATTTAAATTTCTTTTTAACATGTTAAATCTAAATTATTATCCTTTGATAAAGTGGAGGAAATGGTGGTGACAATAAGGTGATTAACTCACTTGTAATAGGCAAAAAGTCGAATTATCTAAAGAGAAGTAGGGGGAAAGAGAAGAGATCAAAGTTGTTGAAAGGATAAAGAGATCATCTTATCATGATTGTGTCCAATGGTGTATATATAGGGAAAAGATCTCCATATAATAATACCATATCATCGACACTACAAGTGGTGGTCCACTTGTGTAGTCGATTAGGTGATAGATTTGTTGTGTGTATGTTGTTGTCAATTAGTGAACTACTTCGATATTTTTTTTGTTAAGATAATACGAAATTGTTATGCTTTAATTGTCCTTTAAGGGTAAATGCATGTGTTGGAGATCGACCCGATTAAGCAACGAACAAGTAAAATATAGCGGAATAAATTGAGAAATTGAACACACAAATTTAACGTGAAAAAATCTCTCCGAATATGATAAAAAACTACGGGCAAAGATAATTTTACTATAATGGCAAAAACACGAATAGTACAAAAGATGGAGATAAAAACTAAACCCCAAAAACTCAAAAACAAAGAACCTTCAAAACGTAAATACTAAATTCTCCAAAAGTATTAGAAGTTCTAAACTTTAATTGGTGTATATTCTAAGGTTGTAAAAGAGCCTATTTATAGGCTAAACTTCTAGGTCAAATAATAATAAAATAATTTAAACTAATAAGAATTTTACTAAAACAAATAAACAGAGTTTAATTGAAACAATTAAATAGAATTTAACTGAAAGATTATTTCTCAAATCTGACTTGAAATAGAAGTTATAGTTCAACAAATCTCCACTTTGACTCGTATTTCCACAATGTCGTCTTTGCCAAAGCTCGTTACGGGCTTATCTTGAATTATGCAGCGAATTGACTAAGTTGAATCTATGCTTAGAAGCTAGAAGTCTTCTAGCCTAAACAAAGTTTAATAGAATTAACGGGTTGATTTACAAAAATCGAACTAGCTCTGATACCACTTATTGGGGATTGACCCGATTAAGCAATGAATAAGTAAAATATAGCGGAATAATTTGAGAAAATGAACACATAAATTTAACGTGAAAAAATCCCTCCGAAGAGGATAAAAAATCACGAGCAAAGATAATTTTACTATAATGGCAAAAGAACGAAGAGTACAAAAGATGGAAATAAAAACTAAACCCCAAAAACCCGAAAACAAAGAACCCTCAAAACGTAAATACTAAATTCTCCAAAAGTGTTAGAAGTTCTAAACTTTAATGAGTGTATATTCTAAGGTTGTAAAATAACTTATTTATAGGCTAAATTTATAGGTCAAATAATAATAAAATAATCTAGACTAATAAGAGTTTGACTCAAACAAATAAACAGAGTTTAATTGAAACAATTAAACAGAGTTTAACTGAAAGATTATTTCTCAAATTTGACTTGAAATAGGAATCATAATTTAACAGCATGCATAATTGTTAATTACGAGTGACCTAATGAGGATGTGAAACACGCAAATGGTTGATCGATGGATGAACGAAAGGCCGTTTAGGAATGTTTCTTAGGTTGTTTATCGACTGCCACATGTCCAAATCAAGTAGAAACAAGAGTAAATATACATGAATTTGAAAGTACTTAGACTTATGATATTATAATTTTTTTAAACTTTACTTTATATAATAAAATTATCGAAATATATTAGTTGATACAAGCACCCAAGAACATTTAAGAAGGAAGCATTCATATATGAGGTTCACCATCAACATTTTAAATATATGCATCAACCGATAATAAGCCATATTATAAAATTTCTAAAAATTTTTAAGGAGATCAATAAGAATTTTTTTAAAAATTAGAGGTCAAGCAATAGCGACGTTTTCCATAAACACTGTAAAAGGTAAAGCAATAGCAGTGTTTATTTGAAAATCGCCGCAAAAGGTATAGAGCAATAGCAGCGTTTATTTGAAAAACGTTGCAAAAGGTATAGAACATTAGTGGCGTTTTCCCAAAAACGCCGCAAAAGGGCCAGAGCATTAGCGGTGTTTTTCCTATAAACGCAGCTAAAGGTATTGCAATAGTGGTGTTTTTACATAAACGTCGCTAAATCATTTACATTTATTGAAACGACTTCTCTTTCTCCAAAAGCTAATTCGAAAATTCCTCATTCATTCCTTATCAAAAAAATTCCTCATTCATTTCTAAATTCCTAATCATTTCTAAATCCCTAATTTCCACCAACACCCATCGTTTGCCTCCTCCATTTCATTCTCCACTCCAATCTACACAAACACCTGTCGGTCGACCACCACCTGCCTTTTCCTTCTCCAAAAGCTGATTCGAAAATTCCTCATTCATTTCTAAATTCCTAATCATTTCTAAATCCCTAATTTCCACCAACACCTATCATTTGTCTCCTCCCTTTCATTCTTCACTCCAATCTACACCAACACTCATCGACCGACCACCACCATCATCTCAAAATTCTGCCACTAATTCCCTAATTTCCACCAACACCCATCGTCTGCCTCCTTCATTTCCTTCTCCACTCCATTGATTTTATTCGGCAGGTAGGTTTTTAATTTTATCCTTTTTAATTCAGAATTGACTTTAATTAGATTAATTACAAGGTCTCACATTTATGAGTTTTTTATGAAGTGAGTGCATTTATTTCACTAAATACGACTTGTTTTTGCCATTATCAAGGGATCGTTTCAAAGTGAAAGTTTTTTCCCTCCTTAGATTTCTGAGTAAAACCCTTTCTTTGATTGATCCTGTTTATGTGAAATAAACTTGGTTTTGGTTTTCTCTTTGTTTATGAAGTGAGCGTGTTGGAACTACAAGTAGGCAAAAACAAAAATTCACACACACAGCTAGATCAAAAAGTTTTGCTTGTAGCTGATGATGAGGTATTTTGAATTTATTAATTGTGCCAAATATTAATTACTTTCTACTAATTAATATGTTTCCTACTATAATGTAGGAATAATCGTCAGGTCAAAAAGTTGGACGTCTTCAGCTTTTTGACATTACACATAGAAAGAAAGATGAATCTCCTATGACTTCTGAAGTTGTAGAAATTATGGTATATTTACTTGATAAAATTTGAATTATTTTAAATATTTATCATGTTTAATTATAATGGTTTAATTCGTCTTTTGTAATGTAAATAATGCCTAGTTATGTTGCATTTGTTTCATTATATATTTCGTTTCTAACTCTTTGATTGACTTATTATGATAAATTAAAGGATAAGAAGGCAAAGTATGAAGCGATGACTTCAAGTGATATTACGGTTAATCTAGAGAACATTGATAACCGAGTTATTACTGAAGTTTTGGATCCTGAAAGGTATGGTCGGGTTTGATTTCAAGGATCTTTTGTTAGCCAATCCCGATATTTTGGATCCAGCTCGCAGAGATACATGTCTTTGGGGAGTCAGGATCAAGTTAAAGTTCAGAGGTTAAGAGATCAAATGGCTCAAATGCAAGCGACACAGTTGAGCAAATTGCTCAACTTAAAGCTACTGAGGCAGCAACGAGAGAAGCAGAGGCTCAAAGAAAATATGATGAACTCCAGCTACAACTTCAAAATATATTGAAAATGTTTCAGCAGAATCCACCAACTTAGACTTTTGTTTTTTCTTATTGTGAGAATAATATACATAATACTACTTTTGAATATATTTTTCATTTAATTATTAATTTAAATCATATGCATATTTCTTTCGTAATAGTATAATTTACATTTAGATTTGAAGTTATTGGTTGGATTTGAATTTACAGGAAAAAAATGTTGAAAATTCGAGTTCTATGTGAATTAAAATGAGCTGTTAAAATCTGTTAATTTTAGCGGCGTTTGTGAGAAAAGCGCCACTAAAGACCATGTTCTTTAGCGGCGTTTGTGGGAAAAGCGCTGCTAAAGAACATATTCTTTAGCGGCGTTTGTGACCATGTTCTTTAGCGGCGTTTGTGATTAAAAAAGATCATGTTCTTTAGCGGTGTTTGTGATTAAAAAATATCATGTTCTTTAGCAGCGTTTGTGGTTAAAGCGCCGCTAAAGACCATGTTCTTTAGCAGCGTTTGTGGGAAAAGCGCCGCTAAAGACCATGTTTTTTAACGGCGTTTGTGTGTAAAACGCAGTTAAAGACCATGTTCTTTAGCGGCGTTTGTGGGAAAAGCACCACTAAATACCATGTTCTATAGCGGCGTTTTCCTTCATAAACGTTGCGATTTTTAGCGGCAGTATCTTTAGCGGCATTTTTTACGGTGCTTATAGGTCCAAAAAAATGCCGCTAAAAACCTGTTTTCCTGTAGTGTATTATTTTGTTATGAAGTGATCACTTTGTCGTTAAGTTCTGTTTTCTTCCTAACGGTAATCCTACGTGGCATTCCAACTAAATTTTAAGTGTCAATTTGGATTTTCAAATGGGATGAGAATAGATTTTTAATTAATTAGATTTTTTAAACCTAAATATTAGCTAAAAAACCCTAAACTCATTTCTACACGCCTCTTTTCTTCATATTTATCTTCATCTTCTTCCCTTTTGATTCCAACATCTTTAATTACAAATCTATCTTAAAGTTTGAATCTTTGAAACTCATTAACCCAAAGAAACATATGTTTTCAAGCTGCGATTTAGTTATCATTTTTTGGGCGAGATTTCAAGATTCAAGAATTGAATCAATGAGTCGAATACTAATGAAGCAAAGTAGTCAAAATAATTATTAAAAGAATTTAAATATTAAGTTTCTTTGGGTTAATGAGTTTCAAAGATTCAAGCTTTGAGACAGATTTGTTACTAAAGACGTTGGAATCAAAAGGGAAGAAGATGAAGATGAAAAAGAGAGGGGTGTGAAAATGGGTTTAGAGTTTTTTAGTTAAGATTTAAGGTTTAAAAATTTTAACTAATTAAATTTATTTAATTAAAAATATATTCTCATCCCATTTGGAATCCAAGTTGATTCTTGAAATTTAGTTGGATTGTCACGTATGATTACTGTTAGGGAGATAACGAAACTTAACGGCAGAGTGATTACTTCGTACTAAAATAATAACATAAGTGACTAAAACGTATCATTTCAAACATAATTAACTAAAATGTAACTTTAAGTAAACAAAAGTGACTATTTTTATAGTTTACCCAATTTTGTACAATCAACTTAACCATTAAATTTATCAATATATTTGTACTTATCATACATATAAATTTTTGAATCGATTAGATTTCTTTATCATATCAATCTAAAATTCTATATATATTAATATTTATTAACATTTTGTATATCAAATAAATTATTAAAAAGTTAATTGATATCAAATTTAAAATAAATGATTTATACGACCATTAAATACTTAAAAATATTAACAGAAGAAAAATATAGACAGTGGATCCCTCGGCTGGAATAATTAAGTAAGTAAATGGGTATTCCTTTGTAGCTCGACTGCCCTCTGGACTTTTCATTTGTTTTCTTCTTCTCCTTCTTCTCATAATATATTTGTTTTATTTTCTCTGTGCTGCTTGATAATGGAGTTTGGTATTTATAAATGTCTAATATATAAAAAATTATTATTTAGTTTGAGCAAATTTATATTTGGAAAGACTCAAGTCTTTTTAAAAATGAGTTAAGCAAGTAGATTTTTTTTTAGAATTTTTTAATTTATTTATAAAATTTACTTTTATTTGTAATTGACTTTAATTTCTTCTTAATTTCATTTTATGTTTTCATATTTATCAAAATGAAAATTTTGTTGGTCATTTGAATTTTTCTTTTTTTACGTTTTATGTGTGTGGTTTTTACAGTTTTACAAAAATAAAAAAGTAATTTAATCTATTAATGATTAAATTTATTATTTCAATATTTTAATATATTAAATTAAAATTTTATTATAATAATAGTCATTATATTTCAACCAATCAAACTATTGTTACACTTAAATTGTAATTGTTTTATTGAAAAAAAACTTTTGAAAAACGAATTGATTTTTCAAAAATTTGATATTTCTTGAGGTTTGATGATTCTACGTAAATTTTTTTATTAGGTGATTTTTTGAAAGTTATTTTTAATAAAGAAATATAACATAAATTGTATTTGTAAGAAAATATTTTAGAGGTATTTCCTTTTATAATTAAAATGTATTTTATAATGGGGTGGACAAGATTCGATTTGAAAAAATCGAAAAAAATTCGAATTTTAAGTTAATCAATTTGAATTATTTGAATAAACTCGAATAACTTGGTTCGAGTTCAAGTTAAGTTGAGTTGAATTTCACAATTCGAATAATTCAAATAACAGATTGATGTAAATATCCTTTTGGTCCCTATCAACTTTAAAAATAAGCAAATTGATCTTTCTCATAACAAAAATTACAAAAAAATTCAAAATATTTTTTAAAAATTCCAAAATTTAAATTTTAAAAATATAATTTTTTAAAAAAAATTCTAAAAAATATATAAAAAAAGTTAAAAAGTTCAAAATTTTCTTAGATAAAAATGTTGGGACATAATTAATGATTCAAATTTATCATGCTCAAGTATTTTTATTATTATTTTGCTTTGAAATTTTTTCAAATATACATGGCTTCAAATTTATGTACTCTAACATGGAATTAGTTATATTGTAACGATATTTTTATTTGCAATGTTTAATTTTTTTAATTTAACTCGAATAATTTCATTTGATTCGACTCAACTCGAATTTCATTTTAGTCGACTCGATTCGAAAAAAAATCAAATTGAGTTAGGATGATAAAATAGGACTCGTGAATTCGATTAACTCAATTTTTTTTCATTTGATTCGACTCAATTCAATTGAATACTCATCCCTATTTATAATAATTAATATATTATATAGAATTAATAATAAACAATTCCTATTCACCAAAAAAAAAAAAAAACAATTCCTAATTGAATCTTAATTTCAAAGTGTGAGAGTGGATAGTTGTATCTGCCAAAGGTGAATGAAGTTATGTGTGATTTAAACAAATATTCATATTCATATAATTAAAATATTCATAGTGTATAATATAAATATTTATTATTAAAATATTAATGCAAATATTTTTAATAAACTAGTAAGAACATTATTTAAAATTTAAATTTATTAAATTTAAAATTTAGTTTTTCTTAAAAAAATTAAAATGTATTTTTTAAATAAACTTATAATATTAAATAAATTTATTAAAATAGTTAATTGGATTATTACATATAAACATGTATGTTTAATAAAATTAAAAATTATAATATTAACAATATTAAAATTTATAATACTTTATATCAATATTTTAATTTTCTTAAAAATAGAAAATAAAAAATTATAAATATATTAATATATCAATATTAGGAAAATGTTTTCCATAAAACTAGATCTGGGTCGATCTATTCATCTAGATTCGAATGCCCGCTCGAAATTTGGGAGGATTTGTGGAAAAATAATAGGCCCAAAAAATAGACTCGAGCAAAGAATTTAAACCTATTTAAAATATGATTTGGGTTTGGGCTTAAACATTTGAAAATCAAGCTCGATCCGATTTATTTTTAAGTTTATAATATAATATATTATATTATATTATATATATGATGTAATTTATAACACATAAAAATTAAATATATAGTAATATATATGACTTATAATGTAAACATTAAAAAATGTTATGATTATATATAAAATTTTAATAAATAAAAATATAAAAATATTAATATTAAATTAAAATAATATTAATTTTTTAATATTTTTTAAAAAATAATATAAACCAAGCTAAAATAAACTTGTAAAATGGCTTAACCCAACCTATAATCACCTCTGCATAAAACAAATACTGAAAGTTAATTGGGTTAGGTTGAGTTGGGTGGGATTTAACTTTAGGTTGAAGGGCTCCTTGGGTCCTACTTAGTCAGATTTTGTAACTAGTTTTCAAAACTGAAACCAATATTACGTGCAATTTTATGAGGTCCCAACTCGATAGCCGATTGAAGCAAGCTTCTATACCCACTTCGAACTGAGTAATTCCCATCAGCACTCCAGTTCCAGATCAGTTTATCTACCATTCTGGTTCACCAACGGAATCCTGCAAATTACCTTTGGTTCCTCTTTAGAGAACTCCCTCTGGAGACGGTTCTCCTTTCAAACCATTCGGCTTGCATCAATGAGTTCCCAAACCTTAGATTCTTCGTTGAAGTTGGTACAACGGGATTGAGCCAAGGAATTTAATTGGGCTGGAATCCAAACATCTTCCTTCATTTGCGGTGGTGAGACCTTTTCCTATCCGTCATCTAGCACCTTTATGAAGAATAGCTTTGCTGTTCCAAATGCTTCTCCAAAGGACAGAGGGGTTGCAACCAACACTTGCTTCCATAAAGGAACAATTCGGAAAGTATCTGGCTTTAAAGACTATATGACAATGTGAGTTCTTATTGTGAATGAGACGCCATCCTTGTTTCGCTAAAGTAGTAGGGTTGAAAACATGCAAATCCCACAACCCCATGCTCCCTATTCTCTTTGGTTGACAAACTTTGTTCCATTTGAGCGAAGATATTCCTTTTCCTTCATCATTGTTGTGCCACCAAAACCTTCTTACTACTTCCTTATCTCATCTCATCGCAAAGAAATTTCGGGAGCAGGAAGTATTACATTGCATTTATTTGAATTGCTTGAAGAATCGCTTTAATAAAGATCTTTCTTCCTCAAAAGAAAGAATTTTTTTCCATCATCCTATCTCAGAGTAGAGCTTCAAGTCAATTAATTTATGGGAATGGAAGAGGATCCTTCTATGCAACAATTTCTCATATGAGCAAAATGTTTACCCTATCTCAATTACAAAGCTCTTAGGAATGAAACTATGAACATTTGTAATATATATTGTAATTTTTGTCACTAAAATTTGTCAATTAAATCCAAGTTGGCATTTAAAGTCCATTTGAATTGTCACGTAGGATTACCGTTAAGGAGGTGACGGAGTTTAACGGCAGAGTGGTCACTTCGTAATAAAATGATAACGTAAGTGATTAAAACGTAATATTTCAAATATAAGTGACTAAAATATAATCTGAGACATATTGTAAAAATTATAATAACCTAAGAAATTTTCTTCTCTGGACTCGCTATTACCAATTGAAAAGAATGTTAATTACTTCATGTGAAACTCTCATGATCTTCCACCAAGTTCTTAGTGATAAAGAATAAGAATCCGAAAGAAGAGCCTAATAACCAGACCAAGACTTTCACTACATGAAATCCCAGAACCAAACAAAAGCAAACTAAGATTGTTTCTAAGCAGGACAAACCAGAATCGAAGAGAATTTCCATGGTTATTCCTTGGATTAAATGAATCCATAAAATGCCAAAACAAAGTATCCCCGCGACGGATTCGATGTTTCCAATGAAAAAACAAACACAACATGTAAAACCAATGTAAGCCAGCCAAAAACTGGATCCACCCAACTCCATAACCTGTTTCCCAAGAACCACCATTCCCCTTTCATCCCCCACCCCGAGAAAATGTTGTCAAGAGCCTTTACAAAACCCAAAAGGAGTGTTAAAGAGTACGGTGAAAACAGCAGGTCAGGGTCCACCTCCGAATACGATGATTGCATCGTAGGATTTCTAGATGACTTACCATTAATTTCTTGTGAAAAGAATGGGCAATCACTGTCCCTGAAGGAGGTTTTGAGGACATCCGTGAGTGTGATGGGAGAGAACGCCAGGGGATTGACTGAAAAAGTGGTGTTGTCCAATGCTAGACTTTGCACCCTAAAAAGGTTCCGGAAGGTAATAGTGAGGAAGAGTGAGTTCGGCAGGAGAGTGGAGAAGTTGGCTCAGGTTTGCAACAACTGCGACTACCTCGTTCCCATCACTGCTTACTTATATGCCAAGAGGATCAAGCTTGTTGTTTCGGATTACTATCCCATGGGAAGCTTAGCTGACCTTCTTTCAGGTGACTTCTCTCAATTCCTTCATCCAACCTTAGCTCTCAGTTCTCATCAATATGATTTGCATAAGAATTGCCTCTTAATCGATTCTCCTCCTAACACTAGTTTTTCAGTACTATCTAGGTTACGAATGAAAATATATGGACTTTAGCATGATGTTTTATGTTTATACGATGTTGTATTTGAAAATGAAGGTGGGAGGCGAGGCCAAACTGCCTTGAATTGGAATGAACGTGTGATAATAATAGAATCGATTGCAAGAGCAATAGGTTTCATCCACGGACAATCCCCGGCAACAGTAAAGAACATGAAAATGAACGTTCATGGGAACATAAAATCCTCCAACGTCATGATAAACATCGACCTCACCGCTCGGTTATCAGGTTATGGGTTCGTTCAGTTGGCCGACTGCGTCGAAGATTACGATACCAAAGGAAAAGGCGCAACAAGCCATAATGTTTACTGTGAGAATTTGAGCCAAAAGAGTGATGTTTTCAATTTCGGGATGGTGTTACTGGACATGCTAGCGGGAGTGCAGGACCTAAGTTACAAGGACTGCATAGTTAAACTGGAGGACAGCGTAAAACAGGGTGACATTCCATTCTCCGAGTTTCATATGAAAGGGAAAGAACGGAAGCAAGCTTTGAAGGTATTGGAGATTGCTTTGGCATGCACCAGCAGCTTGCCAGAGACAAGGCCATCCATTCACCAAATCCTCTTTGATCTTACTCAACTTTCTCAAAACTTCTAAGTAGTTCAGTTATTTGTCTGTCTGTGTTAAACACATTATTTGCATTTGTTAAAGAAGAAAACCCTGAAAAATGCGGTTTTATTAGCTGTTTTGACCACCATATGTCACATAAAATGGAGAAGATAATGTTGTGAACTCACTATTCTATTAAATCCCTCAATAGTTTAATAATGGACCGGTTTGGTGATTGCATTGAGATTGTTGATTGATCTACATTTTTGCGAACCTATTTCAAGCTGCGTTCTTTTCGTTTTCTAACTCAATGAGTTGAGTTCCGCATGTTTTCAGGGACTGTCCAATAGTTAAAGAAATTTGGGAACTTATCGTGCCAGTAGTTTGTCAACTTTAGAGAGAGTTTCTCTGATGATCTTTTGGTGTGGGTCAAAACAAATCTAGGAAACCTTGGGGACGATGAGTTTTTAATTCAGTAGCTTGGTGCATATGAAAAAACCGAAATTTTGTTGTGTTTAAAGTAATAGCTTGGAATCTTATCGAAATTATTAAAGTATCAATAAATTAGGCAAAACAATATGGTGTAATCAATAACCGGGATCCATCTAGAACTAATAATTTAGATTCGGAATCTCTTTTAGGAAATTATTGGAATAATAGGGTAATTGAGTGAAATTTTTTAATGTTTTGATTTAGGTTTTCTTTTTTCACAAAAAAAAAAAAAAGTATTTTATTTATTTTTTTAATAACTTTTCTATTTGTTTTATTATTCATGTTTGTGAATCATGACTCTTTGTTCGTTCTAATAATATTGTTTCTAATGTTCGAACTTACATCTTCTTCACACTTGTTTTTCCATTTACTCTTGTTTTAACAAATCATTAGTTATTATTAGAGTTGATTGTGGGTTAGGTCGGGTTGGTTCGGATCGGACTTCAACAAACTTTTAGGCTTAATTGCTAGGCCTAGGCCCGGCCTAACCCAAAACATGGGCCTAAATTTTTTCCCAAACTCGACTCGAATTATAAAAGTCAAGCCCGAGCCCGAGCCGATCCAACCCATATTAATTTTTTTAAATTATTTTATTATATGCAATAAATTTAAAAAATATATAATATATCAAATACGCTTAAAAACTTTAAAACAAACTTTAAAAAATAAATTAATTAAAAACACATTAAATTTTTTTTATATTAAGATAGTTGCAAATAAAGTAGTAGAAAAATTAACAATAAAACATAAGTTCTACAATATTCAAATAATATTAAAAAAGCAGCGAAACAACAATAAAAACGCATAAAAATAACATCCAAACAACCAAAATAACAACCAAAACAGCAACAAAAATAATAGAGAAAATAGCAACAAAAAATAATAATAATAGCACCAAAATAGTAAAAAAATAACATCAAAACAGCAATTAAAACAATAAAAAAGCATCAGAACAGCAAAAAATAACAACCAAAACAGCCAAAAAAAACAGCACCAAAACAACAATATAATTTTTTATTAAAATGGTTAATTTATTCGGGTCGGGCCGGGCCGGACTTAGGCCAAAAGCTCTTACTCGAGGCCCGACCCATTTAGAAAATAGGCCTCATTTTTTGTCCAAACCCGTTTTTCGACCCTATATTTTTGTCCAAATCTTCTCATTTTTTGGGTGGGCCTTCCGGTCAGATCGGGTATGGTGACCCAACCCATGATCAGGTCTAATTATTATTCAATATATTTTATATTTCTTTTTATCATTTAAAAATTTCCAATAATAAGGAAGTTTGAAGTGAAATCATAAGGTTTTTCAAAATAGTTTGTCGGCATTAACTTATCTTGAGAAACAGTTGTAACAATAATTTTATTACATTTAACCATAGTATTTAACGTCCAAGGTAGTTTTGGATTTACCTTCTTACAGCCTTTTTTTTTTTTCTTTTTTTTTTTTGTAATAATCACCCACGGCTACATACGCCAAGGAAAAAGGGTTTTGTCATGCAATTCCTTGAATCTTTTTATATAATTTAAGAAAAATTATTTGGTATAAATTTTTAAATACCACGAGTAAAATTAAAGGATTGATAACTATTTTATAGGAGTATAATAAGTTATTAAAAAATAAATATTAAAAAAACACATGTTAATTTTTTTAGTTATTAATATTAGAAAACAAATACACTTCTTAATTATATTTCTTAATTAGATTAAAGTGATGGCTATGGTGCATGTTAATATATAATGGCTATAAAAATCGAAAAAGTAGTTAAAATTTTGGGTTTTTTTTATTTTATTTTTGCCTTTTTCAGTAATTTTTTGTGAATATGTATATATGTGGAGTCTTAGGGTGTGTTTAGTTGGGTGAAAAAATGAAGGGATGATAAGAGTAGAGATATGTGTATGTTAATTCAAAATTATGTATTTTTCAAATATTTTATTCTATTCTATTTTTTTCATTTATCAACTCTACCCAACGATGTAAAATTACTTTTTATTTCTACTTTTTTATTTTTCCTGCCAAATACACATATAAAATTAATAAGTTATTTAAAAATATAAATTAACAGAATATCCATAAAAATTAATAATAACTTTATTCTTAAATAAAAACAAGTAAAGTAAATATGATGGAATTTTTAGAACATCAAAAACTAAATTTAAATTAAAACTTAGTGAAGAAGCTGTAATTAAAAGTTGAGGAAAAATCAATGAGAAAAACTCTAGTCAAAAGTGAATTCTCCGTTTGATTCATAAATCTGATCATCGATGCAAAGGTATGTCCGATACCTATAATAAACTAGTTCTAGTTGTTGGCTCAAAGTTGGGCAACTAATCTTTTTTTACATATTAAATAACCAAAAGATAATTTGTTTGAAATTACATCCCTTACCAATAAACAACCTTATAAGTCAATATCCAAGAGACCTAAATCTAACTAACAAATTCACCTCACCGAAGTTCATTCAAACTAGATTACACATTCACATCGAAAATCAAATCGTTTTACTAAAAAAAATGGAGATTAGCAAGCCATTAATCAAATCGAAAGCAATAATATTAGAAAAATAGCGAAAGGTCCTAACTCCCTTCCAAAATATCCTATTTATATTGTCTAATTAGCCTAAACTAGGTTGCAAGAGCTAGCTTGAAGTTGCAGAACTTGTAAAAGGACCTAAATACCCCTAAAGCGCGTACAAAACATGCATGCTGGCGCTAGGGCATCGAAGTTCAAACTCAAACCTTCACAAAACACTTAATTATTTATCAAATATTAAAATCACATAAAAATCAAACATAATTAAATAAAAACTCAAACAAAAGAAAATGAGACTTTAATCATGAAGAATAAATTAAAATGTAACGTTTCACTTTAGAACCAAACAAAATATTAAGTATAAGAGTCTAAAATATACAAAATACGAGCACTTATCAAATATTCTTAATTACATATTTTGAATAATAAATAATTTCGAATTAGTGTCGACCCAATATATATATATATATGGAAAACTTTGTGTGTAATGTTCAGTATCATATTGATAATCACGCAAAGAAAGAAGATTTTGTTTTGGATGTTAGCAATGGAGTTTAAAACATTCATAAAGGAAAATGAAACAGGAGGTATAAGAGATTGCATAGCCATGCATATGAGCTGCAACATGAAAACTTAGGCTTCGAAACTAATAACTCTGTAGCTCAGATTCGAGTGGGAGTGAGTGCATAGCCAAAGAAAATAAAGATTCAGGAACAAGAGATTGGTTATGATTTACCTCATATTGCCAAAAATATGCAGGCCGGAGAAAGAATGGTGACCGGTAGCCACTCTCTCATCAACCGCTTCGGTTTAGCCCTTAAGACAGCCAAATTTGGAAGCGTTTGAGGGGAGAGTGGACAACGAGTTCCATTGGAAATACTCGCGATATATATATATCATCATCATCATCATCATCAAGGCATGTTTTGTTCCGTCTCCTTCAAATCTTCCAGCAGTACTGCTGGGGGGTAGTGTGTAGCATATTGCAGGAAGCGTTTGAGGGAGACTGAGCAACCAATTCCTTGTAAGCTTTAAAATATATATATATATATATATATATATTCTTCTCTTGTTTTTTGCTGATACCTGAAAGAGCATTGGCTCCAAGATGTCTCCATTTTATAGGACTTGAAAAATGGTTATAGAGCATATCAAAATTGTGGAGAACAGGGTTTAACCTGATATATATGGGCCCCTCCATATCTTGGCACTAAGCCTTTTCAGACCCCCCACCACATCCTCCTTGCTTGCATGAAACCACTCACATTGACTCCCAAAGTCAATGCCAAGAATATTTAACAAAAAAAAAATTCAACGGCTTCTTGATTTATGGAGATTTCAGGATTGAACTTAATTCCATATAAATTATTTGTGCCATGACAAAACAATTAATTTCTTTTTATAATTTTTACGTCCGTTTTACCGTTTATATTTGGGGTTCGTGACAATTTCTCTCAACAATATCATCTTAAAGTTCAAATCTAATTCTTTTTCTTAAGAGTCTAATCTGTCTTACCATTATATCCAATCACTTGATGATTAACTTTTTTTTTTTTGGAAGGGTTAATCTTTCTCTTTAAGATATAAAGAATATTTGTTGCAAGGGAGTATTAGAATAATTAAAGTAGGTATTTCAGGACTTATACTTATCCATGCTTGAAAGATTACTAAGGTCAACTCTAAAATAATTCCGTTAACATTCCTCAACCTCCCATATTCCTTCCTTTTAATCTTTAAAAGTAATTGCATATCTTGCAAATTGGACGAATAGGCCAAGCCAGAGAAAATAAATGGTAACAATTACTTTACATTACATTTCAATTTTTTTTCATTCAAATTATGTCATGGGACTGACATCATTAAAATTTAAATAAATTTTGATTTTGTTTAAATTTATGCATGAAATTTTGATTTGATTCAATTCCCATAAATCATCGACACCATTATCGGAATAATATAATTTTACATTTATACGTTACACACAAAAATAATTATACTTGTCCAATGTAAAATTAATATTAGTTTTATTAAATTACATTTAAATAAAAAAATTTAAAGCTGCATTTAAAATATGAATAAGAATTTAAAGGAAATTATAAAGTTCAATATAAAAATAAAATATGATTCAAATTTTAATGTAGTAGTATAATAAACAATAAAATATTAAAAATATAATCTTTCTATTTATAATTATTTTTCAAAAATCATTTAGTGGTAAGTCATCGTCATTTTTTTATTCTTGATATGTCTTCTTGTTTTAATTTTCTTTTCTTTTTTTTTCCAAGGATCATGTTCAATCCAACCTCTCCTTGATTTGTCTTCTTCTTTCTTTTTTTTTCTTTTTTTAATTCTGAAAGATTTATCTTCGATCTCAAACAACACGAGCTTTTCTCTTTTTCTTTTTGAAAGAACACGATTTTTATTTTTGATTTTTTGAAAGTTTTTATTACAAGATAGGGGTATGTATATTTTGGTTTTTATCGACTTTAACGGATCAAAAATATTTAGTTCAATTAATTAATTAATCACCAAATTTAATTCTGTAGAAGATCAATTACAGATTTTTTAAAATTTTAATTATTAACTAATTTAGTTCGAAACTGAACAATTAAAAGTTATTAATATTATATAATATATCTGTAAGCCCAAATCCTCTGATATATTATATAAACTCAATATGCATTATAAATCTAAAATCCAAAATATATAAACTAAATAGATTTACTTCTTTCAACAAAAGCAAAGAAAAGAATTAAGCCATTGTATCTATTGTCATATTTAAAAAAATTGACTAAAATAAATTTGTATAATTTTTTTTTATTAATTTAGTTAATAAATCAAATTAATCGAAATTAATTTGATTTAATTAACAAGTTTAAAAATATTTTAATTCAATTAACAGTTAAAAAAATTAAAATTTTAATTAATTCAATTAATAATAGTTGAATTCAAATATTAACCCTTCAACTCCAAGATGGTCTGAAAATGTGTGTACCTAATATTCCAATTGCAAGCTGGTTATTATTCCAACCAAAAAAGTTATCTTTTGAAGTTTATGAGATCCTTTTACATTAGTGCACTCCTCAAGATTTTTTTTTTCTAATATTAACTTTTGTTGTCAAGATTCTCTTTCCATATTCAATTGGTTTATGTTTTTAGTATTAGGTAACCATTTATTTGGTATCAATTACTTAAAAATACTAATTTTTTAAAATTTTATTGGATTATGTGGATTTTGGAGAGAGAAGGAAAATGCACTCAATTGGACGTATTATCAATGGATTTGGCAGAAAAATGCTTCTAGTTGGATGCGTTTTCCTGCTCAGTCAACAAAGCACGTCCAGTTGGACGTGTTTTCTTTCTCTCTCCACGGTTTAAAGTTTTAGATTTTGTAGGGTTGAAGGTTCTTTTTAGGATTTAGGTCTCCATAAATTTCATTTTAGGAAAATTTTTAATTTTTAATATTTTTATGTATCCTTTAGAATTTTTTATAATATTTATATTTGGTGGAAAATATAAATTTTAGAATTGTTATAAATATTTTGAGTTTTAAAAATAATATAATTTTTAAAATTTGAAATTATTTTGAATTTTTTGTCATTATTTTGAGACCAATTTGGTAATTTTCAAAATTGACAAGTATCAAAAGAGTATTTACACCAATATATTATTCGAATTATTCAAATTGTAAAATTTAACTCTATTCGAAATTGAAACTCGAATTACTAGATTCGATTAACTCGAAGTTTGTATTTTTTGGATCTTTTGAATTGAATTGAGTTTTGGTCACTTGTAGTTTACGGTAAGTGGAGGTCAACCCGAAATTTTAAAAAGAAAATAATCTTGGGAATCTTAAGATATCTGATGGGTGAGTGGCAATTTGCAAGGTTAAAATTGGGAAAGTGAAAACATTAGAAAAATGCTCAGCATTCTTCTGACAACCAATGACACCTTCACGTGCCAGATATTGGGACTCATCAAGAATTCGAACAGGATGCATGCTTGGATTCTCGGATCGGAGTATGGTGTCCATTCAAACTATAGTATAATAATAATTTTAACTATATATTTACTATTAATTTTTAAATCAACTACATTAATATTATATAATTAAAATTTTAAAAATACATACCTTCACTCCCGATCATTGATCTAAGAGTAGTTGTATATCTTCAAGCTCCTCCAATAGTCCCATGTAATCCGACCTATGGTTCCTCCTATTCAAATAATATGTTAATACAAAATTTTAAAATTTTTATTATAGATGGTATATTATCAAATGAATTTTACCTTGTTACGAGTGAGAATGTATAAGGGAGTCAACTTGAGGACGTAAAAAAGGCAACCAATACCACATCCATGATTGCAACTGTAGCATGCAACCATCGATTTTAATTCATGTGGTTGCGTCGTCCAACATATCTTCCAGTACAATTGCCAACACGATTGACTCCCAATTGAGTCGGCTCGCTTCTCTAAAGTCCACGAGTTTTAATAGCCACCTAAAATGGACAAGATTTCACGATTTATCGGGCATTAGGAGACCTTCGATGATCTTAAGAATGTACACCCGAACGTGTTGTTCTCTTTCAAATTCACTCGATTATGCACTGAGCTCAACAAAATTTCTTTTCAACCAATTCATATCTATTTGGCCTAAAAAAATCGTGTCCGGCTCCCTAAAAGTTGCTCGCATACATCTTTCCAATCGACAACGACAACAACAACTAACCCAGTCATTGTCGGCCCATCACTGGTAACCCGAGTTGTAACTGCACATCCTCGAGTGTGATAGTACACTTGCTCATGGAAAACGGAATGTGTGTGTCTCTGTTCTCCATCTTTCCACCAACGCACTTACAAGTGTGGGGTTCAATTTACACCCTTACCCATATGGGCCATGTGCAAAAATCTCGCATCTCTCAAGTATGGTTCGATTAAAGACGATGGAGGAGCGGATAGATTGCAAATGTATGTCTCCAAAATCCGATCTTTCGACTAATTATAAAAAAAAATAAAAATCTTAAATTTCAATATAACAACAAAATAATTAAATTAAAAATAAAAAAATTCTTACCATTTGCAATTAAACGACTGAAATGTGCTTTTCATCCAAATGAATAAGAGAATTTGTCCATTAATAATTTCAATAAATACTAATAATAATCATAATACAAAATTAATTAAAAAACTTTAATATAATTTTAATAAAAAATGAGAGTGGACTAAGAGAATCGAGTGAGAATTAAGAGAGAATTGAGAGAGGATTGAAAATGAATTGAGAGAGAGTTGTGAGTGAATTGAAAAAGTGTGAAATATGAGGTTTAAATAGGAAAAAAACTTACCGTTTATGGGGGAGCCATTGGAATTCGACCGTTGGGAGTAGCCATTATGGAAAACGCGTCCAAATTACTAACTGAGTAGGAAAGAGTGTTTGGCTGGAAGTATTTTTCTGCCAAATCCACCTTCAATCTCTCCAAAATCAGCCTAACCCAATAAATTAAAAAAAAAAGCGATCTAATTCAATAATATTTCAAGAAAAATAGCATTTTTGGATAATTCACCTATTTATCTATACTAAAAGAAACAATGACAAAATAATATTAGTATAATCAAAATAAAACTTTTAAATGTATAAGCTTTTTAAAAAAATTAAAGTAAATAAAATATTACATAATTGAATATAAATAAATTAATGAAATAATATGAACAAATATAAACTTTTTCTTCTAAATTCACAAATAAGATTTTGCAAGATTTACATTAACTGTTTTTGCTCTTATACCATGAGGAATAATTGGCAACACTTAATGAAAGTCACCTAAAAAAATTTATTTTTCCTACAAAAAAAAATTCTAGACTAACCATAATATTTCTCAAACTTCTACCGACCTTTTTAATGGCAAATTTTTAAAGATTTAATGGCAAAGTAAATTGGGAATATGTTGTTCATCTCCCATGCAATATTGCTGCAACTATAGGTAAAAATATCATACACATTAATCTCACATGTGCAAGTAAAGCTTGATATGGAAATGCTTTACTTATATTTTACTATTCTCCAATAAAAAAAATCATTGTAACATTCCCAAACCCGATTAGAAATCCAATTGGATTTGGAGCATCATAGTAGTTGTTGGTGTAGCCCACTCAATCAATTGTTACACATTAAAACATAAAATTTAAGAATTCAAATAATAAACTATTTACCAAAAATCATGCGTATAAAAAATTTTAAACTCAATTAGCAAAACCCAATCAAATAATGAAATAGTTCAAATACAAAAATTTTAGGTACATGCCAAGGCTAAAACTAAATGATAACAACTTTATGAGTTATAGGTTGCCGAGACTCTTTAGCGACTATGTTACTCGACTACGAACTCATGAACTATCTATGACCTGCGCACACAAAATTAAAAACCCAAACGTTGAGCATTTTACTACTCAGTAAAATAATTGAAATTTTAATTATACATTTATTATTAATTTTTAAATCAACTACATTAATATTATATAATTGAAAATTTAAAAATACATACCTCCACTTCCGATCGTTGATCTAAGAGTAGTTGTATATCTTCGAGCTCCTCCGGTAGTCCCATGTAATTCGGCCCATGGTTCCTCCTATTCAAATAATATGTTAATACAAAATTTTAAAAATTTTATTTTAGATGGTATATTATCAAATGAATTTTACCTTGTTACGAGTGAGAATGTATAAGGGAGTCAACTCGTAAACGTAAAAAAGGCAACCAATACCAAATCCAAGATTGCAACTGCAGCATGCAACCACCGATTTTAATTTTGTGTGATTGTGTCGCCCAACACATCTCCCAGTATAACATCGCCAATAGTATTGACCCCTAATTGAATCAACCCGCTTCTTTAAAGTCCACGAGTTTTAATAACCACCTAAAGCGGACAAGATTTCACGATTTATTGGGCATTAGGAGACCCTCTATGATCTTAAGAATGCATGCCCGAGCGTGTTGTTCTCTTTCAAATTCACTCGATTATGCATTGAGCTCAACAAAATTTCTTTTCAACCAATTCATATCTATTTGGCCTCCAAAAATCGTATCTGGAACTCTCCCTAAAAGTTGCTTGCATACATCTCTCCAATCGGCAACGACAACTGACCCAATCATTGTCGGCCTATCCACTGGTAACCCGAGCTGTAACTGCATATCCTCAAGTGTGATAGTACACTTGCCTTTGAAAGATGAAATGTGTTTGATCTCTAGTCTCCATCTTTCCATCAACACGCTTATAAGTGTGGGGTCCAATTTACACCCCTACCCATATGGGCCACATGCAAAAACCTCGCATCTTTCAAGTATGGCTCGATTAAAGACGATGGAGAAGCAGATAGATTGCAAATGTACATCTCCAAAATCCGATATTTTGACTAATTATAAAAAAACATAAAAAAGTCTTAAATTTCAATACAACAACAAAATGATTAAATTAAATTATATTAGATTAAAAAAAAAAATAATGACAAGATTAACTTCTAACGTTTGAGTGTTTGGTCATTTTGGCCCTTAAGGGTTTTTTGGGTTCACTATCATACATAATTTTTTTTTGTCAAATTGGTCATTTTTTAATGGTCTTGCTGATGTGGCCGTTAAGTGACTAACAACGCTGACGTGGCAATTTTTTTTCACTTGGGTACTTCCACGTATACAATTGCTGATGTGGCATATAAGAAAAAAATACCACGTCGACAAAAAAAACTTAAACTTAAAAACATAATTAAAATTAAAAAAACCTTTAAAACACCTTAACTCTCTTACACACTCACGAGCAAAAGTAAAAAAAAGAAATTAACAGTGAAATTAAAGAACCCTAAATCCAAATTCTCTCATTCTCCATTCAAATTCTTTAGAAATTAAAGTTTGAAATTTAGTAGGTTTCCATCTTCTTCGAATATATTAATTGAAAAAAGTGATCGAAAGTCATCAATGGAGAAGTTTTCTTATTCGAAGTTGGTTTCATCATCTACAAATGAGTTTTTGAGTTTTCCTTTTACTCTCTTCAAATCCTTTTATTTCTTTATTAAATCCATCATATATCATCTACAAATCGGTTTTTGTACAGTTTGTTTGTTGAGTTTTTCTTTTCCTAGTTTTTTTTATGATTTAGATGGAAGATTCATGTGGTGTTTGAAGAGTTCCTAAAAATTTTAAGGTTTTTCTAAATATTTCTCAACACCATGAATTGTTTATGATTGTCGAATTTGGAGATTTTAGGTTGTTGAATTTGGGGATTTTGGGTAAGAGTTTTGATTTGAGGATTTTTGTTTAGAGGTTTTGATTTTGGACATTTTGGGTTAGTGCTCTTCAAACTTGGGTTAGTGTTGCTCTGATGGATGAAGATACTTGCATGGATGGATTCTCAAACAGGGCTATGAAGGTGATAGGTTCCATTTAGCTTGAGTGGTGGGTTTAGTTGCTTCAATGGAGAATGAAGATGGAAAATGCGTTTGATGCCGATGGAGGTCCAAAAAGAGGAAATTTGCTATCTTTGATGGAGCTAAGTTATGGGGTTTGGAGCATACCAAATCGGGTATGGATGGGAGGTTAGTTCTTGGTAATGTTTGAATAGAGATTGGTTCAAGATAGCTGTTGATGATGAGGAATTGATGGTGTGTTGGTGATGAAGAAGAAGATTCGTTTTTTTTCATAACACTTATTAGTTTTTTTTTTTGTCATCGTTAGAGAATGAAATACATTTAAGAGTTTTGATGGAAGGAAATTAAACAAAAAATTTGAAGAAAAATTATGGGATTTTGATTTTATGAAAGGAAATTAATTTTATTTGAATAAGGAAAAAATTAAAAGGGACTAATTGCTTATATATCCTTGTGCTATGTGGTCAAAAGTCAATATAAGGATACATGTCAGCACATAAGTGGTCAAAGTGCCGGATCATTAAAAATTTTAACTATTTTGTTTAATTTTAATTATGTTGTTAAGTTTAATTTTTTTTCCTGAAATGGCATATTTTTGTCTTATATGCCACGTCAGCATCTCCATAATGGAAAAAAAATTGCTACATCAGCGCCATTAATCTCTTAATGGCCACGTCAGCAAGACCGTTAAAAATGATCAATTTGATCAAAAAAACAAAGATTGTGTATGAAAGTGAGCCCAAAAAAACCTTAAGGGCCAAAGTAACCAAACAGCTAAACGTTAGGGGCTAATTTTGTCATTATACCAAAAATAAAAAATTCTTACCATTTTTAATTGAAGGACCGAAATGTGCTTTTCATTCAAATGAATAAAAAAATTGTTATTAATAATTTCAATAAATACGAATAATAATCATAATACAAAATTAGTTAAAAGAACTTTAATATAATTTTAATAAAAAATGAGAATGAATTGAGAGAGAGTTGAGAGTGAATTGGAAAAGTGAGAAATTTGAGGTTTAAATAGGAAAAAAAAACTTATTGTGGAGGGGGGAGCCGTTGGAATTCAACCATTAAGTGTAGCCGTTAGGGAAAACGCGTCCAATTGAATACATTTTACTGATTGATTAGGAAAATGTGATTAGCTGAAAGTATTTTCCTACCAAATCTATCTTCTCTCTCCAAAATCAGCCTAATCCAATAATTTTTCAAGAAAAATAACATTTTTTGATAATTCACCTATTTATTTGTGCTAAAATAAACAATGACAAAATAATATTAGTATAATCAAAATAAAATTTTTAAATGTATAATTTAAAAAAAAATTAAAGTAAATAAATATTACATAATTGGATATAAATAAATTAACGAAATAATATCAATAAATATCAACTTTTTCATCTTAATTCACACATAAGATTTTGCAAGATTTACATTAACTGTTTTTTCTCTTATACCATGAGAAATAACCGGCAATACTCGATGAAAATTATCTAAAAAAGCATTCCTTTTCCTACAAAAAATTCTATTCTAACTTCTACTAGCCGTTTTAATGGCAAAATAAATTGGGAATATGTTGTTCATCTCCCATGCAATATTGTTGCAACTACACCAAATGTTGATATAGGTAAAAATATCATACGCATTAATCTCACATGTGCAAGTAAAGCTTGATATGGAAATGCTTTTCCAGTATTTCACTATTCTTCAATAAAAAAAATCACTGTAACATCTTAAATTCGACTAAAAATTCAATTAAATTTGGAGCATCACAATAGCTGTTGGTGCCGCCTGCTCAATCAATTGTTACACATTAAAACATAAAATTTAAGAATTCAAATAACAAACCATTTGTCGGAGTCCAATTTGCTTGGGCCCAACATTAAAACAAAATGAACCCAAATATCCATTTACATAAGCCCAACAAAACCAAATTTTTAATTTTTAATTTTAAAAAAATGTCCATTACACTCAAAACTCAATTACACGCAAAGTCTAATTACCCAACAAGCCCAATATGCCGAAGTTTACAAGAAAAAAAAATTCAAACCCTAATCTACCACTTGCACCAGCTGTCGCTGCCCTTTCCACTCGGATGCTACCACGTCAGCACAGCCACCTGTCACTTGCACCATCGTCACTGTCGAATCTGCACCTGCAAAGAAGGAAAAGACCTTTATTTAGTTGTAAAAAATAAAATAACATCATTCTAAAATTGACTTTAAAAACCGATTCAAAATATGTTTTTTTTATAAACACGAAAAGAGAGATTGAATCAAAAATACAAAAGAAAATTTTGTAAGCATCAAAATACAGATTCGAGTTCGAGGTATTTTCATCCTCTGTTATTTGCAAACATACCCATATATAACATATATACATATATATACATTGGGTTCTTTTATTTTATTTTTATTTGTTTATTAATTTCGAACTTAAAATATAAAATATAAAGTAAAAGGGTTAGGGTTTTCTCACCTCTCCATTGCTATCGCCACCTTGAAAAGTGGCCGAGGAGGCCCTCGAACATCCCTTGTTCATGGATGGTTCTCCGATGATCGACACCTGCAAAGAAAAGGGTAAAAAAGAATAAAACTAAAAATTAAAATGACAGATTCGAAAATAAAAAAGGAAAACTTGAATAAAAATCACTTTTTTCTCACCTTTTTTTGGAAAATATGGATAGATCTATCAAGATCTAACCTTGATCTATGCTTTGAAACAAAAACATCGAAAATTTTGTTAGGACTCCGACCAACATGGGTGGCGGCCGCCAACGTCAACGGGCGGTGGTTGGTAATTGGACCGATAATCGGAGCCATGGCCGACCAAGGGGGGAGCTGGAGAGAGTTTTTGGGAAGGAAACTTGATTTTTTTTTTTAAAGGAAGAGTGAAAATGAATTTTAAAAGGATTTTTTTTGGCTTTTATACTAATATTGAAACGACATCGTTTTGGCTTAATGCCTTGAAACCTAAAACGACATCGTTTTGAGCCTTTACCCAATCCAGATCCGACTTGTCCAATGGATTCGTGTGTTTTTGAAAAAGAAGCAAATTATCTCTTTGATCTTTTCTCATTTTTTATTTGTTTCAATTTAATCCTTTTATGTAATTTTTAATTTATTTCAATTTTACCTAATAATTTTAAGATTTTTACAATTTAGTCCTTGACTCAAAAATACCTAGAGATTGCCACGTGTAAAAATTTTGGGTTTATTACCCATTAAGATCCTGTTTTACTTAGAAATTATGTTTTGACCCTTAAACTATCCAAAAATTATATTTTGACCTTCAAACTGTTCAAAAAATTAGATTTGACCCTCGAACTTTCCAAAAAATTAGATTTGGCCTTTGAACTTCCAAAAATTATATTTTGACCCTTAAACTTTCCAAAAATTAAGTTTTAACCCCTAAAATTTCCAAAAATTAAGTTTTGACCCCTAAAATTTCCAAAAAATTCTTATTTGACCCTAAGCTTCCAAAAATTTGAATTTAGTCCCTAAACTTTCAAAAATTTCATTTTTGACCATTTTTTTTCCTTGTTTTCACATTGTACCCCAAAATTTTCTTTTTTGTTTTAATTTAATCCTTTATTTTATTTCTTCTAATATTAATCCCGTCTTTTTATTTTTCGATATTTCAATTTGAATTTTCTTTCGCATTGCATATTTTGTTTATTTTTATATATCTATTTTGTGTATTTATTATTCGTGTAATTGCACCTTCTTCGTGTTATTTAATCTCGTCATTAATTGTACACTTGTATTTAATTTTTATGCTAATTTTTTATTTAAATATTTTGATTAAAATTATTTTTTTGATTTTCTCTAACAATACAAAAATCGAGGCAATATCCTATTGTGTGAAAACTTCAAAAAATTATGCCCTAACGTACTGGGTATATTTTTTCGTAGAATTTGCATAATCGAATATCATCTTTTAAATTTTTAAAAATGTCCTTTAATTTCGAAATTTCGGGAATATCTTGCCCTAACGTTTTGGACATGATCTCAATTTCCCGATTAATTTGAAACAAACAGGCATTTTTCTCATCAAATTCAATTTTTGAAAATTACACGAAATAAATTATGCATTTAGGGATAATATTTTAAATTTTACCCAAGGTTTCAAAATTTTAACAATCAAGATCGGAAAAATCAATTAGGTACCAGTGTTGTGCGTGAGGCGGTACTAATCCTTCCTCACACGTAACCGACTCTCGAACCCGTTTTTTGGATTTCTAAGACTAAAATGTAACGGATTTAAAACGTTTTAAGGTGCTCCAATTACACCAAATAAAAAAGATTGATGGCGAATCCATATTTCGATTTTAAAAATATTTTCGAGACTTTTTAAAAAAAATGTTTCGACACCATTTACCAAAAATCATGCTTATAAAAAATTTTAGAATCAATTAAACAAAACTCAATCAAGTAACGGAATCGATCAAATACTAAAATCCTAGGTACATGCCAAGGCTAAAACTAAATGATAACTAACTTTATGAAATATAGATTACAGAGACTCTTTAGCGACGATGCTACTCGACCATGAACTCATAAACTATCTATGACCCGTGCACGCAAAATTAAAAACCCGAACGTTGAGCATTTTACAGCTCAATAGTGATCTTTAACTTTTAACTTTACCATTTATTAAAATTAATTAAAAATATTAAAAATCACATTTAAATAATTCATAAAAAAATATTCATGACAACATTGTTAACAATTTATCAAGTCATTTCGAGTAAAGTATGCAAAATCCTTTACATTTCAATATCAATTTAAAATAACGATTGAATGATTTTCCACAATTGGTGAATAAAATTCACATTGCTTGTAGCAAATAACAAAATTTCAATTTTCATAACTTATACCAAACCATCAATTTAGAAGGTACGAACCACTTTTTATAACAATAGCGATACTTTAGTGTACATGGCACGATTTAGCCAACCATCACACCAAATGTGCAAAGTACAACGATAATGATATTTATGGCAGTCCACACAATACAATAAATAATACGGGATACTTAAACTTTATGGCATGTTGATTGTGTTCAAGAGATTTCGACACATTTTATTGGGCAATTTTATAGTGAAAAAAATGATTCATAAGCACATTCAAAATTAACTTAAATCAGAATCCAACATGTGGCTTCAGTGAAAAAGAGGATGTTGTTTATCTTAAGGGTCTCGAGTTCGAACACTTGTATATGTAAAGTGTGTGTGCGTTGTTAAAGGGTTAAGAAATCGGTGGAAAAGAGAATGTTGTTCATTTTAAGGGTCTCGAGTTCGAGCGCTTGTATATGTAAAGTGTGTGTGCGTTGTTAAAGGATTAAAAAAGTATAAACATATACTACCACGTAACAAAAAAAATATAAACAATAATAAAAATCCCAATAAAAATTTTAATCTAATTAAACTTCTTAATAATAATAATAATAATCTTTACTATTATTTAAAATCTTAATCTTTCTATGCACCAACTCAATAAAAAAATTACAAAAACATCTTTTTGTATTTAAAATATTATATTATTCGAGGTTACTTTCCTCTTTTTATTTAAAAAATAATAAAATATGCATATAAAAAGATTTGAACGTATATCAATTACATTGATAAAACTTTAAATTTATCATTCAACCAAAACTTTATTTTGAATTTTTTATACGTTTGAATTTTATTTATACACACTTTATTACCTCCATCAATTATACATCTATACTATTTATAAAGCTCCCAACTCAATTAGAAAAATTACTTTAATATCCTTTTGCATTTAAAATAAATTATATTATTTTAGGGTATTTTAATCTTTTATTTAATAAAAACAACAAAAATATATGCATATGATCGGATTTGTACCCATGCCAATTGGATTAGCAAAACCTTAAATGTATCACTCAACCAAAGTTTTATTTCAATATTTTTATACATTTTAATTTTATTATGCACACTTTATTACCTCTATCAGTTATATATCTATTCTAGTTATAAAACTCCTTTACTGAGTTGGTATCACTCATCAATTGGGTAATATTCCTTCGTATTTAAAATAAATTATATTATTTATAGGTACTTTAATCTTTTTATTTAAAAAATCAATAAAGATATGTATATGATGAGATTTGAACCCATGCAAATTGGGTTATCAAAACCTTAAAATTATCACTCGACCAAAACTTTATTTTAATATACTTATACATTTTAATTTAATTATGCATACTTTATTACATTCATTAATTGTATATACCAATAATGTTGATTGAGATGATGTTACAAATTAACTCAACAACATCTTAGGATTGATGACAAGAACATGATAAATAATTGAATTCATTTAGTAATTTTAACATGATATATTCATGTGTTTAAATTTCGTTTTACTTACAATTTAATCTATTTTTTTAATATCGTACATATTTAATTTATTATTATTAATTAATTTAAAATCATACATTTCACTATTTATTTTATGTTATTTTTAAACACAATTTTGTATTCTAAATATATCTTCCAACCATACGTTTCATTATTACATATTAGCTTCAAACCATACAGTCATTATTTATTGTATGTTATTTTTAAACACACAGTGACGGAGCTAGAATTTTTTTTTTGGGAGGGCCAAAATGCCAAAATTAAGTTGTATATTTTTACGATAGTAAAAATTTAATTTCATCATTTTAATAGCCTATATCTTTATTATTTTTAAAGGATTAAATTAAATTTTTTATCATTTTCGAGGGGGCAAAGTGTAATTTTATCATTACTAATTTAAAATTTTATAAATTATAAAGGGCCTAAATTAAAATTTTACCATTTTATGTGGGCTATAATATATATACAAAGTGAAAAATTGCAAAAATCTTAAACTTTTGGGGAGATTACTTTTATTTTTGAGAGGATCATAGTGTAAATTTATAAAAGATTAAATTGAAAAAAAATTAAACTTAAGGGACCATGACCCCTGGGCCTTAACGTGACTTCGTCACTGTAAACACAAATATATCTTCCAAATATGTGGTTTTCACACGCAAACTTATGTGATAGAGCTTTTATCTTTATAATGAGCCTTAAGTGTTAATAGATTAGGTAGGTATATCTCGGTGGAAGAATTGTTGAAGAAAAGAGTAAAAGTATACATGTTTTTATGTATTTTGTGCTTCATTGTAAAAATCCCCCCCCAAAAAAAAAAAAAAAAAAAAGTGAAAAAGAAAATCCAGTTTAAGAAAAATCATAATAAAAAGTGATAGTGCTTTGAATTGAAATTTTTGATATTTTACTTCTTGCTTAAAAGTATGTTTTATCGTTGCATAATGGAGAAATAAAGGATGAGTTAAAAAGAATATATTTGGAGTAAACAAACAATATACACAAACAAACTTTATTTTTGGTTACAATGATCACTTCGATCGTTACGGCGATCAACAAACAAAAGTAGAGTAAACAATAGACACAAAGGATTGTTTATAGAATTTAATTTTCTTACGTTTGCGGAATTTAACTCAGTGAGTAAACTCAATATTTTTTTCGCCAATATAACAAGTGAATCATGTCCTAACACTTTTTAGTATAAATACCTCACTTTTGTACTTCAATATTAGATCATCCACCACCACTAAATTCTCCCCCTGATTTACATTGTAAACACATATTGTTCACTCTCAAATGCACTCACAAAATACGTTCCTTCATGAACAATAAAGTGCTCTCTATGCTATGTACAAAAGCCAATACAAGTCTCTCAATATATAGAAGTTTTTGAGACTTACTAACATAATAAAGATCAATTACAAATAAAACCCTTAGCTCTAAAATTGCTAAATGCAATATACTGTAAAGTCTAATGCAATAGGGATTTAACTGCTTGATTTGAACCAATCCAATCTTCAAGGATAATTGATTTAAATGGATTGTCTTCAAAGTCAGGCTTACATATATCTATAATAATTGAGCAATTCAAAGCCCAAATATTGTGTTTCAATAAATTGCTAACATTGAATACGACAAGTATCTATTTGTCGTAGAGATGATGAAAATTACCACTTTCAATTGGCACTTAAGTGGTCACTTCAAAAACTTGCCTCATCAGTTTTAATTATGTTCTTCTTTTATATTTTATGTTGATTTGAATTTCTCCATGAACGGATTATTCCAAGTGATTGAAAAATTGTAAGTTAATGGATTAGTAATTGAAATAGGTTAAAAGATGAGTTTATGTTGTAACTAGATTAATTACTCAATCTGTTCTTCATAATTAACCTAAGTGACAGATAAATTAAGGAATATCTAATCATTCTTCATAATCCACAAAGAGATCAATCTCAAACAAAATATTTATTTACACGCGGAGGTACAACCATATCATGACGTTCAATAAAACAAACATTACATGTTGCCTCTTCAAATCATGTAAAAATAGTTGCATGAGACTGGTTGAGAGTGTACTTGACTAAAACTATTGATCCAACATATCCAAAAAATATTTAATTTACCTCTACGGTAAAATATATAAACTATCTTATTTGAAAATAATACAACATATATAACTCAATTAAAGAAAAAATACATAAAATGAGATAAAATAAAACATATTTTACCAAAATTATTCTTCACTAAGACATTGTATACGAAATTGAGACTGACATTGTCATTAGGTGGAATTTAGTGCATGTTGTGTTCCTTTTCCTTAATTAAAATTAGATACATCTGAGATGAGTGAGGATCATTAAAAGCCTGGCCCATTAAGGGGATAAATGATTGAAGAGGAGAAAGGTTGAGGGGTCAACATAAGCAAGGTGCTGTAACTAACTGCCACTCCCGGCAATTGTCTGTTGGTTTGTTCAACTGCATTATGTATACCTGCCATTGCCATCAAATATCAATGCAGCAGATAAGCTTTCCTCTCTTCTTCTGACCCCAGACCTTCTCAAAGGATATTGCTTTGCTACCCTCTTCTCATCTTTATCTCCTTCATCACATTACCTAAGTTTCCTTTCAGAAAATTTTCCACCAATGCCGGGTCTCGTCTCCGTCCAATCTCCTCCCGACGCCCCACCGCTGCGGATTACGGTTCCGGAGCCACCGCTGCAAAATCCACCTCGGACTCCCAACAAAAAGCCTCCTTCTCCTTTCCCTTCCCGATCCAAGCTTTCCCCCGCCCGCAGCGCCAAGAAACCTCCACCCGACTCACCCAACCTCGACGATTCCTCGCTCGACAATCCGGATCTCGGTCCGTTTCTACTCAAGTTGGCCAGAGACACTATCGCTTCCGGGGAGGGTCCAGCTAAGGCTTTGGACTATGCTATTCGCGCGGCCAAGTCCTTCGAGAGATGCGCCCTGGAAGGTGAGCGCAGCTTGGATCTGGCGATGAGCTTGCACGTTCTGGCCGCGATTTATTGCAGCTTGGGGAAGTTTGATGAGGCGGTCCCCGTGCTGGAGCAGGCGATTCAAATACCTGACGTGGACCGGGGCCCTGATCACGCGTTGGCTGCATTTTCGGGGCATATGCAGCTGGGGGACACGTATTCCATGTTGGGTCAGGTTGAAAAGTCGATTGGATGCTATGAAGAAGGGCTAACGATTCAGGTCCAGACCCTGGGTGAAAACGATGCCAGAGTTGGCGAGACTTGCAGGTTATCTTACTCTCTTTCTCAATTCTAAACCATTTATTTGTTGAGAAAGATGGGATTTTAGTTTTTAGATGTTTGCGTTAAGTCGGGAAATGCGCAGATTTATACTGTTCGGAGAGGATAGAAAGAAAGGGTAGTGAGAGAGAAAAGAGGAAGGGGCTATTTGGTAATTTTGACTGACTGCAATAAACCAACTCTCCTTACTGAGATTCAAACTTCGAAGAATTAGGGAAGGAAACTTTGTTGGGATCAGAAATGACTGCATTTTCCTTGAATTTTGATTTGGGTGCATAAAATTGTATGACTATGTTATATTATTTATAGTATGCTCGTGATTAATGGAAATGACAGGTACTTGGCTGAGGCTCATGTTCAAGCAATGCAATTTGATAAAGCTGAAGAATTGTGCAAGAAAACTCTTGAAATTCATCGTGCACTCAGTGATGCTGCATCACTCGAAGATGCAGCTGACCGCCGCTTGATGGCACTCGTATTTGAAGCGAAGGGAGATTATGAAGCAGCCCTTGAACACCTTGTCCTAGCTAGCATGGCAATGATTGCTAATGGGCAGGACAATGAAGTTGCTGTTATTGATGTCAGCATTGGCAATAATTACATGTCTTTATGTCGCTTTGATGAGGCTGTCTTCTCCTACCAGAAAGCGCTGACAGTTCTAAAATCATCCAAAGGCGACAACCATCCTTCAGTTGCTTCTGTCTATGTACGCCTTGCTGATCTATACTATAAGACAGGAAAGCTTCGGGAATCCAAGTCCTATTGTGAAAATGCTTTGAGAATCTTCTCCAAACCTGTGCCTGGAACCACAGCCGAAGAGATAGCTGGTGGGTTAACAGAGATTTCAGCTATATATGAATCTGTAGATGAGCCTGAGGAGGCATTGAAGCTCTTGCAGAAGGCTATGAAGTTATTGGAAGATAAACCAGGACAGCAAAGCACGATTGCAGGAATTGAAGCACGGATGGGGGTGATGCTTTACATTGTTGGGAGGTATGAAGAAGCAAGGACCTCTTTTGAAAGTGCAATAACAAAGCTTAGAGCTAGCGGGGAGCGCAAGTCGGCCTTTTTTGGGGTTGTTTTGAATCAGATGGGCTTGACTTGTGTCCAATTATTCAAGATAGATGAGGCTGTTGAGTTGTTTGTAGAAGCAAGAGCCATACTCGAGCGGGAATGTGGCCAATGTCATCAAGATACTATAGGAGTATATAGCAATCTTGCAGCGACATATGATGCTATGGGAAGGTAACTAATATTATATTCCATTCAACCTAGCTTAAATTGATATACCAGGAGATCATTAGTATTGCTTACTGGATGATAGGCTTCCATATCAGAGAAAACAAAATAAACTTGGGAGGAACGAACTGGATATGGGACTGATAGTATGATATAGTAAATTTCATTTTGGTTCAATCATGTATTCTTTAATACTTACACCATATGAGAAGACATAAGTAAGCATGGATGGATTGGATGTGACTTTAAGGTGCAATGCATCTAATTCTTCTCAATGTTTTATTCTTAGTTTCCTTCTAAATTCAGTTATTTTGATGAAAACTCAGGGTTGAAGATGCAATTGAGATATTGGAACATGTATTAAAATTGCGAGAAGAGAAACTTGGAACTGCAAACCCTGATTTCGAAGATGAAAAGGGTAGGCTGGCTGAGCTCCTGAAAGAAGCAGGCAGACCTCGAAACAGAAAAGCAAAATCGCTGGAAAATCTCATCGATCCCAACTCAAGCAGGACGAAGAAAGAGGGGACAAAAAAATGGGGTTTTAGAATTTGAAGGTTCCCAACCAGAGCATATCCACTTGGTTTTCCAGTACAGTATTTTTGTTCAGTTTTCTGGTTTGTTGCTGCTAATGCAAAAAGTCTACCCTGCTCTGTGTGATTCTGTTTACTGAAGTACATTTTCACTTTTAGTTTCTTCATTTTTTTTCCTTGTAATATTTATATGCTTGTATCTTTTTAATTATTCAATTTGTGTTGATTTTGATCATGTGAATTTGGTAAGTTGAACTTTTAGCTACGTAGATTAATGGAGTTTGTAAGCAATATCCTTATTGGTACCTCTTACTATTACTTAGATTAAAGGAGATAAAGGTAGTGTATTTTTTTTTTAAATTTTTTTTTAAGTTTTTTTAATTTGTTAGTTAGTAGTAGTAAATTTAATTTTATTGTTTAATGTAATTGATTTGTTATTATAATTTTATTTGTTTAGTAGATTGATTAAAAGAATAAAAGATTAAAAGAAAGGAAAAAATGTGAGTTTGATTTTTATTAGTATTTATTATTTTAAGTTATTTGTTTTGTTTAATTTAATTTTTAGTTGATTTGTTATTTAATGTTTTTATTTAGTTGAGTAAATTAAGAGGAGAGGAAGAAATGTAAGTTTGATTATTATGTTATTATTAATTTACTTTAATTTAATTTTGTTAGTAAGTAATTTTATTTTGTTTGTAGTAGTAAGTAAGTAATAACATAAATTAATTTAATAATTAAATATTAAAATGGATTATTTATCAAAATGATACAATAACCCATTTTTAAGTTATAATTAAATTTAATTACAAGTATGAAATTAAAAAATTTAATTCAAATAAAATTAGAGTATATCTATAATACGAGTAAAAATAGTTATATAATAAATTTATAAAAAATTAATATAAAATTTAAAATATATTTTATTTAAATGGTAAAATTAATATTTTTAGTTTGGATCTCATGTGAATATATATGTTTTAAATTTATATAAAATATAAAAAGATAAAAATACTCTAAAATAAATTTATTATTTTATAAAAATAAGAGATTTTTAATAAATTTACAAAAAGTTAAACCTAGTTAATTAATTACCAAAATATAATATAAAAATAATTAATTACCAAAATAATATCTTCATCCCATTATTTATCAAAATGGTACAAAATAAATATTTATTTTGTACCATTTTAGTAAATAACTCAATTTTGTATTTAATTATTATTTTTGTATTATATTGTAAAAAATAATAAAAATTGTAAACTTATGTATTGAACTAATTGATAATTTTTTTTCAAGTTGCAGAATGAATTTATTAATTAACGAGCAACGTCCTCACATAGCAAAGTCGGTGAATGAGGAAACACACTGAGCCAATATGAGAGTAATAAAATTATTATTCGTTCCTTATGTCATTTACGAAATTATTATTTGTTTACAAAATTAATTTAGGTTATACTAACTATTTCTGTAAATTAACAGGAAGAGCTCGGGTACCGTTCACTGAGAGGTCATGCACAGGGCCTCAAATATCCCCTCATGAACGTCTGCTTCCGTACTTGCGGGATGCCGGATTTGGATCAGCGGTATTGATCCAAAAGTTTGAGTTACGATATGATTTAATAAGTGCATTGATGGAGCATTGGCGCCCGGAAACCCACACATTTCATCTGTCTTGTGGGGAGTGCACTGTGACATTGGAGGATGTTGCGCTCCAACTCGGGCTCCCAATCAATGGTCTATCGGTCACCGGCATTAGTTCGCTTCAAGAGCCGGCAACGATATGCATCCAATTACTAGGTCACTCATCTAGTAATAACAACGATTTTACGTCATTGTTATTTACATATTAAGGACTAATTTTCAGCACTTGCCAGAAAATACAACTAAAATGGAGGTTTCTTGGGCCTTTCGAGCCTATATTATGCAAATGATAGGGGACGTACTCATGTCGGACGACAACAATAATAAAGTCCACTTGATGTACTTGCCCCTACTAACTGATTGGCGAAAAATTCATTCTTATAGTTGGGGATTTGCGGTGCTTGAGATGCTGTATCGAGAACTTTGTTGTGCCACAAACCCTTCTGCCCGGGATATAAGTGGATGCCTACTGCTATTGCAGTCTTGGGCACTTTATCGGATGTCATTCTTGACATCCGTTAAGCACCAAACATATGTTTTCCAACTCGTTAATAAGTGATTATCATATACCCAAAATTTCAATTATTTGACATATTTTATTAATTATATTATTCTAACAAGTTGTTTTTTGTTTTCTTAGATGGATCAATTTCAATTATTTGACATATTTTATTAATTATATTATTCTAACAAGTTGTTTTTTGTTTTCTTAGATGGATCTTTGTTGTTCCCGCTTTCAATCGAATGGCCTTCTCCGCTATTCTCATATTACAAACTACTTCTAGTGTGGGTTCGAACAAATTCGAATCAAGCACAGAACCGAAACTTATTTACTTTACTTACAATAGGAAAGAAAACCTCTCTTCAATAGAAACCGATAGAATTATTATTGTGAAAAATTAAATTTATAGTTAAAGAAAACAAATTCTCACTATTTTCGAGCAGAATAACAATATCTCAATTTTATGTATTTAGCTCTATCGATGCCATCTCTTTATAGGGAGAAGAAGTGAAATCCTTGTTGCATTGAAGAAGTATATTTGAATAAAAAAAATGAACTCCTAATCTAACTAGAAGTAAGTGGGGCGACAATGTAATACCCTTCACCTGGTCTGGTCACCAAACCCGAGCGAATGAAAGTTATTGCTGATAAACACCTTCATGAAACAATGTAAAGTCTTTAAATTGCTATATATATATTTTTATTATATATATTAGCAGAAATCAACTTTTAAAAATACCTTGAACTAACTTAATTTTTTTTAAAGGAATTTTCGAAGTCTGAGGGACTTTTACCGATACATGAATCCAAACTACCGAAACAAGTATTCCATGTCATTTATAACCATTAATCCAAACGATCATGAATACCAACATGACAACTAAATAGTGTAACGATGCTCCGACGAAATTCCAACCGTTCAAGCCTTCTGATGATCTATAAAATGAAAGAAACAACGACATAAGCAACCAATGCTTAGTAAGCTACTTTAAAGCCTTAAGTGTTCAACGACACAAAGGGGTGGTGACAAGTGGCAAATTATCCTTAAGTGTCGCTACTTTAAAGCCTTCAACGGGTGCCTCCATTTAGTGTTCATCCATTAGGGTGTCAGATATTTTTTTCGTATTTTTCTCGTGTACAAATTTTCCTCTTGGTGCTGTCACTTGATAACCCTTCACCAATAAAATATTTTTTTTATTTTTAAATATATAAATATAATAAAAAAAATAAAAAATTCTTGTCAGAAAAACCCTAGAGTACCGCCATTTGATAACCCTCCACCTAACTAAACATACCATTTTGATAATTAACGGGTTGGGGTATTATTTTAATAATTATTTATTTTTTTATATTATATTTGTAAAAAAAAAACCCAGTTTTGAACGCTTTTATTAGTTATGAATGTAAATGCAGGTTGTGTTTATTGGTGGTATGATCAGGGTGAAGAGATTCGAAAAGTGGGCAAGGGGATAACTAAATTCTGATTGATTATTAACAGAGCAAAAGAACAATCGAACTCTCATCCAGAGCCGGAGGTTTAATCAATAGTTCATAACAACATATTACAATATACGCAAACATCAAGAAGATCTATGTATATAGGGTTAATCTTTTCTCTAGTTTCTTACATGGCAATTTTATTTTATTGTAGTGGCTTTCATCATGCCAACATCTCCACCATGTACATGCATGCATATCTAGAATTCCTCATATTGCTCTGCTTATCCAGACCTGTAAAATAGAAATCATTAGCTTTATAACCAAAAAAAAAAAAGAGAGATGAGTTGAGTTGAGGTGAGGTGAGGTGAATATTTGGACCACGTATTGGAGAAAAAAAATAAAAAGCATTACCTTCTTTTTAAACCCATAATCATCGTTGTCACTCTCAGAGTCACTGCAGCTGTTATCACCCGAATTATACCTTATCAGTCCCTTAGCCGAGTGGTCGTTGCCAGCATGGTATCCGCCTGTTCCGCCGTAGTACTGGTGCTGCTCTTCCTTGGAATGGATGTTATAATCGGCTTCAGTATAGCCAAAGCCCATGTTATTTGTGGGGCCGTAAGCTCGGGTCTTGATGAACCCGTTTCCGTGTCCGGTGCGTTTGCCGCCAAGGTGCGGCTGGCTACGCTCCATCCCATTCATCGCGTACTCCCCATACCCATTGCTCTCTTCATAACCGTAAGCCTCAGTTATTTCGTAGTTTCTATGATTATCGAAACCATGGCCCATTCCGCCATTACTTTTCCGGTGTCTAGCGGCTGGGGTGGGGCCCCCATAGCCATAAACATGACCTTCGCGTTTTCCGGGGCTACTAAAGCCATAGGGTTGCATGTGGGCAGTTGCAGTATTGGAGTGGGAGCCGAAGCCATTCCGAGAAGGACCATGAACTTGACCTTTGAACATTGGAGGTCCAGGTTGGGACTTGTAGGTGGCGAAAGATTGAGCATGCTCCACATCCCAGGTTTCAGCCATCCCATAAGCTTTTTGGGGTTTGATCATCCCACGGGTGGGCTTGTGGATTTGGTTATAACATTCACTTTCGGGGTAACCCACTGCATACCCATTCTGGCTTCCTCTGTATTTGTTGATTCCCCGATCAGCGTAGTGTCCCATTGAGCTGTCACCGGTCAACCCCATTCTCACACTCTCTTATAATCTGTTATTGCTTGATGATTAACTACATTGGAGAAAATTATATATATAGGCGCATGGTGGATTGGATTCCTTCTGGTAGGCAGAATAACCAGAAAGTACGTAATAAGTGAGATAGTTCCTTTTGGCAATCAAACTCAGAACAAATTCTACATGTCTATGATAATCTTATATTTTCTTGATTATTAGCATCTTTCAAGTCCAACGTATGTTTATGTGCAGCAGACGTATGAGTGGGAACCCATGCATGTTGTTCTCTCAAAAGAATCTCTTTGTCAAGTAGATGATATCTGAGAAATGGAGTCTACGGCGGATTCAGCTTTTAACGGTTGATCAAATTTAATCTCCAAGTTTCCGAATATATTCCTTTTATAACTTTAAATTTTGGTCCATTCTTTTGATGGTTGAGTGGAGAAAATCATCACTAAATTCTAAAAGTATATATCTTTTTCCACTACCTTCTCTCTTTTTTTCTGGTATCCAATTTGGGATTGCAACAGGCTGAGTCGTGTCTTCTCATATCTCTCATATTTGTAAAAGTGAAATTGGTACTAATATGAAGTGCTGATATTTTTTTAGTTATGAAAATTTGCATCAATATTATGCTTTGCTTGAATGGATCGTGCATTTAATTTTGGTGAGATTAAAAACAACGATGATTGTGAGATTTTAATTATTGTAACAATAAGATAAGATACTATAGCAACGAGATTTGAAAGAACAATAGAGTGTGTAACTAGATTCAAACATAACTGTAACGGAGAAGTGAGAGTAAAAAAAAACTATTAAGGACATTAAATTAAAAAAATTTTATAAATTATTTATATATTCAACATAATTAAAAATTTTAATATATAACCATATGTCTTTATTAAATAATTATATTATTAACTTTTCTAAGAAATTATATTATTAAATATTTTCTATCAAAAACTTTAATACTTTTAAAAACACAACACAGTAAAAAAAAAAAGTAATTATTCAAAAAATATCTTAATAGCTTATTGAATCTTAGTTTGATTGATATCAACATTATTACCAGTGTAGAAAGACGTGGATTCAAGTGCGTTGAAATACATTGTCCTCCTAACGTTTACCGCAGATGCAATGCATATTTTTTGACAAAATTCTTCATCAATGGTGAGTACTTTTGACAAAATTCTCCAGTCCTAATTACAGCTGAGTCCATTTGCTTGTTCATTATGGTTGTTAAGACGTTGAAACATGAATAACTTGGAATTCATAATTGGTATAAATTGGGAGCAGCAGCAATAAAAATGAACCAGTGAAGTGGTTGGCGGAAGCATTAGCTGCTGTCACTGCTGGATGGAAGAAGGGTTGGCAGAGAGTAAATGAGTGAGGCATCTCATGCATTGGCTAATCATACCTTCAGGATTGATCAGGACTTGTATTGGCTCGTGGAATATCCGGATTTTATTTTATCCATCAACTTGATATTATTACTTTTTGAGCAGTGAAATTGGATATTTTTATCTGTAAAAATAAATAATTTAAAAGTTAAAATGATTAATTCATTCCTTAACAAGGCAACCAACAAAGGAGAAAGCCCAACCCTATGTGAAAGGAACCACGAAGGGGTGGCAGCGAACAGACGAGCACATCACATGACGTGAAAAATGGGGAATCTGGCCATCAAGGCCAACCAAACAAAAGTGTTGATAGCAAAGGAAGGAGGAAGCTGGACATACTAAGAGGCTGTCAGCCAATGAACACGAAACAGCTGCACCAATACGTTGATTCCTGGGAAATGCCCAGAGGCCTACAATATCCCACTCAATCTTGCAACCTAAAAACAACCACCACGCAACAGTGTATATTGCTTAGATGATTAAGAATGGTAAAAAAAAAATGGAGTAAAACTGATAAGTTTTACTTGTAAGTAGATCTCTTCTCTCTCTATATAAAATAAGGTAGCCTGTATTTTAAAAAACAAACCAATCATATATAATATAACTAGTTTGTATTTTCGTGAGATTCACGGATGGTGTATATTAAATTTATAAGATTAGTTTTTGTTTAATATTTTTAAGTAATTTCTTCAAAAATTGTTAATAAATTGAAATTTTTATGTAATTACAAAGTTTTTTTTAAAAATATTTAACTAATTTAGAATTAATGTTGTTGATGCAAGTTGTGTTACAATGGGTTAAATGGTACTCGACAGTTCCCACGTCAGTCCACCGTTGAAACGGGAAGTTACTTGTCATATTTGAGTTGACAATTTAATGACGCAAAATCTTTGGACTAGTTATTGTGTTGCTATTTTGGATATATTATAGTTCATCTATGAAAATTGTCGAAACCATTTTTTTGGAAAACGACGTGTTTCGAAAATTATTTTAAAATCGAAAAATAATGGGAGTCGCCACCAATCCTTTTGTACGGTGTAATTGGATCACCTCAAAACGTTTAAAATCCGTTCTGAAAAATATTTTGGTCTTCGCAATCCAGAAAACAAGTTCAAGAGTCAGTTACGTATGAGGAAGGGTTAGCACCCTCAAACGCCCAAAATTGGTACCACATTGATTATCTTAGGGTCTTATTTGTAAAATTTTGAAAACTCGAATAAAGTTTAACGTACGATCCTTGAATGCATGAGTTACATTTAAAAGAAATCGATTTTGTTTGAAAGTCCCACTATTTCAAAGTGATCGAGGAAAAAAGTCACGTCCAGTGAGTTAGGACACAACATTTCGAGATCCAGAAATAACGAGCTTTCCTTTGTAAAAAAAAATTAAAACATTTGAAAAGGATGTTCGATTATCTCGATTTAAAGAAAAAGTCGCACCTAGTAAGTTAAGGTACAAATTTTCAGAATCCGAGATGAGAAACATTACCTCGATTTAAGGATATTCGATTATTCCGATTTGAAAAAAAAATCGTGCCTAGTAAGTTAAGGCACAAATTTTCAAAATTCTAAATAAAATAATATTGCCTCGATTTTAAATTTTTTATGAAAACAATTTTGAAAATAAATATGTGATTTTGATATGAATGAGCAGTTAATATTGGATATTAAATAACATGAAACAAGATAATTAAGCAGATAAATGGTAAGCAAAAATAAAAAATACGAATACATAATAATTAAAAAAATAAATACAAATATTGAAGAGAAAGAAAAAATAAAACAATTGGAGTTGAAAATGAGACTTTTTGAATACTCGGGGGTAAAATGGTAATTTTGGACTCTCGAGGGGTAAAACGGTAATTTTGGGAAAGTTTGGGGTTTAAAAACAGAACTTTAGACATTCGAGAGTAAAACGGTAACTTTTAGAAAAAAACGAGATCAAAAACAGAATTTTTGGACAATCGGGGGTAAAAGGGTAATTTTTGAAAGTTTTTGGGTCAAAAATAGAATTTTGGAAAGTTCGGGTGTAAAAATGAAATTTTTGGAAAGTTTAGGGTAAAAATGTAATTTTGGAGAATTTGAGGGTCAATATAAAATTTGGACTGTTTAGGGTCAAAAATATAATTTTGGAGAAGTCGGGGGTCAAAATATAATTTTTAGACAGTTTAGGGGCCTCCAGGGTAATAAAACCAAAACAAGTGACACGTGGCAGCTCATGATGCTTTCAAAAGTCAGAGGACTAATTTGAAAATCATGAAAAATTTTTGGACTAATTTGGTAATTAAACAAAACTTGATTTCAAGATTAAATTGAAACAAATCAGAAGTAAGAGGGACCATTTGCATAAATAAGCCAAAATTATGACACGTGGCAGCTCCTGGTGCTTTCAAAAGGTCAAGGGATTAAATTGAAAAGCAAGGAAAATTATCGGGACAATTTAAAATTAATAAAAGTATAAAATGGACAAAATTGAAACAATAAAAAAGCGAAAGGACTAAATGCAGAAATAACCCATTAATCAAAAACACACGGATCCTGAGGCGGGTCGGGTCAGATTCGGGTCAATCCATGGTCAGAGGGCTGAAACGGCGCCATTTTTGGGTGATTTGGCCACACTTAAAACGACGTCGTTTTGAGTGCATATAAAAGGCACCTTAACCCTTTTTTTTTCATTTCTTCCTTTTTTCTCTTCAAAAAAAAATCCAAAAAGCTCTTAAAGGCCTCCCCCTTTCTCTCTTGGCCGGCCAAACGCCGGTTGGTCCTTCCGTCAAGACCTCGTCACACGCGCCTCAACCTCGTCCTTGTCGATGTACGCGCCGTCGACTCCGCCTGTCACGCGCCATCCCCGGGGCCGTCCGATCATCGTCCGACGCATTCGAAGGTAAAACTTTTCATCTTTTTTATATTCTTTTTTTTAATATTATTATTATTATTTATTTAAATAAGCTTTAAAAAGACGAATCCAAGAGAGATTTAGATCTAGGTTAGAAAACAGGTTTGACTTTTAGATCTGTTTCTTATGGCTCTTGGTTCTATGATTCCGTGTTTTGAGAGGTTTTAATCCTCTTTCCTGTTTCTTTGCTTTTCTTTTGCAGATCTGTGCATAATGAGGCGTAAACGACGTTCGGAAGCGTTCCCGACGTGATCTCCGGCGACAGTGGCGACATCGACTCAGGGGCGTACTCGACTTCTCACTTCCCTTTTTTATTATTATATTATTAATATTAATGCCTATTAATATCATTTAATATTATTATTATATTACTATTATTATTAATGCTATTAAAATATTTAATATATGTATTTATTACATTTTTTTGAAAACAAACAAAAAATATTAAGTGATAACAAAGATATTAAACGCATGATTTAATACATATTTAGAAACTGATGGATGTTAGGATTTAAATCATGAATGATAATAAATATGCATTAAGTACACCTGATGGCTCAAGGTTTAGGAATTGTGAACCTGGCTTGTTGAAATCTGTTGAACTCTTTTTCTGACTTCGGATGCTCCCTACCTTCTTGTATTCAATTGAAACTGTTTGTATTAATTTTGAAAGTATGTGGTAAATGCTAAGATGTTGTATTGATTTTTGATAAGTAAAAATAATGTCTAATTTTATTGCTCCTCACAGAGGGTCGGTCCTCTCCCCCTTTACAACAGATTTGAATTTGGATTTTATAGCCTATAATATAATCATGCTAATTTGTTGCTTGCTATTAAAATGTTGTCTTTTCCTCTTGCAGGTACAACAATGGAGGCTGTGGCAGTTAGTGTTGCAAAAGCAAGTTCCCTGTGGTAGCAGGCTGCTGATGACGTGGCGGCCTTCAATTGGCTGTGGTGGAGGTAGCAGTAGCAAGTGGGAGCTGATTTGTGTTTTTAGGGTATTTTGGGTCATTATAGAATTTGTGTTTGGGCCATTGTAATTGGATTTGTATAGGATTTGTGTTCTGGGTCCAATTGGACCTTTGTAATTTGGACATTTAATTTGTAAATGGACTTTAAATTTAATTTTAAAGTTTAAGTTTTAAAATTATTTCAAATTTAAACTAAATTGAAATTTAAAACAAATTTAAATTTAAAAATGAATTTAAATTTAAATTTAAAGTAAATTTAAATTTAGAAATAAATCTAAAATAATTTAAATTCAAAAGTAAAAATTTGACCCAATGTTCAGGCCCGGTTAGAATTGGGCTTCAACAGCTGCCCCTCTTTGCTTGTTGCTGTGTAACAGGAACAGAGCAAAGACCAAAAGAAAGCCCAATTTGTCGAGTTCCATTTCTTCACTGCTCTTTCTTCAATTGGTCCACCCTTTGCTTTATTGACCATTTGATTTTGCCGCATCTACCTTTGCATCTTCTGCATTATGATTTCATCTTGCCCTAAGGCAATCTTCAAAAAGACAAAATTTGCGACTGTAGCTTCACTCCATTCTCTTGAAATTTCAAGGAGATTGGTATTCGTCACCGTAGGCTGTGAGTCTGGTTTCATTGACTTGGTCTTCTTCTTAGTATCTTATCAAGAAGATGACCACATCACTTGTTTTGATCTACTTCTCCGTGTTTCATCAGGAAGACGGATTAGGTTCGGTTCTCCGTATCTCATTAGGAAACTAACCACTTTATTACTTCGATCTACTTCTCAGTATCTCATCAGGAAGCTGAGGTTTGAAGATTTGTTCATATCGAGCGTGGGTTTGATTTGGTCTTATTCTCAGTATCTCATCAGGAAGATGACTGCATCGTTTGTTTCAATCCGCTTCTCTGTATCTCACTAGGAAGACAAATTTGGTCCACTTCTCAATATCTCATCAGGAAGTTAACCATTTTATTACTTCGACCTGTTTCTCAGTATCTCATCAGGAAGCTGGGGTTCGAAGATTTGCTTATATCGAACGTGAGTTTGATTTGGTCTTCTTCTCAGTATCTCATCAGGAAGATGACCGCATCGTTTGTTTCAATCCGCTTCTCTGTATCTCATCAGGAAGATGAATTTGGTCCACTTCTCGGTATCTCATCAGGAAGCTAACCATTTTATTACTTCGACCTGCTTCTCAGTATCTCATCAAGAAGCTGGGGTTCGAAGATTTGCTCATATCGAGCGTGAGTTTGATTTGGTCTTCTTCTTAGTATCTTATCAGGAAGACGACCGCATCGTTTGTTTCAATCCGCTTCTCTGTATCTCATCAGGAAGACGAATTTGGTCCACTTCTCAGTATCTTATCAGGAAGCTAACCATTTTATTGCTTAGACCTGTTTCTCAGTATCTCATCAAAAAGTTGAGGTTCGAAGGTTTGCTCATATCGAGTGTGAGTTTGATTTGGTCTTCTTCTCAGTATCTCATCAGGAAGATGACCGCGTCGTTTGTTTCAATCCGCTTCTCTGTATCTCATCAGGAAGACGAATTTGGTCCACTTCTCGGTGTCTCATCAAGAAGTTAACCATTTTATTACTTCGACCTGCTTCTCAGTATCTCATCAGGAAGCTGAGGTTCGAAGATTTGCTCATATCGAGTGTGAGTTTAATTTGGTCTTCTTCTCAATATCTCATCAGGAAGATGACCGCATCGTTTGTTTCAATCCGCTTCTCTGTATCTCATCAAGAAGACGAATTTGGTTCACTTCCCAGTGTCTCATCAAGAAGCTAACCATTTTATTGCTTCGACCTGCTTCTCAATATCTCATCAAGAAGCTGTGATTCGAAGATTTGCTCACATCGAGCGTGAGTTTGATTTGGTCTTCTTCTCAGTATCTCATCAGGAAGATGACTGCGTCGTTTGTTTCAATCCACTTCTCTGTATCTCATCAGGAAGACGAATTTGGTCCACTTCTCAGTATCTAATCAGGAAGTTAACCATTTTATTGCTTCGACTCGCTTCTCAGTATCTCATTAGGAAGCTGGGATTCGAAGATTTGCTCACCTTTGAGTTGGTATACTTCTCTGTATCTCATCAGGAAGATGATCACCACACTGTTTGTGGATAATCACAATCTGCCCCGTGATCGAGGTAGGAGTTTGGTTGACGATAATCTGCTCCAAGCTCGGGGTAAGAGATCGAATGACTGTAATCTTCCTCTAGCTCGAGGTAAGAGATTGGTTGATGATGATCTGCCCCAGGCTCGGGGTAAAAGATCAAATGACTTCAATCTGCCCCAAGCTCAGGGTAAGAGATTGGTTGATGATGATCTGCCACAGGCTCGAGGTAAGTGATTGGTTAACGATGTAGCTTCACTCCATTCTACTGTAACTTCAGGGAGATTGGGATTCATTGCTGTAGTTTTACTCCAACTTTGCTGTAACTTCAAGAAGATAGGATTTAATGTTGAAGCTTCATCTTGCTCTTACCACAACTTCAGAGAGATAAAGACTTGCTATTGTTTTTAATCCGACTTTACTGCAACTTCAAGAGGATAGGATTGATGTTAAAGCTTTATCTTGCTCTTGCTTCAACTTCAGAGAGATAAAGACTTGCTATTGTAGTTTTGATCAGATCCACTACGACTTCAAGGTAGAAGTTTCACCGTCATGGATTCGACCTTTCTTGACATGTTTCTAAGGTATCGGGTTTGTCATTGCGACTTAAACCTTTCCCCTTCAAATCTTCGTGGTACTTGATTTTCCGTTGCGGCTTAAATCTTTCCCTTTTTGTCTTCTAAGGTTCACAATCCGCCATTGCGACGTAAACCTTTCCCTTATGTATATTTGTGGTATTGGATCTGCCGTTACGGTCTAGATCTTTCCCTTTATGTCTCTGAGGTACTAGGTCCGCCATTGTGACTTAAACTTTTCCCTTGTGTCTTCGTGATAATGGATCCGTCGTTACGACTTAGATATTTCCCTTCATGTCTTCGCGGCACTAGATCCGCCTTTGCAGCTTAGATCTTTCTCGTCATGTCTCTGAGGTACAAGGTTCGCCATTGCGACTTAAACCCTTCCCTTTCGTATATTTACGGTACTGGATCCGCCATTGCGGTCTTAAAATTTTCCCGTCATGTCTCTAAGGTATAAGGTTTGCCGTTGCGATTTAAACCCTTCCCTTTTGTATCTTTACGGTACTGGATCCGCCATTACGGTCTTAGATCTTTCCCGTCATGTTTCATGATGCTGAGACCTGTAAAATATGCTCAAATGGGCCTCTAGGTAGGCTAGATTGTTTAAGATGCGATGATCAGGATGAGTCAAATGCTCCTAAATAGATGGGTATGAATGATAAATGCAAAATGTCATCTTTGAGAAATGATTTTATTTTAGTCCTTAGGTTGACATTATTCGTTGTTTGTCTAAGTCCTATCACTGATGTGTTATCATGTTTTATGCATGTGTATCATTTTCGTGGAACCTAGGTAGTCGTAATTTGGACTATTTGTTTTAAGACCTTTCTAACCCTCGGGTTATCTCCAACTAGTGGTCCTATTTCAGGTCTCTGTAATATTTAAAAAAATTTCAGAACAATATGCAGAAATCTTTTTATTCCTTATATCGTTTAGACCACTAACCATTATTTCAATGCAAAAATGCTTGCATAGGGTATAAGATGGATGAAATTAAATTTGATAGCAAACAAAGTTCATACGAATGAAAAGATTGTTTGGTTCATTAATCATTATTTCAATGCAGAATTTGTTTAAGCATGGTCGCAAGGCGAATGAAATTTTATGGAGGCGAAGCTCACAAAAGGATTAAAAATGATATGTATTGGTCAAAAGTTGCAAAACCTAAGGTGAACAAAGAATGGGATTAGGTGAATGAATTTTATTGGAGGCAAAGCTCTCATGAATAAAAAGATCAAAAGTGACCCATATTGGTCAAATGATGCCAAATATAAAGTGAGCAAAGAATAGGGTTAGGTGCCCCAGATATCAAAGTATGAGCTTCACCGAGCAAACTTAATGAGGACCATTCTAAGCTTAATATATGTCCATGAAACTCAGAGTACTTCGTCAATGCCTCAAGGTGTAAAGTTTCTCCACCTTGCTACTTTTGAGAGAGAGGACCATTTCATGCCCCTTTTCTCTTATTCGAATTTGAGCCACCTTTTCAGGTTTTCAACTCAAATCTCCTTAGGTTTCGAGATGCTCTTTACGAGTTTTCACCTCGACCTCTCCTTTTTTCTATTTCTGTTTTTCTTCTTGTTTTTGCTTTCCCTTTTTCTTCTTTCTTCTTCTTCTTCTTTTTTTTTTGTATCTGAGTTCACGAAGTTGGGCATGTCTTTTGCCGTCCATTTTGACCAAAATTAAAGCTTTTCCAAAAAGACTTTCTTCATCTCATGGGGTCTTTCCCCATTCAACATCCATTTTCCTTGGAAGACTTTTCTAAGTCAGTTTCTCTTTAAAACCAGTGCTCTCTCATGAAATTCTCTAGAGCGGATCCTTCTTTGTCGTAAACCTTTGTCATTTGAACCATGACGGATGACTTTTAGTATCTTCTCTTCAATCAAGTTTAACTGACTACATTTAGATTGGATCCATTCTGCTTCGTTAGCTCTAATAAAATCTGAAGGGAAAGAGACTCGACTTTAATGGGTAGGACGACTTCCATTCTAGTGAGAAAAGTGTTGCCCCGGTGGATGTTCTGATAGAATACCCGATAAACTTCGAAGGTAAATGGTAATTTCTCATGTCGAGCCTTTATAGGTCTCTACTATGAATCCTTTTGATGTTCTTATTAGTCACCTCCCATGCCTTATTCATCTATTTTCTGATGTGGTGTTGAGTTGTGTTACTTGTTCTTGAATTGACTGCAAATTTTGCTATTGTGTTGTTGTTCAAGTTCAAGTCATCATTTGGATATGATCTTTTCTCGGTATTCCATACCGGCATACAATCCTTCATTTTCAATAATCTGCTTAACCGTCGATTGGCATAGGAAGTAGTAATCAATGATCATGAGGATGAATAGATGCACATTAGAAATTCTTTTACGAAGTTGGCTCGCTGGTGTCCTTACTTCACATAGAAAGAGGCCACGACGTGGGAAGATGATGGAGAATAAATTTTCAAGATGCCCTTTGCGGGTTTTCATCTTGACTTTTTCTTCCTTTTTTTTTAACGCCCTTTGCGGATTTTTTGGCCCCTCTCTCTCTTCTTTTTTTTTATAACACATCGAGCCTCAATTTTTCAAGTTTCTGTTGAATTTGATTACATTCTTCCTTTTATGGGTGCTTGGGTGTCACAACATCGGTTCTTTAAACTGGCATGCTTTGATAGGATCATGCAAATGACCTTTGGATTCTCGAGGCAGCTTGCCTTGTTTTTACAAAGACTCATGTCTCGATTCTCACTTAAAATCATGACTCTTCAAGATGATGTTTGTTTCGTGTCTTGCTCAAACATCCATAGCAGATCGGAAGACCAATTACATTCTTTATCATTTTCAAAGCCTCAGAGTTTTTCTAGACTCATGTTTTACTCAAAAGAGTTTAAGTCAACAGCAGTGTTGCTCGTATCCTTGATATCAAGGGACCCAGCACAAAGACAAAAAGAGAGTCCAAAGAATGATTAATTCTGGTATGAACGAATGGAAAAAATGGTATGGTATTTTCCAAATGGGACAAAAACAATGCATCATTTTTATTGAAATAAAAGATAGTGGTTATTTGCCCTTTATAAAAGGATCCCTATTACTCTCGAGCTTAGAGTGATAAGTGTATTCTGAATATTTTCCTGGAAAAGTCCTAAAACTACAAGAAACTCCTCCACAGTCTAGTTGTCCAAAACACTTTCGAGGGTGTGAGGACGAACTCTCAATAGGTTCCATTCTCCACATGACTTTTTTTATTTCATTCCCCATCTTGATTTATTATGTTTTCTCTCAGCCTTTATTTTAGGGTAAATGATTCTCTCACACACGAGTGTTCCAATCATGTGAAATCTTATTTAATACATGAAATGCAAATGTATATGAAGTGATAAAATGCATGCAACAAGACATTGATTCTCGGTTCCATTCCATTAGACAACTTTACTTAGAAAGCAAATTCTTTTACGTAAGGCAGATGCATGTATGGTTGTGCCTTAATGCTCAAAGTCCTACTCTTCCAAGCTAAAATTTTTGCTCTTATTTGACCCCGATAAAATGTCAGTCCTGGATAGCTAAAGTTTGCAAACGGTTAGCCGTTTCTTGCATTTGGTAGGGTTATTGCTTGCGACATGATCCCTATCTTAGACTTGCCCCTAAAAGTATTAGAGTCATTCCTCGTTTACTTCCAATTTCTTTGGCGAAATCACCTTGCCTTTGGATAACCATAAATTTCTTTAATGAACTACAATCCTTAGAGAATACTTGATAAAAAACTTTTTCGACTTTTCAAATGGCCACGGGACTATACTAACAAAAGTCGTGAACCAATACACCTTCTCTTGCCCCTTTTTCAACAGGTGCTTAGTGGCTAAGATTGCTAGAACATAAGTGATTCTTTTATCAAGTTAGTCAAACAAATTTACAACTGCGTCCCTTACGTGCCCCAATACTTTGGGGAAGATGACTAAGTCATTCGAAGATGTCGACATCCTTTCTTGCATCTGAGTGTACTATATCTCGTGGGATTTTCAAAGCAATACACTTGTTATCCCCTTTTCTCCTCGATCAAAGCTGTAATTTTATGCTCGCACTTTTAGAGTCGACCTTATCAACTTGAGTTATTGAGCAATGGGGTAATGCAGTATGTCCATGTTTCTGCAGGTGAAGCAACCATGTTAGGACTCGAAAAAGGCGCATCCTTACTTTAACCTTAAGTAGGTAAAGACGATTGCTATATTCAAAGTAGGCTTTATTGTTTTGAATCCTTGGGCAAAAAGGTAAAGCGATTTATTCTTCTATCGTGGGCCCCATGTCTTTCTCTCCAAATGCGAAACCATTAGAAGTTGAACCCCAATACCAAGTGAGAGCTCGGGACCTATGCCTATTCTTTTTATCATCAAGTAAGTCAACATATTCATGATTGGATATCTGCCTCATTTTGTCTTCCATGCTTCTTTCAGCTCTAGCAAACTGCTATGGCTTTTATGTACTTGGGTGTAATCTTGAATCCCTGACATGCATTCCTTCGACAGGTCATCACCTTTATCTTTGACCATATATGCACAACCACGTTGACTTCTACCTCATCAAGGAATCCGTTTTCTTATAACCAGTTCTCTATTTGATAATAGAACATGAATCAACACCTTTTTTATGAGAATGTAATGCAAATAGATTCAAAATATATTACAATTAAAAACAAAAATATAACCGTGTCTCTTACCTTGCTTGAGTAACCACTGAAGGTTTGGCACAATCTCACTCAAGGTAGGCTTGTATAGAATTACACAAGTTAATAAAAAGTGATGCTTATGAATGCATGAATGCATAAGAAAGGTATTAACTTATAGCTCAATTCTATTAGAAAAACCTTACTAGAAATCAAATTCCTTTACATAAAACAGATATGTATATGGTCGTGTCGTAGTGTTTAAAAGACTTAATCTTTGCAGGAAGTCATTTAAATACTCTTAGCTCATCTCTGACTTTCGGTCCACAATATCATTTTGAAAAGGTTAAGTGGTCAGTCACTTCTCGTACTTAGGCCAAAACTCAGATGATTACATGATCTTTGTTTTCATCTTGCTCATATGGCAGATCATTGATTTTCGTTCTTTTGCCATGTAAGCTCGACCATATTGTCCTCTATTTCATCAAGGTATCTGTTTTCTTATGACTAGCTTTTCTATTTAGTAATTGAGCTTAGAACTATACCTTTCTTTTTATGAGGATGTAATACAAATAGATTCAAAATGAACAAGTTAGTGTAATTAATACAGGAATAAAACTTGGATTAAATTACAATTAAAAGCAAAGAAGCAAGAATGTAACTGTGGCCCTTACCCTCTTCGTGCAACCACGAAATGCTTGACACTATTCTACTTGAGGTAGGCTTTCAAGGAATTATGTGCGAGTTAATAAAATGTGCAGCTTATGAATACGTGCATGCATGAGAAAATTTTGACTCATAGCTCAATTCTATTAGAAAATTTTACTAGAAAACAAATTCCTTTACATAAGATAGATACGCATATGATCGCGCCTTAGTGTTCAAAAGCCTTTAATCTTCGTAGGACATCTTTCAATTTCGCCCTTGTTCGTCCTTTGATTTTCGGTCCCAAAATGTCAACTTAAGTGACCGATCACTTTTCGTAGTTGGGACAAAGTTTGGTTCGTTATACGGTCTTTGTTTCTATCTTTCTCGACTGGCTAATCATTGGCTTTTCACTTTTCTTTTCTTTTTTTGACCATATGCACGCGACCATATTGTTTTCAACCTTATCAAGGAACTAGTTTTCTTATGACCAATTTTCTATTTAGTAATTGAACTTAAGTCCATGCTCGTCTTATATGAAGATGTAATGCAAGCAATAACTTAAAAGAGTTAAAGAACACAAGTATGATAGCAAAGTATGGGTATAAAATAGAGAACCTAGACTTGGGAGACTACTAACAGCTCGGTGTAGTTCTATCCTAAGGTAAGAAATTAGGATTCACTACATGTGGTATTAGGTTCTAGAGTAAAGGGTACCTAAACCAGCAGATTCCTCAATCCTCACCTGTTACAGGCTCATACGGATGAGTTCGATTTAGGGGGACACATTTCCCACATGTTTGCACGGAAGTGAAAACTTCACGAAAACATGGGTACGGATATAATCCCGAAAGCGATTCACTATCCTACGCGGAGGTGAAGACCTCACGAAGGAGTAGTTTCTCGCTTCCACTTAAAAGGGTAGTAATCAAAATGCATATGGATGCAAATTTACATTAGCAATTTCACATAATATAATGTCACACAAAAGATACCGAGGATCGCATGTTAAACAAAATCGAAAATTTTAAAGTTTTCAAGAAGGACTCGAAATAATCAATTTTGGCTTGACTCTCGTTTATTTTAAAAAAAATTCCCCAGTGGAGTCACCAAGCTGTCGAAACCATATTTTTGGAAAACGATGTGTTTCGAAAATTATTTTAAAATCGAAAAATAATGGGAGTCGCCACCAATCCTTTTGTACGGTGTGATTGGTTCACCTCAAAACGTTTAGAATCTGTTTTGAATAATATTTTGGTCTTCGCAATCTAGAAAACAAGTTCGGGAGTCGGTTACGCATGAGGAAGGGTTAGCACCCTCATACGCCCAAAATTGGTACCATATTGATTATCTTAGGGTCTTGTTTATAAAATTTTGAAAACTCGAATAAAGTTTAATGAGCGATCCTTGAATGCATGAGTTACATTTAAAAGAAATTAATTTTGTTTGAAAGTCCCACTATTTCAAAGTGATCGAGGAAGAAAGTCGCGTCCAATGAGTTAAGACACAACATTTCGAGATCCAGAAATAACGAGCTTTCCTTTGTAAATTTTTTTTTTTAAAACTTTTGAAAAGGATGTTCGATTATCTCAATTTAAAGAAAAAGTCGCACCTAATAAGTTAAGGTACAAATTTTCAGAATCCGAGATGAGAAACATTGCCTCGATTTAAGGATATTTGATTATTCCGATTTGAAAAAAAATCGTGCCTAGTAAGTTAAGGCACAAATTTTCAAAATTCGAAATAAAAGAATACTGCCTAGATTTTAAAGTTTTTTTTTGAAAATAATTTTGAAAATAAATATGTGAATTTGATATGAATGAGCAGTTAATATTGGATATTAAATAACATGAAGCAAGATAATTAAGTAGATAAATGGTAGCAAAAATCAAAAATACAAAATACGAATGCATAATAATTAAAAAATAAATACAAATATTGATGAGGAAGAAAAAATAAAACAATCAGAGTTGAAAATGAGACTTTTTGAATACCCGAGGGTAAAATGGTAATTCTGGACTCTCGGGGGGTAAAACGGTAATTTTTGGAAAGTTCAGGGTTTAAAAACAGAACTTTAGACATCCGGGAGTAAAACGGTAACTTTTAGAAAAAAAATCAGGATCACAAACGAAATTTTTTGACATCCAGGGGTAAAAAGGTAATTTTTGAAAGTTTTTAGGTCAAAAATGGAATTTTGGAAGTTTAGGGGTAAAATAGTAATTTTGGAAGTTTTAGGGTCAAAATGGAATTTTTGAAAGTTTAGGGGTAAAAATGTAATTTTTGGAAGTTTCGGGTTCAAAAATGGAATTTTGGAAAAGTCGGGGGTTAAAATATAATTTTTGGATAGTTTAGGGTTTATAAGTGACACGTGGCAGCTCATGATGCTTTCAAAAGTTAGACTAATTTAAATATCAAGGGATTAAATTGAAAAGCAATAAAAATTATCGGGTCAATTTAAAATTAATAAAAGTACAAAAAGGACTAAATTGAAACAATCAAAAAAATGGAAGGACTAAAAGAAAAATAACCCATTAATCGAAAACACACAGATCCTGAGGCAGATCGGGTCGGATTCGGGTCGGTCCATGGGCAAAGGGCTGAAACAACGCTGTTTTGGGGTGATTTGGCCACACCCAAAACGACGTCGTTTTGAGTGCATATAAAAGGCACCTTAACCTTTTTTTTTCATTTCTTCCGTTTTTCTCTTAAAAAAAAAATCCAAAAAGCTCTCAAAGGCCTCCCCTTTTCTCTCTTGGCGAGCCAAACACCGGCCGGTCCTTCCGTCAAGACCCCGCCACACGCGCCTCAGCCTCGTCCTTGCCGATGTTCGCGCCATCGACTCCGCCTTCCACGCGCCATCCCCGGGGCCGTCCGATCACCGTCCAACGGATTCGAAGGTAAAACTTTTCATTTTTTTTATATTTCTTTTTTTTTTTAATATTATTATTATTTATTTAAATCAGCTTTAAAAAGACGAATCCAAACTAAAACCAATGAAATCTTCTTCTTCCTTTTAGAAAATTTTTCTTATCCAAAAGAGATTTAGATCTAGGTTAGAAAACAAGTTCGACTTTTAGATCTGTTTCTTATGGCTCTTGGTTCTGTGATTCCGTGTTTGGAGAGGTTTTAATCCTCTTTCCTGTTTCTTTGCTTTTCTTTTGCAGATCTGTGCGTAATGAGGCGTAAGCGACGTTCGGAGGTGTTCTCGGCGTGATCTCCGGCAACAGTGGCGGCATCGACTCAAGGGCGTACCGGACTTCTCACTTCCCCTTTTTATTATGATATTATTAATATTAATGCCTATTAATATCATTTAATATTATTATTATTATTATATTATTATTATTAATGCTATTAAAATATTTAATATATGCATTTATTACATTTTTTTGAAAACAAACAAAAAATATTAAGTGATAACAAAGATATTCAACGCATGCTTTAATACATATTTAGAAACTGATGGATGTTAGGATTTAAATTATGAATGATAATAAATATGCATTAAGTACACCTGATGGCTCAAGGTTTAGGAATTGTGAACCTGGCTTGTTCGAATCTGTTGAACTCTTTTTCTGACTTCGGATGCTCCCTGCCTTCTTGTATTCAATTGAAACTGTTTGTATTAATTTTGAAAGTATGTGGTAAATGCTAAGATGTTGTATTGATTTTTGATAAGTAAAAACAATGTCTGATTTATTGCTTCTCATAGAGGGTCGGTCCTCTCCCCCTTTACAACAAATTTGAATTTGGCTTTTATAGCCTACAATATAATCATGCTAATTTGTTGCTTGCTATTAAAATGTTGTCTTTTCCTCTTGCAGGTACAATAATGGAGGCTGTGACAATTAGTGTTGCAGAAGTAAGTTGCTTGTGGTAGCAGGCTACTGATGATGTGGCAGCCTTCAATTGGCTGTGGTGGAGGCAGCAACAGCAAGTGGGAGCTGATTTGTGTTTTTAGGGTATTTTGGGTCATTATAGAATTTGTGTTTGGGCCATTGTAATTGGATTTGTATTGGATTTGTGTTCTGGGTCCAATTGGGCCTTTGTAATTTGGACATTTAATTTGTAAATGGACTTTGAATTTAATTTTAAAGTTTAAGTTTTAAAATTATTTCAAATTTAAACTAAATTGAAATTTAAAACATATTTAAATTTAAAAATGAATTTAGATTTAAATTTAAAGTAAATTTAAAATTAAAAATAAATCTAAAATAATTTAAACTCAAAAGTAAAAATTTGACCCTTCAACAAAAATCAATCCATGACTATTGAAGATTGGATTTGATTTGATTGAATCAAACAATCCTTTTTTGGGTGAGAATTTGTTGGGATTAAGATGATGTTTTTGCAAGACCATATCTTCATTAGATTATGATTTTATTAGTTGTTATGTGATTGTTATTTTCAAGGAGTTCATGTGTATTCATTTAGTTTTTCGATTTTAGCAACCTAAAATCAATATATGCTTTGGAGGCTTGTCTAAGTTTTATACGAGAATATATTGAAAGCCGTAACAGTCCAAATTCTGTGTAGTCGTGAACAGTGGTTCAAAACCACACATTCCGTCGATTAATATCAGTGAATTCGATTAAGTTAATAATTACGAGTAATATATAAAATCATGTTAAATTATAGAATGTGAAATTTAACAATCTGAATGAATAATTAAATCTAAAGATTTAATTGGAAAGAGGTAATAAAGTAGAAACATGTACTTAGAAAATATTACACAATAAGAAGAGAAAGTTTAAGGGGTCACTATGGGAATTTTGCCATTCAATTTGAAGTGGACGGCAATACCACCACATTATGATATTTTAGTTGTATTTTTTTAATTCAATTAAAAATTATGAAAATGAAAGGAGTGGGGTCGTTGGAAATTGAGTGAAAAGGAAGAAAGCTAGGTCATGATGACAAACTATTAAGCTATTAGAAATAATAAAATAAAATAGATAAATATAACTTAATTTAAGTGAAAAAGAGAGAAAATACTCACCCTATTTCTTCTTCCTCAAAACGTGAAGCCACCATTGTTGTAGAAGGGAAGATTTGTTAAGCTTTAATCTTGAATTGGAAGAGCTCTTGAGGTAGGCTTTAATGTTCTCTATATTTTGGAAGTTCTCTTAACTTAATTTTGATGACTCAAAGGTTAATTTGAGTAAAAGCAAAAAAAAATATGGATTTACCATAATTGAGATAAGTAGCTCTTTTGGTAGTGTTGTAGTCAAACCCTTAAGTTGTAAGTTTTATGAAGAGATATGTGGAAGTTTTGCTAGGCAAGTTGGTTTTAATTTACAGACTTATTTATAATATTGGTAAAAATATAAGGGTTAGATGGAAAATTAGTAGAAAATATGGGATTAGAATGAAGACATAGAAAGAGTGTAATACTTTAGTTTATGTTTGACTTGTGGTAAAATGTTGAGTTTTTGACTAAGGACTAAATCGCACAAGTGTTAAAATGTAGGGTTAATTTTGTAAAATTACCATAATAAAGATTTTATCTTTATTGTAGTTATTAAATTGAATATTGAATAATTGGATGAACACATGATTCTCTAGATCAAGACACATCACAACTAGGTTTGAGTCGAGGAAAAGACAAGGTTACGGAATAGTCATCGATCCTTTTTGCGTTTTGTATAACTGAGGTAAGTTCGTAACTTACTTTGAATTTAAATTGTCTATTTTCGTGTGTATATATATATAACTAGAATTGTTGTATTGGATTGTCTTGTTCATATTGTTTGAGAAGAGTTAAATCCTACGATAGAATAAATATGAAATGACATGGATATAAACTCGTTGGATTCTGTGGAATACTGGAATTTACATGACCAGATTTCGGGATTTACAGGTTATATGGGTGTTGGTATTAAATGTCCTACCGATGGTTGAGATTCGACATTTGTTGCGGATTCTCCATAGCTCGTGTGAGTAGCATCGTGTAGCCTAACATCTCGACCCACAGCTCGTGTGAGTAGGCCCACTTCACACCTCATTTGATCATTACATGTTATATGGGTACAGGTCTTAGATGTCCTATCGATAGCTGAGATCCAGCATTTGTTGCGGATTCTCCAAAGCTCGTGTGAGCAGCATCTTGTAGCCTAACATCTCGACCCATAGCTCGTGTGAGTAGACCCATTTCACAGCTCGTGTGAGCACTACATGATACAGAGATGTTACATGCACACTTAGTCTGAATATGATACAAATATGACCCATGTATCTTTCCAAAGGTCTAACGGGTACACAAGTAGCAGTATATGCAAGAAATGTGATAGAATATGGTTGAAATATGAAGTATAAAAATGATAGAAATTATGAAAATATTGACTTCATATACTTGTACCGGTAGAACTCACTCTACAACCGGTAGAAATATGCAGGTATTTTCACTTGTTTTTTGACTTAATTTCTATCGATACTTGTCCAATCGAGTACTGGTAGAAGTCCATCAAATCCTTAAAAATGTCGATTTTAAACTAAAATAAATACGATTGGCTTCAAATCTCGAGAACTTTTTTTAGTATGTCTATGGAATATTGTTTTAAGAGGAATACAAGGACTTTTAAGTAGTCGATAAAATGTTAAGGTAAATGTTAAATGCAGTATTTTCGTCTAAGTACACTTGTAATTTTTCGAACAGATTAATTAATAAAACTATTCATGAATTACATTAATACTTTGTATTATTGTCCTCAAATGGAAGCAAATGTTGCTAACTGATTGTCTAATATTTAACTAATGTTAAGGGATATTACGTAATATTAATAATTATTGTAAAAACAACAAATGGTGAATTAAAGTGTAAATATCAACCGATTGAGTCTTAACTTTATTGGCATGAGCATTGATGTCAGTGCAAGAGGATATGGTGTGCTGAATAAATGATCAACCAATTGAGTTTTAGCTCTATTGGCATGAGCATTGTTGTCAATGCAAGAGGATATGGGTGCGCTGAATAAATGATGAACCGATTGAGTCTTAGGTCGATTGGCATTAGCATTATTGTCAATGCAAGAGGACATGGGTGCCCTGAAGCACATTATCCTCCTATTTGATATTTTCCTCCATTTTTTCGTGTCTTTTCTTTCCTCTCCTGTTCAGTCTCTGGAAACTTATCCTTTTTGGTTTCTCCACCCTCAGAAATTGCTTCTCAGGTTTAACTAACCTCAGAAATGTTTTGGGGAGGTGTCGATTTCAGTAGGTGTTTAGGAAAGAAAACAGCATGGTGGATCCAATATGCTCTTGTGATGTTTTATTTTGATATTATTCTGTTTTGCTTTTGCATTTGTGTTTTGGTCTTATTGATTATGAGAGAGTGGGTGTTGGCTTTGTTTTTGAATTTGAGATTGACCATAGCTTGTGTGGTTTTGATGTTGGTGAATGTGATGCTTTATCTTGTTTGAGATTTTTTTGGCGATGGTATGATCTGATTTGTTATGGGATTTTTTTTCATAAAGATCTCTGCAATGCTTTATAAAGCAAGCTGTGGAGAAGCCAATGTTGATAATGCAAAGGTTGGGGTTAGTGGACATATCCCACATTAATTAACTACAAGCTATTAAGAGAATTTTTATATAGCTTTACTCCTAATTTTCATTGTATAATTTAATCATAAATCTATCACATATGTGTTACTATTGTTTGTTTGTTAATTTGGCTATTGGGTGAAAATAGTGGAAAAGTTTCAAAATAAAATTCTTATTTTTACACAACTCTCTTTAGAAAAAATCTTCCCTCTTATTTTCCGATTTTCTTAGATACTATCAAGTTTCAGGACGAATTCATTTTTAAGACAGTGATTTACCACAATGCATTAAATTTTTAATTCCTTAATTTATTATTTGTTTTCCAGTCAGTGCTAACAAATTTTTGTTTAGCAAAAGCTTATTTTCCAGCAACCAATTTTTCATTGTGCTTTAACTTGAATATTCACGACTTTATTATGTGATAACATACTAACTTTTTGAAGGAACTTGAAAAGGAACGCATAGATTTAGAAGATTTCTGCATTATCTGCCAATTAATTTATTTTTTACCTTAAAATTCCTGGAATAGTTTAGAATAATCTCTTTTTTTATTGCAGGGGAGTAACGTATGAAGCAGGAGTTGGAATGTTCAATCTGCATTCAATATCAATACAGAAACCTAGGCATTTATGTGCAAGGAGACCAATGGTTGTACCTTATTGTCTTCTTAGTTGAGTGAAACCATTAGAATCAACCCTCTAACCATAGTTATTTGTTTGAAAATAATCAATCACTCATGTACATGAGCCAGTATCAGCTTGGCACTTGTTCGTGTTGATTGTAGCATCAATGAATCTAATGATATTGTAGGCCTGAATGAGGGTGTGGACTAGGCTTACTGATGTGTAACTCTTACCCAAAAGGCCAAGAACAAGGGTGATTGAAAGCCTAAATGCTTTCATTGTTGTTGATGAATTGCTGGTTTGTTTACCTATCTGGAGATTCCCGTTCCTCATTTTCTTTTCTTGATTTTCAATAGTACTTTAATTGTTATCAACAACACACATTGTTTTTACATATTTGAAATAGATTGGGTTTTTTACAAATTTAATTATAGAAATAATACCCTTATCCATTAATTATCAAAATAGTATATTTAGTTAGATAGAGGGTTATTATATGACGATACCAATGGGCTATCCATTAAATTTATATATTTAAAAAATAAAAAAAAAATATTATATTAGTGAAGGGTTATCAAGTGACGACACCAAGGAGATAAATTGTACACGAGAAAAATACGAGAAAAAAATATCTGACACTGATGGAAGATTTTAAAGAGGCGACACCCTTGGAGGGTTTTCAAGTGGCGACACAATGGAGTTATTTGCCACTTGTCTGTATCCCTTTGTGTCGTGTGTGTGTGTGTAGGGGTTTTGAGTGGTATAATTTATTTGGGTAGTTGGGGGAGAATAATTTAGGTGAGAAGAGGATTTTATTTTGTTATAAAATAGGAAGGGGGGACCAAACGGGTACCAGAGTAGAAAAAAAGAAAGAAGGAAGAAGGAGAGAAAGAAAGAAAGAAGGAAGAAGGTAGTAATTTGATTTTGTGTTTATTGTGAAATTTATTTTTAAAATTATTTAATTTGTTAGTTAGTAATAGTAATTTTAATTTTATTGTTTCATATGATTGATTTGTTATTATAATTTTATTTGTTTAGTAGGTTGATTAAAAGAGTAAAAGGTTAAAAAAAAGATAAATGTAAATATTTTTTTGATAATTTAAAGTTATATTTTGTTTAGTATTTATTATTTTAAGTTATTTGTTTTGTTTAATTTAATTTTTAATTATTTGTTATTTAATGTTTTTATTTAGTTGAATAAAAACCCAAACTTGACCACTCTTCTTTTTTTATTTTGCAAAAAAAAAAAATGTGAATTTTATAATTAACCTTTGCAAAGGCAAAAACTTTGATTCAAAAAAAAAAAAAAAGGAGACCCCCACTTCCACCAAAGTAATGAATTTCAATGGTTTTTTTGTATCTTGGTACTTGGATTCAACCCACTTCTTACATTTTTACAATGAAAAATGTATGCCAACATATTGACAATAATAACTTTGGTGCTCCCTTTATCAAATACAAAAGCTGATTTTCACTTGGCTTTAATGTCCATGAATATCATTGCTTGTTTAACTTTATCACATTACACTCCTTCCATCCCCCGGTTATTTTTAATTTAATTTTATTTTATTTTATTTATTTTGTTAGTAGTTGTAAGTAAGTAATATAAATTAATTTAAAAATTAAAAATTAAATCGGTTATTTATCAAAATGGTACAAAATAAATATTTATATATTAAATTGGTATATCCACCACGTTTTCGTAATTAATGGTGTGTGGATATCATTTTGGTATATAAATATTTATTTTGTACCATTTTAGTAAATAACTCATTTTGGTATTTAATTATTATTTTTGTATTATATTGGTAAAAAATAATAAAAATTATAAACTTATGTATTGAACTAATTGATAATTTTTTTTTAAGTTGCAGAATGGATTCATTAATTAACTACCAACGTCCTCACATAGCAAAGTCGGTGAATGAGGAAACACACCAAGTCAATATGAATGTAATAAAATTATTATTCGTTCCTTATGTCATTTACGAAATTATTATTTGTTTACAAAATTAAATTAGGTTATACTAACTATTTCTGTAAATTAACATGGAGAGGTCGAGTACCTTGCATTGAGGGGTCGTGTGCAAGGCCTCAAATATCGTCCTCATGCACGTCTGCTTCCATACTTGCAGGATACCGGATTTGGTTCAGCGGCATTGATCCAAAATTTTGAGTTACGGTATGATTTAATAAGTGCATTGGTGGAGCGTTGACGCTCAAATACCCACACATTTCATCTGCCGTGTGGGTAGTGCACCGTGACGTTGGAGGATGTTGCACTGCAACTCGGTCTCCCAATCAATAGTTTAGCGATCACCAACATTAGTTCGTTTTAAAAGCCATCAACGATGTGCAACCAATTACTAGGTCACTCACCTAGTAATAACAACGATTTTACGTCGTTGAACTTTACATGGCTGAGGACAAATTTTGAGCAGTTACCCGAAAATGCAACTGAAATGGAGGTGACTTGGGTCGTTCGAGCCTATATTTTGCAAATTATAGGGGGCGTACTCATGTCGGACGCGAACAACAATAAGGTTCACTTGATGTACTTTCCTTTGTTGACTGATTTACGAAAAATTCATTCATATAGTTGGGGATCTGTGGTGCTTCCGATGCTGTATCGAGAACTTTATCGCACCACAAACCCTTCTTCCCGGGATATAAGTGATTGCCTAATGCTATTGCAGTCTTGGGCACTTTATCGGATGTCATTCCTGGGATCCGTTAGGCACCAAACATATGGTTTTCCACTCGTTAATAGGTGATTACCATATATCCAAAATTTTAATTATTTGATATATTTTTTTAATTATATTATTCTAACAAGTTTTTTTTTTGTTTTCTTAGATGGAAAACAAAACTAGGGATCGGGAGACAACTTATAGTTCCCTTATATCATATGATGCTCGAGCAACATGCCGGGAAAGGGGTATGTTATTCATTAACATGTTAAATTATATTACTTGACTCGTGTTAATATGGTTGCATGTTACTAAATTATATTACTTGACTCTTATTAATATCTTGACATGTTATTACTTGTGCAGTTCATCTGGACGCCATATATACAGCCAGAAGTCGCCGCTATTACTTTTGCATTGACATTCCTCCACTCAGACCAATGGTGCATTAATGCATCGATTATCAATTTTCAAACAGTGGAGTGGTATTCCAGGGATCTAGTACTCCGGCAGTTTGGTTGTAAACAACCTATCCCGCCACTGCCATTCCAATTAGGGTCTATCCATGGGATGGATAAGAAGGGGAAACCATATTGTGATCGGGGGCATATGCATGAACAATATATTCATGTGTGGAGCAACCGGATGATGCGAGTACCTCCGATGGAGTACATTCCGGATTTGCAGCCATCAGTACAGTACATGCAGTAGTTCATTCAAGCGGGGAAACCATATTTACTTGGTACACAATCGACGATCATCCCCCCGCACATGTCTCGACATGGTCACCCCTATTATCTACCTCCTACCCTGAAGCTAGAGCTAGAGCCAAAGCAAGAGGAAGAGGAAGAGGAAGAAGAAGAGGAAGAGGCATTGGATGATGATGATTTTTATTGTCTAGATTTTGTGGGATCATCATATATCCCTAGCTCATCAAACTAAGGATATCAGCCTCAATTTGACGATCCACCGCAATACTCTACTCCTCCGAGGCAATAATCTACTCCTTCGGGGCAAATGGACCCTAGTGATGAAGATTAGTTTGACGAGCAACCTTGACGTAGACGCCGGCCCCCACAAAAATATACCCCGAGAATCATACCATCTAATCATGGATATTAGGGTTGTATCTAATAGTGTATAATTGTGTATATTTGACTATTGATGAGTTGTAATGATGACTTTTTACTTTAATTGTACATATATTTGAACCTATTTGATCATTTATTTAAATTTCATACTCTTTAACCCTAAATTATAAACTCTAAAACCCTAAACCTTAAATCATAAACTCTAAAATCCTAAACTCTAAACTTTAATTTTGAAACCTTAAACTCTAAATCCCTAAAAATTTAAAACTCTAAATTAAAACCATAAATCCTAAACCTTAAAATTCAAAACCCTTAATTCAAAACCTTAAATTTAAAACCCTAAAATTCAAAACACTAAACCCTTAAACCAAAGTACAAACATAAAAAATATTAACTAAATATAAATATTGAACATAATTAATTTCAAATTCATTCATAAAGTAAATTAATTTCAAATGAAAAATGTCCAATACAAATAGCTTAAGCCTTACTCGATTCGGAGGACTGACCAATATGGTAGGTTCGTTAGGGGCAATTACGCCGAGTATACCCAGCTAGCCTACACAATCCACACAGCTTGTCACCGTCTGTTTTCTCCATAATGTCCATTTCATTACTGATTCTAGTGATATGGGGACAACCTTTCAGATTCTTTCGCAAACTTTTGATCGAGATAAGCTCGAAAGTCGTTAGAGGCACCTCCTATGTGAACAAGTCAGGCAGGACAGGGAACTCGTTTTCTCAAATACGTAACGTACGCTCGAGAGTGCAAATGGAGTTGATGAACTGTTTAACATTGAGCGACACTTTAGCACAAGCTGCAACGATATGCGCACAGGGATAACGAAGTGTATTGAACCTCTTGCAATCGCAGTGTCTGTTTTGGAGATCAACCCCGAATAACCTAGGTGGAATACTAGGTCGACGCCCAATGGTCTCCATAACTTGAAATCGTTAAAACTATCGTGAATATATTTCAACGTTCATCATCCTCGCTCTCTGACGGTTTGCATCTATTGCATTCCTGACAGCTTCGAAAAACACGTGTTCGGCGTTCATCTGATCGATTTGTCGCATCTCCATTACTGGCATCAAGGTAGCCAACCTGTAAAACGTAACCGAGAATACTGATGAAATCGAAAGATGTCGTATTCTCTTGAACACGCCGTTAATCACTATGCCAGGTTGGTCGTCATTTGACCATATCGATACCCGTCATCGAAACTTTTAGATCATTGTCACGGCTCCATGGTACCCAACCACTCTCGCAAAGGCTTGTTCGTTTGACCTTTGATGTCACGCTCAAGCCTGGTCATTTTTTTTCGGAATCGGTGTGGCTCTAACTCATACACTGTAGGAATATTAAGAAAACATAAGCTACAATCTCGAATTAAAACATTAAAAATATAATTTGAAACTTAATTTTTTTTTACCTATTTTCACAAGTTGTCTCCTCTAGTCTACATTCCTATATTCTCGTTGGAAGTTAGCCATAATGTGTCAGCTGCAGTAAACGATCTCCATAGTACACCGGTACGCCTAATGGCCGCAATAATACCCTTCCCTCTATAGGAGATGTTGCAAATATTATCGTTATGAACAACATATCTCTGCGGGTTCGTCAAGAAGAATTCCCAGAGTTTCATGTCTTATTTATCCATAATAGCAAATGCTATCGGGAGCATGTTCTGATTCCCTTCTTGAGCCACCGTAATTAGTAGGATCTACGTATATTTCCCGTATAGTCAGGTCCCATCTACCTGGACAAATGGCTTGCAGTGAGGAAATGCTCGAACGTAGGGATCAAACATCCAAAAATATACTGAAAAATTCTTCTTCCCGGTTGTATGTTGTTATCTAAGCCATAATAAGGTCGCGTCACCAACTCAATCACAGTCCCCGACACGTACTATCGCATTGCGACTATCCATCTTTGCAGCACATTATACAATGCATCCTAATCACCAAACAACTGTTCCATTGCCATCTGTTTCGTAATCATGCTTTTCTATATGAAACCCGATAATGGAATTGTGATTACATCTCCATAACCAGTGTAGAAACTTTGATGGTCGGGTCGTCCTTAACCATTGGCATGATATGTGTGCAGATGGTTCTGGAATCAAGTTTCCGGTGATCTTCTGACAAACGTGTTGAACTGCATGTGTGAGGCCCATCAAATTTTCTTATCTCCCACATCTGCAACTTCTGGATAAATGCAGCTCGCACCTGCCACTTGCAACCTTCCGTCGACTTCCAGCACTCCCCGATATACAATGTCGGTTTAGACACTGCGACTTTGTAATCTATCGATACATTCATGCTATACCGCTTAATGGAAAAAATACACTCTTCCTTGGATTCAAATTTTTTGCCCACAAACAACTCTTCATGATCTGCTGCTACGGCCAATAGGTGAGAAGGTAGTACATCAAAGTACTCCGCGAACTCGACAGGTGTCGCATCGGGGTCTATAAGCGACATGTGTGCCCCAATAGGATTATTGTACATCAAAATATGCGTAAATGGATTTTCGATTGGAGACGCGTTATAATTTTCATCGTCATTTGCCCCTTCATCGTCAATATCATCCGAGACCTCATCCACATCCGGATCACTATCAATATCGACCTCATTATCAGAAGGAATACTACTATCATATCCAACATCTTCATCTGCATCATTCTCGGGTCCACCAGTATTAAGATCGATGTTTATCCCGCGTACGATTGATTGACTTTCAATGTACGATACTGGAACCACCATAAAAGGAGTTGGATCTTCATTTTCTACTGGTTCCACATCAACTAACTCTGCAAACAATTGAACTGGTGCATTTGGGCCACTTTGATTCGAACAATAAAGAGCAATCATTGTCTCCACGTCAATCCTTCTCCCACAACGTCTAAAAATTTGTGCACTAATCCTTTCTTTCATATCATCAACCGAGACATTTCAACGAAATCTCATTCCTATTTGTTGCCGACGATCAAATATACATCCAATCGATGTTCTCAAAATTACTCCATCGAAATAAATGCATACAAAAAATTGATTATTCATCTTCAATAAATTTGTTAAAAAATAAATAAAATTTCAATAAATAAAATACAAATTTAAAAATATACACTACTAAAATAAATTTATAACAAATTATTATCAAACTAAACATTAATCACCTAAACTATGTATAAAAATAACAAAATAATTACCTTTTTAATTCTCCTCTTCTCCTCTTTTTCTCCTCTGTTCTTCTTCTTGTTTCTCTTTGTTTTTTTTTTTTCACAAACTTAAATAAAATTTAAACATCCAAGAACCCTAAGCCCCCTTTTATAGGCATTTAGTGTCCCATTTAAGTTGGCACCACTATTATTATTATTATTATTATTATTATTATTATTATTATTATTATTTAATAATATTTAAATGAAATAAAAAAATATAAAAAAATTCGAAAACCCCTTGGTGCCGCCATCTTAAAGTCCTCTTTTGGTATCCTATTCTCATATTTAATTTTATGATATGTATTTAATTTTATTTTTTATTAAATAAATATTTTTTAATATTATTTTAGTCAAATAAAATAAATAATTTTTTATATTATTTTAGTAAATAAATATTTTTTTGTATTAAATTAATAAAAAATTCTAACCCTAACAAACAAATTCTTCCAAAAACCCTACAAATACACACACACACGGGGCACAATGGGGGACTGACAAGTGGCAAAACATCCCTTGCTGCCGCCACTTGATATCCTTCCACCAGTTTCAAGTTTTTTTTTTCGTATTTTTTTGTATAAAATTTATCCTTTTGGTGCCGTCACTTGATAACCCTCAACTAATATAATATTATTTTTTTTATTTTTAAATATATAAATTTAATTAAAAATAAAAAAAGTTCGTGTCAGAAATACTCACTAGTGCCACCATTTGGTATCCCTCCACCTAATTAAACATACTATTTTGGTAATTAATGGGATGGAGGTATTATTTTGTTAATTAATTATTTTTTATATTAAATTTGTAAAAAACCCAAATAGATTATTTAATTAAAATATATGTACATGTATGGAGCAACTTTAAAACTCATGACCAACATCTACCCCTTAATGGACTTACAAAATGCGGAGGATTAATTATTGGGCTCGTTCTAATAGACACCTTAAGAAATAAAAAAAATGTACATGTTAATTTATGTAAATTAAATTGTATATAACTATTAATAACAACTATTCAATTTAAATTCAAATAAAATTATATTTAAAAAAATATTTTTTTATTATTCAATACTTAGCTAGGCAAATTTAGAATTTTTTATTCACCTGGAAAATCTATCAAACAGTTGAAATTGTTTTATGTAAAATCATTTAAACACTAAAAAATATTTTTTTTTTCAAAATTTATTTACCATAAGTTAATTTTTTTATTTACCATATAAAGAAATTTCCAAAACAATTATTCATTATATGTATAATACATAACATTTATAGTGGTATTAAGTCAAATTCTTTTAATATGGATTTATTATTCATTGAATTCTACTCCACCAATGGGTAATTGTGATAAAAGTTATAATCTTAACTTTTAAGAAATGCATCCTTCCGATGTTGATCATAAGAAATTCAGGTTCGATTATTTATGTGTGTTGTCAAATTTCAAAAAGTTAAAAAAGTATAAATAGATACTATCATATAATCACAGTAATATATTAAAAAAAATTCACCCTTCCAAACTATTTTAATAATTGCAAAAAATCAATAAATAATACTAATTATATAATAATCCTAATTAAGTTACTCTATTTTCAAAATATCACATGTTATTTTCAATTTTTTAGCCGAATTAACTGAACTTAATAAATAATATTATAATATATAAATATTCGGTCAGAGGTTGATCGGTTCGGTTAATTTTTTAGAAGTATAAATTAATCGGTCAGTTAATTTGATTAATTTTTTTATGTTTTATACTTGTTTTAACCAAAAATAAAAAAATATATATATAAATTTTGGTTAATTCGATTAACCGATCAAATTAATCGAAAAAGTTTAGTTCGATTAACGATTAAAGGTTTAAAAAGATTGATTAATTCAATTAATGATAATTTGGATCGATTAACAAATTAAACACCCCTATCTCTTGAAAAAACAATCCAAATTATTATGTAATTGGTATTATTTATTGATATCATATAAAATTTATTATAAGATAATGATAAAAATTTTGTAATACTTATTAATGGAATCAAAACTAGTGGTATATTTTTCATCCCTATATTAACGATATTGATCCATTTTGTTAATTTTAAATACTATTTAATTTCATTACAGTGACTAATATATTCTTTGTACATTTGAAATTTAGCGTCTATATTTTTATTTTTAATTGTTTAATTTTTTTTATTTTTTAAATTTTAAAATTTAAATTTAATTGTCTAACACCATTAAAATTCTTCAATTAAATTAATTGAAAAAAAACTAAGATATTGGTGTAATAAAAAACTACATTTGTAATGAATCCAAATTTAGCGTAAAAATTTTATCAAAGTTGACAATAAAATCTGGATTTAAATATTCCAAGTATTATATTATAATAAATTCATTCATAAACATTAAAGAATACATTATGTTTGCAATATTACAATTATACATTCAATTAACCTGTATATGGCATGAAATACAAACTATTTTTATTATATTAAAAGAAGTAGCAACAGTGGTAGATTCGATCTACAGGTCTTAATTGAGCAAAATACTAGTAATCAATTTTAAAATTGGTGTAATGATGGTTTTAATATTTCTTTAATCGATTTTTAATTTTAAAATATTTAGAAAGTTTATTCATGTTATTAGAAAAACTAAAAGGTTTGGCTTAAAAGTTAAAGGCTTTTTGCTAAAGAAAAATCTACCTGTCGAAACCATTTCTCTTTTTTTTCAAAACGACGAGTTTTGAAATTTACTTTAATATTGGAAAATGGGAGTCGCCACCAATCTTTTATTCGGTGTGATTGGATCACCACAAAACTTTTTAAAAACTGTTTTGAAAACATATAGGTCTTCGAAATCCAGAAAAGCAGGTTCGGGAGTCGGTTACGCATGAGAAAGGATTAGCACCCTCATACGCCCAAAATTGGTACTGTATTGATTATTTTCGGGTCTTAATTTGTAACATTTAAAAGCTCGAATAAAGTTAAAAATACGATCCTTGAATGCATGAGTTAAGTTTAAAAGAAATCGGGTTTGTTTGGAAATCCCGCTATTTCAAAGTAATCGAGGAAGAAAGTTACGTCCAGTGAGTTAGGACATGACATTTCAAAATCCAGAAATAACGAGCTTTCCTTCGTAAAACTTTTTAAATTTTTGGAAAAGGAGGTTCGATTATCTCGATTTGAGGAAAGGTTGCACCTAGTAAGTTAAGGCACAAATTTTCGAAACTCGAAATAAAAGAATATTGTCTCGATTTTAAAGTTTTTATGAAAACAATTTTGAAAACAAACATGCGAGTTTAATATGAATAAGCAGTTAATACTGGATATTAAATAACGCGAAGTACGATAAATAAGAAGATAAAATGGTAAAAAATCAAAAATGCAAAATACGAGTGCATAATCGTTAAAATTAAAAGCAAATATTGATGAGAAAGAAGAATGATGCAATTGGTGTTGAAAATGAGACTTTTTGGATACCCGGGGGCAAAATGGTAATTTTGGATTCCCGAGGGGAATGGTAATTTTGGGAAAATTCGGGGTTAAAAATGGAATTTTTAGACATTCGGGGGTAAAAGGGTAATTTCAAGAGTTTCGAGGTAAAAAATGGAGTTTATGGACACTCGAGGGTAAAATGGTAATTTTTGAAAGTTTCAAGGTCAAAAATGGAAATTTTGGAGGTTCAAGGGTAAAAATGGATTTTTTGGAAGTTTTGGGGTCGAAAATGGAATTTTTGGAAGTTCGAGGGTAAAAATGGAATTTTTAGAAGTTTCGAGGTCAAGAATGGAATTTTTGAAAGTTTAGGGGTAAAATAGAATTTTTGGAAGTTTCAAGGTTAAGAATGGAATTTTTGGAAGTTCGAGGGTAAAAATGGAATTTTTGGAAGTTTCGGGGCTAAAAATGGGGTTTTTGGAAGTTTAAGGGTAAAAATGGAATTTTTGGAAGTTTAGGGTCAAAATGAGATTTTTGGAAGCCCGAGGGTAAAAATGTAATTTTTGAACAGTTTAGAGACCTCTAGGGAAATAAAACAGAAAACAAGTGACACGTGGCAGCCCCCCAGCCATCCTGACGTCAAATTATTAATTTGAAAACCATGAAAAATTTCTAGGTCAATTTTTTAATTAAAAAGAACTTGATTTGAGGATTAAATTAAAACAAATTAAAAAAAACAGGGACCGTTTGCATAAATGAATCAAAACAATGACACGTGGCAGCTTCTGAAGCTTTCAAAAAATCGAGGGATTAAATTGAAAAGCATTGAAAATTATTGGGCTAACTTACAATTAATTAATAAAATGAAGAGGACTAAATTGAAACAATCAAAAAATACGGAAGGACCAAATGCAAAAATATACCATTTTTGAAAAACAGGCGGATCCTAAAGTGGGTCGGGTCAGATTTCGGGTCGGCCATGGGTAGAGGTTGAAATGGCATCGTTTTGGCCTCTAAGTTCAGATGCCAAAACGGTGCCGTTTGGATAGGGGTATATAAACCTATTTTCTAGGGAAAAAAAAGACTTTTTCATTTTATTTAAAAAAAAATCATTCCCCCACTTTTTCCTCTCTGAAATTCTCCAAGGGGCCGACCGTGGCTCCTTCGCTGGTTCGTCGACGGTTGGCTGCTACGCACACCACGCGCTGCTGCCCTTACATCGCCCAAGTCTCCAGTCATCGCACATGCGTCTTTACGCCGTCCAGATTCACCTACGCGCCGTCAGGCAGACCGAAAGATCTAGATTCTCCCTTTTCTCTCTTTTTTTTTTTAAAAAAAAAACATTTTCGATTTTTTCTTCCAAAATCCTTTTCCCTTTTTTATACCCTTTTTTTTTTTAAATTCTATTTCAGAACTTGAAAGTATAGATTTCATTCGTCGAAATCCAGATTTGATTCATGGTTTCTATTTTGTTTCAAGTCGGTTCGTTAAGATTCTTTTTTAAAAACCTTTTTATAATTCTTTGCTCTTTCTTTTTGCAGATCTATGCACGACGAGGCGATGGCGGCATTCAGGGGAAACTCCGGCGCGAAGCCTCGACGACGGCAGAACCAACCGAGGATAAGCCCTCTGACCTTTCGATTTTTATTATTATTAATTATTAATATTATTATTAATTACTAATAGTTATTATCATTATTATTAATAATAATATTATTATTAAAATAGTTATTAATGCCATTAATATTAAAACGTTATTTAATAAATTATTATTAAGGCTATTTATTAACAAAGAGGGGTAATAAATATTGATTGGATGTATTATATATAAGTACTAATGTATATTGGCAACTGATGAGTTAGAGATTTAAAGTCTAAACGGCAGTAAACATGCATTGAATAGTACCTGGCTGATTTTTATGCTTGAATATCCTTGGTTGCTTCGTGTATTTAATGGTGTGTTCTTGCTTGGACACTTCTTCTTGATACTGATTCTTTAGTATACTCTATAATGTTATTAAAGAGCTATTTTTGTATTGGCTTGTAATTTTTCCCAAAAAACCAAAAACAACCCCTTTGCAAAAGATTGAATCTGATTTTTATAACTAGTGTTACAATGATGATTATTTTTTGTTTGCCATTTAATACTGGTCTTTTCTCCTTTTTTGCAGGTGCAGCAATGGTGGCTATGCAGTGACGGTGGCAGAGCAAGTTGAAGGTGGTGGCACTGCCAGTGCTGACGTGGCAGGGCCTGGTTGGTTGGGATGGAAGGTGGCTGGTAGCAACTTGCTGCTATGCTTTGGGCCTGAGATGTAATTGGGTTAATTTTGTAATTGGGCCCCAATTTGGGCTTTTGTAATTGGACACTTGGACTTGGGCTTGTATTTGGACATTTAATATTTATAATAAGTTTTAAATTTAAATATAAATCTAAATTTAAATTAAATTTAAATTTTAAAACAAATTTAAATTTAAATTTAAAATAAATTTAAATTCAAAATCAATTTAATCTTAAAATAAATCTTAAAATGGGTTTAAATGTTAGGCCCAGTCAAAATTGGGCTTCAACAGCTGCCTCTCTTTACTCGTTGCTGTGTAACAGGAATAGAGCAAAGACCAAAAGAAAGCCCAATTTGTCTACTTCCATTTCTTCGCTGCTCTTTCTTCAATTGGTCCACCCTTCGCTTTATTGACTGTTTGATTTTCCCGCATCTACCTCTGCATCTTCTGTATTACGACTCCATCTTGCCCTAAGGTAATCGTCAAAAAGACAAAATTTGCTACTGTAGCTTCACTCCATTCTCTTGAAATTTCAAGGAGATTGGAATTCATCACCGTAGTCTTTGAGTCTGGTTTCATTGACTTGGCCTTCTTCTCAGTATCTCATCAGGAAGACGACCGCATCGCTTGTTTTGATCCACTTCTTTGTGTTTCCTCACGAAGACGGATTTGGTTCACTTATTCGTATCTCATCAGGAAGCTAATATTTTTATTGCTTCGCCCTGTTTCTCCGTATCTCATCAGGAGGTTGGGGTCGAAGATTTGTTTGCATTGAGTTGGTATACTTCTCTGTATCTCATCAGGAAGATGACCGCCTCACTTGTTTCAATCCGCTTCTCTGTATCTCATAAAAAAGACGAATTTGGTTAACTTCTCAGTATCTCATCAGGAAGCTAACCTTTTTATTGCTTCGTCCTGCTTCTCAGTATCTCATCAGGAAGCTGGGGTCGAAGATTTGCTCGTATTGAGCCTCGAGTTGGTATTCTTCCCTATGTCCTATCAGGGAGATGACCGCCTTACTTGTTTCAATCCGCTTCTCTGTACCTCATGAGGAAGATGAATTTGGTCCACTTCTCAGTATATCATTAGGAAGCTAACCATTTTATTGCTTCGACCTGCTTCTCGGTGTCTCATCAGGAAGCTGGGCTTCGAAGAATTGCTCACATCAAGTGCGGGTTTGATTTGGTCTTCTTCTTAGTATCTCATCAGGAAGATGATCGTGTCGTTTGTTTTAATTCGCTTCTCTGTATCTCATCAGGAAGACAAATTTGGTTCACTTCTCAGTGTCTCATCAGGAAGCTAGGGTTCGAAGATTTGCTCATATCGAGCGTGGGTTTGGTTTGGTCTTCTTCTTAGTATCTCATCAGGAAGATGACTGCATCGTTTGTGGATAATTGCAATCTGCCTCGTGATCGGGGTAAGGTATTGGAGTCCTGCACCTTTTCAACTTTTCCTTGGTGATCTTAATGATTCATCTCGCCATATGGCGGGGATGTGACCTGTGAAATATGCTCCTATGGGCTTCTATGTTAGCCCAAATTAGAAAGTCATAATTAGAATGAATTAAATGCTCCTAACTTGTATGAATGTGTATGATGAATGTCAAATTTATTTATTATTATTCAGGTCGGCATGATCTGTCGCCCGTCCAAATTCTGTCTCTGATGTGTTACTCCATCTTTTTCTAGGTTGTTCTAGAACTGCTTGTTTTTAAGTTTGTCTTCCCATTGGTGATCTTGTTTCGGACTTCTGTAACTTCTGAAAATTCCAGAATAATGCTTATAACTTTTTGTATGATTTATTAGTTAATTACCCGTTATTTAGATGCGAAATGCTTGAACAAAATTGTGCAGAAACAAAGTCTTATTTTGAAAATTCTATTAAAAAAAGGATCGAAGGAAACAACATTAGTCGAAAATTGCCAAGTATACAATAAAAGATAATTAGTTGCCTCGGATATCGCAAAATGAGCTACTCTGCGCTGACCTGCTTGAGAATCATTCCTAGCTCAAATGTGTGTCTAGAAGATCTAGAGTGCTTTGTTGATGTTTTCAAGTTGTAACATTCCTTCATCTCGTCGACCCATTCTTGGTTCCAGGACGCCCTTTTCGGGTTTTCATCCTGAACCCTTTTTTTTTCGAGATGCCCTTTGTGAGTTTTCATCTCAATTCCCCTTTTGTTTTTAGGCAAAGTATTTTTTCACCGAGTCTGAATTGACGGGGTTGTACAGATCCTTGCCGTCCATTTCTATTAGGATGAGAGCTCCTCCTGAGAAAGCTTTCTTTACCACATAAGGTCCTTCCCAATTGGGCATCCATTTCCCACGAAAATCTTTATGTATGGTAAGTATCTTTTTCAAAACTAGATCTCACTCATAGAATTCCCTGGGACGAACCTTTTTGTCGTAAGCTCGCATCATTTTTTCTGGTACATCTGGCCATGGAAAATGGCTTTTAATCTCTTTTCCTCGATTAAATTCAACTGATCATATCGAGCTTCGATCCATTCAGCCTCATCTAGTTGAAGCTCGGTTAAGACTCGAAGGGAAGGTATTTCAACCTCTATAGGCAAGATTGCTTCTATACCGTATGCCAATGAGAATGGTGTTGCCCCAGTAGAAGTCCTGACTGATGTTCTATAGGTAAAGAGGGCAAATGGTAGTTTTTCGTGCCAGTCTTTGTAAGTCTCAGTCATTTTTGTCACAATCTTCTTGATGTTCTTATTAGTTGCCTCCACAGCTCCATTCATTTTTAGGCGATATGGAGAAGAATTATGATGCTTGATTTTGAATTGTTCGCGAACTTCTGTTATCGTGCTATTGTTCAAATTCAGGGTATTGTCGGATATGATCCTGTCAGGCATCCTGTATCGGTAAATAATTTCCTTTTTTAGGAACTTGCTAACCGCAGACTTGGTAACATTTGCATATGAGGTTGCCTCTACCCATTTAGTAAAGTAGTTAATCACCACAAAGATGAATCTATGGCCATTGGAAGCCTTTGGAGAAATTGGTCCGATGACATCCATGCCCCACATAGAAAAAGGCTAGGGAGAGGTCATGAGATGAAGGTGTGATGAAGGTACATGAATCTTGTCTCCATAGATCTAGCACTTATGGCACTTCTTGGCATAATTGATGCAATCGCCCTCCATAGTAGACCAGTAATACCCAAATCTCATTATTTACCGGGCCATCATGAAACCGTTGGCGTGTGTCCCACAAATGCCTTCGTGAACTTCTTCTAAGATCTTTTAGCTTCAATTACGTCGACACATCTCACTAACACTTGATCTTTTCTCCTCTTGTACAAGATTTCCCCGTCTAGGACATATTCACTGGTTAGTCTTCTTAATGTCCTCATTTCATTTTCTGAGGCTTGCTCGGGGTACTTTTGATCTCTCACAAATTGAAGAATATTCTGGTACCATGGGCAATCATCCTTTTCTTCTTCTTCCTCTGCCTCAATACCACAACAATGAGCAAGAGCTTCATAGATACTCATCTGAATGGGCTTTACATCTTCTGTCCTACTCACCTTAATCATCGAGGCTAAAGTGGCAAGAGCATCGGTAATCTAGTTTTCTTCTCGTGAGAGATAATGGAATGTGACGTCATCGAACTCCGTGATCAACTCGAGGACCAATCTGCTGTAATCCACTAGCTTAGAATCCCTTATTTCCCATTCTCCTTTGAGTTGATAGATTACCAGTGCGGAGTCTCCATAAATCTCTAAAATTTTGATTCCTCGCTCTATGACCACACGGATTCCCAAGATACATGCTTCGTATTTAGCCACGTTGTTTATGCAATCAAAATCAAGTTTGCTGCTGAAAGGGTAGTGATCTCCTTCTGATGATACCAAGATTACCCCGACCCCATTACCTATGGCATTTGAAGCTCTATCAAAATTCAATCTCCAAGGTCGTTCTACAGTGATTGCCCTTTCAATAGTCGCAATATACATTAAATCTTCATTCGGGAAATCGAAGTTTATCGGCTCATAGTCCTCTAAAGCCCTACTGGCCAGGAAGTCTGCTATCACACTGCCTTTTATTACTTTTTGATTGACGTAGACTATTTCGAATTTCGAGAGCAAGATTTTCTATCGAGCCAATCTCCCATTCAATGCAGCTGACTACATCAGGTACTTTAAAGGATCTAATTTCGAGATCAACCAAGTGGTATGGTATAACATGTATTGTCTTAGTCTGCGTGTAGTCCAGACTAGTTCACAACATAATTTTTCAATTGGCGAATATCGCATCTTGCAATCAGTGAATTTCTTACTGAGATAATATATCGCCCTTTCCTTCTTTTCGGATTCATCGTGTTGGCCTAGTACGCATCCCATGGAATTTTCAAAGATTGTCAAGTACAGGATCAATGTTTTATTAGGAATTGGAGGTACCAAGATGGGAGCTTTAGATAAATAATCTTTAGATTTTGTTAAAGGTTTCTTGGCATTCATCATCCTATACATCCGGGTTGCGCTTTCTAAGCAGGCGGAAGATAGGATCGCATTTCTCAGTCAACTGTGAAATGAACCGAGCAATGTAATTTAGTCTTCCTAAGAACCCTCGAACTTCTTTTTGCAAGCTGGGTGGTGGTAGCTCCTGTATGACTTTGACTTTATCCGGGTCAATTTCAATTCCTCTTTTGCTGACTACAAAGCCTAACAATTTTCCTGATGTGACCCTAAAAGTGCACTTTGCTGGGTTTAGCTTTAATTGATATTTCCTTAGCCTTCTAAATAATTTTCTCAAGATTCTTACATGTTCTTCCTCCATTTGGGATTTCGTAATCATGTCATCGACGTAAACTTCAATCTCTTTATGCATCATGTCATGGAACAGGGTCACCATGGCCCTTTGATAAGTTGCCCCTGCATTTTTTAGTCCGAAGGGCATCACATTGTAGCAAAATGGTCTTCATAGCGTGACAAAGGTAGTTTTGATCATATCCTCAAGGTCCATCCTTATCTGATTATACCTAGAGAAACCATCCATAAAGGAAAACAGAGAATGTCCTGTCGTGTTATCGACTAAAGTGTCGATGTGGGGAAAGGAGAAATTATCCTTTGGGCTAGCTTTATTTAAATCTCGATAGTCCACACACATACGCACATTTTCGTATTTTTAAGGAACGGGGACTATATTAGCTACCCATTCAGAGTATTTAACTACCTAGAGAAAACCGGCGTCAAATTGTTTCTTGATTTCTTTTATTTTTAACAACACATCCGGTCTCATCCTTCGGAGTTTTTGTTGCACGGGTCTGCTTTCTTCCTTTATAGAGAGTTTGTGCACCACAATGTCAGTGCTCAAGCCGAGTATATCTTGGTAAGACCATGCGAAGATATCTTGGAACTCTTGAAGCAACTCGATAAGATTCCTTCTAGTTTCTACGGAGATGTTTGTCCCAATTTTCACCTCTTTCTTTTCATCTTCGTGCCCCAGATTAATAACTTCCATTGGGTTTGAATGAGGCAGGATCTGTTTTTCTTCCTGTTCCATCATTCTTAACAGATCCGGAGGCAGATTACAATCTTGATTATCTTCAAGGTCCTGAAGCTCTTCCAAACACGTATCTTGCTCGAAGCGAGGTTCTAAGTTAGCGTCAGGGTTACTCATATTATTGATATTCGAGGATCTGTAAAGGGATGAAAGGAAGGTCCAAAGAGCAAAATAAATTTTCGAAAGAATGATTATGTGTTATATTTATGAGTATGTATGTATTAAAGAATAATTAATCTTGTTTATTGGATATATACGAATGGTTTATTAAGCTGAATGAAAGAATAATTATGGAGAGATATATAAGATGGAAAGTGTATTTCATTCAAAATAACTGAATAATGACCATGGGCCCTTTTACAAAAAGATCCATATTGCTTTCGAGCTTAAAGCAATAGGTGTTTTCGAGCATTACTCTGAGGAAATCTTAAAAATTACAGGGAGTTCCTTCACGGTCCAATTATTCAAGGTGCTTCCAGGTGCACACGGACCAATTCTTGATGGATTCCCTTCTTTTCCTTCATCTGATATAGCATTAATGCCTAGATCTTTCATGATGCCCTCTTTGATTCCAATCGTCACTCACTCCTTTTCCCGCTCTGTTTTCTAGTTGATCACCCCTCCTGAGACGAAAGTCTCATAGATGTGCGGGAAGACCATGGGTTCCCATGAGATGTCCTTTCCAGACAATCTGACCCTCCTTATTTCTTGCCTTTTTTCTTGCTCTTTCCTTTTTTGTTTCGTGTCCGGCTTGCACCCCAGGCCATAACGATCCTGTTTTTCTATTAGTATCGACACATTAACTCTTAATTAGAGGTATTTTCCTAGTCCTTTCCCAGGTATAGCTCCTTTTCCGACTGTTAATTGCAAGCTCATCTTGGTGGTCGATAATAATGTAAGACAGGTATCTTGCTTCCTTCTGAAATGAAAGTTGCATTGACAAACTCTAGTGAGCGGAACGAGCACTCCACAACCTCCTTGTCTATTCCCACGTAGGGTGAATCGCTCGTTATGGACGCGATTATTTCCTCCTCAGCATTAATCGTGATTAGCAGCCCTTCATTTATTAGCTTCACTTTCTAGTGTAAAGAAGAAGGTATTGCTCCAGCTGAGAGGATCCATGGTCTTCCCAGCAGACAGTTATAAGTGGGCCTAATATCCATCACTAGAAAATCCACTTCATATGTGTTCAGCCGAATTTGAAGAGGTATTTCAATCTTTCCCATTACCTTCATTTCTGTCCCGTCAAATGCTCTCACTATGTTATTACACCCCTTCATGTGAGAGCTATCAATTGGCAATCTTTGCAGTGTAGCTAGCGGTAGCACATTCAGGGCTGAACAATTGTCTATGAGTACTCCAGGTAACGTATACCCTTTACAATAGGTATTGATGTGTAAAGCCTTGGTGGAGCCTATTCCTCCCGTCGATATTTCATCATCGCTGAAGAAAATAAAGTTATCGACACTCACGTTATTGACCAATCGATCTAGCTTACTGACGGAGATGTCATCTGCTACATACGTTTAGTTCAGCACCTTCATTAGTGTGCTTCGATGGGCTTCCGAGCTTAAGAGCAATGATAGGATCGATATCCGAGTAGGTTGTTTGTGTAGTTGTTCCACTACACTATATTCACTATGCCTTAAAACTTTAAAAACTCCTTTGCCTCTTTCTCAGATACAGGGTCGTTTGTGAGTGCTTCGGGCTTGCTATTTATTTCTTCCTCAGGCTAGCACATTCTTGTTTTCCCGTTACTGACCTCTTTTTCTTTATTTACAGGGTCATATGTTTTACCGCTACGGGTAACAAGATTCACGTCCTTCACAGGTTCCCCCTCTCTTCGTATGGTCACGTTACAATTATAACACCATGGAACCTTCTTACTATTCCTGTAAGAAAACGTTGCAGGCTTTTGTATGATGATGCGAGGGGTTGTCTGTTCTTTTTCCGTGCCACAAATAATCACCTTGGGGCGATTACTTCCATAAGCCTTAGCTGTTCCGTGCTCGGAGGCACAAACATCATTAGCTTCCCCTCCTTCTTCAAAAAATTTCAGCTCTCTATTGTCCATCAACATCTGCACCACGGCTTTGAACTCGACGGAATTTTGAATTTCATGCCCCTTAACGTCATGAAACTCACAATGATTATCATCCTCAATTATCACACTCTTTTTATCCTTCACGATTATCCCTTCTTTGACCAACTCTTGCCATACCCAACGAAGTGGAGACTTAATTTCTTCAACATTTCTTTTAATTTTCCAGGCTCCTTCTAGCAAAGCATTCACCCCTTGCTCTGGGTGATTAGGCAGAGGATTCCCAGCTATATTGGGCTTTGTTGGCTCTTTTAATTTTACGACTCCAGTCCTTCGACTCCTCTTTTAAAAGCAGGGCAGTTTTCAATCGAGTGTCTTTTTGCCCCTGCATGGTATTCACAGTGAGCATTCACATCGTACCAAGCCGGGAATGGGGGTTTATATGCTCTTACACGCTGAGAAGCTACCTCATACGCATCATACAGTATCTTGTAGAGTTCTTTGTATGACATCGGAAGGGGAGTATATTAAACTCTTCCTCTATTTGGCTTGGTGCCCGGTTCCTGCAGCGGAGCATTTTGGTAATTGCCCATTGGAGCTTTGGGCTGACCTGTCACGAAGGGTTTGGTGTAGCTAGGTCGTATATGCTTGCATTGTTGACCTTATTATCCCTTCTTTTGGGGGCAGACCTTTTAGGGTTTTTTTTAGTTTCAATCTTGTTGGCCTTGATTGTATTTTCAATCATCTCCCCCGATATGACCATATCAAAGAAACTCTTGGTGGTGTTTCCTAATAGGTGATTCAGGTAAGGAGCTTTTAAGGTATTGACAAACAACATTATTGTCTCCTTTTCTGTTAGTGGTGGTTGTACTTGGGTTGCCACCTCGCGTCATCTCTGCGCATATTGTCTAAAGCTCTCGTTCGACTTCTTCTCCATATTTTACAATGTAAGCCGATCAAGAGCTATTTCTATCACATGATCATATTGCTTTAAGAAAGCTTGTGCCAAATCTTTCCATGAATGGATTTTTGATCAGCTCAATTGATTGTACCATTTGATTACCGACCCGACCAGGCTGTCTTGAAAGTAATGAATTAACAATTGATCATTATGCACGTGCCCCGCCATCTTCCTGCAGAACATGATTAAGTGGGCTTCAAGGCAGCTCGTCTCGTTATATTTTTCAAATTCTGAAACTTTGAATTTGGAAGGGAGAACCAGATCCGGAATCAAACTTAAATCTTTGGCATCTACCCCATAAGAAATTTCAACTCCCTGTATCGCGTTGATTTTCTCCTCTAGTCATCTGTATTTTTCCTCTATTTGTCTAGGGAGATACTCTATTATCATCTCGTCGAAGTTTGGGACACCTAGATTCACAGCATTATCCTCTGGGTTTGACCCTAATCCAATTGGATAATTGGCTGGTCTCGACGTGCCCGTGGCTTGTTGCTGTGCTCTTATAGTAATGGTGGGCTCCCGTACCGACATTTCATGTGAAGCCGGGTTGTGGAGAGGTGTAAAGCCTGGGGGGACTATTGGGTCCTCTTCTTCCTCAATAGCAGGGCTCTTTCCTTTATCGACCATGCTCTGTTTTACTTGCGCTAATTCATTCATTAGGCTCTTTTGTAATTCCATGAATTGATTTTTCATTTCCTTGCACATCATGGTCATTTGCTCTTAGATGCGCTCTTGCATCTGGTCTTGTAATTCTTTTTGGATTTGTTCAAGTATTTGCTTCATGGCCTTAGTTTTCTTTCGAGTATTATAGCGATGTGAGTTTTCAATGATTACTAATGTAGCTGAATTGTAAATTTTTAATAAGTTAGGATTGTTATGCAGAAATATGCAAAAATGTGATGCGAATAAGATGCATGTATGCAAGAGAAAGGTATTAACTTATAATTCATTTTCCATTTAGAAAACTTCATTTGGATAACAAGTTCCTTAACATAAAGAAAATTACATAAACGATTTTACTTTGATGCTCAGAGCCTTGACTTTCTTAAAGAGTCTTGATAGCTTTTGACCTCGTTCCGTCTTCGTCTCGTACTGTATGCTTAGCTCTTTTGCTTCAACTGCCAGTGTTTGCACATGATCAGCTACTTCACGGATTTGATTTAAGGCCTCACCCATAACATAATTCCTCTCTCTGACTTCTTTTTAGGTTTGCTGAAGATGTCAATCATTTGTCTCCAATGTCCTTTCCAAAATCTCAGTTCGTATTTCACTATTCTGCAAAGAGGCTTCTAATTCTTCCACCCTCTTATTCAGTCTCTCGATCTCAGCTCGGCTTGCCTTCAACTCCATTACTGAATTTTGGTTACGATGCCTGTACAAGGATTCCTCCAATTCTCCTACTTGAGCTTTTAATTCGGTCACTTCGGCTTGGCTTTCCAGAAGGCTACTTTTCATAGCATTTTCCTAAACTTGGGCGCTTTGAAATTTGTTTTTCCAGTGACTTGTTTTATTTTTTTCTTCGCAAATTTTCTACTGCCATTGCTCTGACGTCTTACCTAAACCGATGGTTCTCATTGACAATCGAAGCTTTTTATAGTCCTTTTTTAGGCTGCTAAGATCTTCTTCAGCCTTATTCTTCCCTTTTCTCAATTTTTCCGCTTTTAGCTTCTGAACATCAACTTCCAATCCTAAAAGCACCTTCTCTTCTTCCAGCTTTTCTATCATTTTCTCCATCTCAGCATTTTTCTTTTCGAAATCTTGTTTAATTATTTCTAATTCAGTCGGGACAACCTGCAAGTATTCTTCAATTGGGCGGACAATCTCCAGGTTTAGCACAGGAATATTGTTGTTGATCCTTCTGTTTCTCCATCAATCATATTCTGTAATTATCATGGGATTGACGCCAAATGCTTTCATTTTTTGAACCTGGTTCCATGTATTTGAGATTTCCCGAATAATTTTCTTATTATTTTCTCCCCGGTACGCGAATTCACACTGAGCTAACCCTTGAGTCGCGCGTATGAACTGTCTTGATTTGTATTGTTTTGAAACTAACAAAGGTGCATATCCTGTTACACCCCATATTCCTACCAATGAGACCCAGTCGAGATCTCCGCACCGATACAATATTTCATCAGGGGCGAACTATAGTGCTCGCCACTCTATGTCTTCCTCTTTGAGGCTTTGGAGTATGGTCATCCACTTTTCTTCTGAGAAGTTTTCTTGTCTTTGCGTGGCCATGAACTCTTTCAAAGGGTAGTAATTTTTAGACAAGTACTAGGAGACTTTTTCTGTTTTTCAGAAGTGACTATGAAACCATACCATCAATAGCGGTGCGCAAGCAATAAATCGACCTTCTCCCTCTTTTTTACACGTAGTTAAGGATCTGAAAGTTTCAATCAGTATGGCCGGGACAGGTGTCACTCTTTTACTCAATCTATCGAATAAATCTATCACTGCGTCTTCTATATGCCCCAAAGCCTTTGGAAAAACGACCAATCCGTAGATACTTAGGGCTAAGATGTCGATCTTTTTCTTTGCATCTGGATGAGCCAGTATCAAATCTCGTAGACTTTTCCACGTGATGCACTTGTTATCGCCTTTGACCTTAACTCGAGCTGCAACCCACTGTTTGCTCATGCCAGTGATATTTATTAGTCTTTTAACAATGGTCGGAAGATTTAGAGCTCTAGAATAGGCTTTTTCTACCGAAATCTTCGGACAACGGAGCATAATAGTGTATTCTTCTATCGTCGGTGTCATGTCTATATACCCGAAGGTGAAGCAATTGTAGGCTGGGTTCCAATACTGTGTTAAGGCTCTAAAATGGGATTTGTCTACTTTAACTTCGCACAAGTATGACAAATCTCCGTATTCTTGGTAAAATGTCTGTTTCATGTTGTTGTCCCAACTGTCTCATATCTCTTTCAACTCTAGCACATTGTTTTGAGCCATGCTGATCCTGGTATAATCCTAAAGCTCTGACTCATATCCTTTCACTAAGCTGTCCCCCTTTTGGCGCTGAGTCTCCTCCGACCACATGCGCATGACCATATTGTCCTCCACCTTATCAAAGTACTTGTTTTCCATGATTGATTCTCTTATTGGTAACTGAACTTTTGAGTCTATATCTTTCCTTTATATGATGATGAAGTGCAATGCAAAAAGAGATAAAATAAACAAGTTAACGAAACACAACAATATCAATATACAAGCATAAAACCTAAGAGTTTATCTTGGGTGGTTGCTAAATAGTTCAGTATAACTCCGTCTAAAGCAAGTTCCTACGCCTTGCTATATGTGGTTTTAGGTTGTGAAGTAGGGGTACCCAAATCAGCAGATTCCTCGATCCTTACCCTTTACAAGCTCATACGGACGAGTTCGGTTTAGGGGGACGCATTTTCCACATGTTTGCACGGAAGTGAAAACTTCACGAAAACAAGGGTACTTTGTAATCCCGAAAGCGATCCACTATCCTGCACGGAGGGAAGACCTCACGAAAGAGTAGTTTTCGGCTTCCACTTAAAAAGGTAATATCATATGCAGATTTACACTAGCAATATCACATAATATAATGTCACAAAAGATGTCGAGGATCGCATATTAAACAAAACTGAGGCTTAAAAGTTTCCAAAGAAGACCCGAAAATAATCAATTTTGGCTTGACTCTCATTTTTTTTTTAAAAAGGTCTCCCCAATAGAGTCGCCAGCTGTCGAAACCATCCTTTTTTTTTTCAAAATGACGAGTTTCGAAAATTACTTTAATGTTGGAAAATGAGAGTCGCCACCAATCCTTTATTCGGTGTGATTGGATCACCACAAAACGTTTTAAAAACCGTTTTGAAAACATGTAGGTCTTGAAATCTAGAAAAGCAGGTTCGAGAGTCGGTTACGCATGAGGAAAGATTAGCACCCTCATACGCCCAAAATTGGTACCGTATTGATTATTTTCGGGTCTTAATTTGTAACATTTAAAAGCTTGAATAAAGTTTAAAATAAGATCCTTGAATGCATGAGTTAAGTTTAAAAGAAATCGGGTTTGTTTGGAAATCTCGCTATTTCAAAGTGATCGAGGAAGAAAGTTATGTCCAATGAGTTAGGACATGACATTTCAAAATCCAGAAATAACGAGCTTTCCTTTGTAAAACTTTTTAAATTTTGGGAAAAGGAGGTTCGATTATCTCGATTTGAGGAAAGGTTGCACCTAGTAAGTTAAGGCGTAAATTTTCAGAATCGAAGATAAGGAAACATTGACTCAATTAAGGGAATTCGATTATTTCGATTTGAAGAAAAATTACCCCTAGTAAGTTAAGGCGCAAATTTTTAAACTCGAAATAAAAGAATATTGCCTCGATTTTAAAGTTTTTATAAAAACAATTTTGAAAACAAACATGTGAGTTTAATATGAATAAGCAGTTAATAATGGATATTAAATAACGTAAAGTAAGATAAATAAGAAGATAAAATGGTAAAAAAATCAAAAAAGCAAAATACGAGTGCATAATGGTTAAAATTAAATGCAAATATTGATGGGAAAGAAGAATGATACAATCGGTGTTGAAAATAAGACTTTTTGGATACCCGAGGGCAAAATGGTAATTTTGAATTCTCGAGGGGAGGAATGGTAATTTTGGGAAAATTCGGGGTTAAAAATAGAATTTTTAAACATTCGGGGGTAAAAGGGTAATTTTAAGAGTTTCAAGGTCGAAAATGGAGTTTTTTGACACTCGGGGGCAAAATGGTAATTTTTGAAAGTTTCGGGATCAAAAATGGAAATTTTGGAGGTTTGAGGGTTAAAACGGAATTTTTGGAAGTTTCGAGGTCAAAAATAGAATTTTTTGAAGTTTCGAGATCAAAAATGAAATTTTTAGAATTTCGAGGGGTAAAAATGGAATTTTTGGAAGTTTCGGGGTCAAGAATGGAATTTTTGGAAGTTCGGTGGTAAAAATGGAATTTTTGGAAGTTTCGAGGTCAAAAATGAGATTTTTGGAAGCTCGAGGGTAAAAATGTAATTTTTGAATAGTTTAGGGACCTCTAGGGCAATAAAACCAAAAACAAGTGACACGTGGTAGCCCCCCAGGCATCCTGACGTCAAAGGATTAATTTGAAAACTATGAAAAATTTTTGGGTCAATTTTGTAATTAAATAGAATTTGATTTGAGGATTAAATTAAAACAAATTAAAAATAAGAGGGACCGTTTGCATAAATGAACCAAAACAATGACACGTGGCAGCTCCTGATGCTTCCAAAAAGTCGAGAGATTAAATTGAAAGGCATTGAAAATTATTGGGCTAATTTACAATTAATTAAAAAAATGAAGAGGACTAAATTGAAACAGTCAAAAAATACGGAAGGATCAAATGCAAAAATATACCATTTTTGAAAAACACACGGATCTTGAGGCGGGTCGGGTCGGATTTCGAGTCGACCACGGGTAGAGGTTGAAACGGCATCGTTTTGGCCTCTAAGTTCGAATGCCAAAACGGTGCCGTTTGGATAGGGGTATATAAGCCTATTTTCTAAGGAAAAAAACACTTTTTCATTTTATTTAAAAAAAAAAATCATTCCCCCACTTTTTCCTCTCTGAAATTCTCCAAGGGGCCACCCGTGGATCCTTCGTTGGTTCGCCGGCGGTTGGCTGCTACGCGCACCACGCGCTGCCGCCCTTACGTCGCCCAAGTCGTCGATCATCGTGCATGCGTCCGTACGCCGTCCAGATTCACCCACGCGCCGTCAGGTAGACCGAAAGATCTAGGTTCTCCCTTTTCTCTCTTTTTAAAAAAAAAAAAAACCTTTTCGATTTTTTCTTCGAAAATCCTTTTCCCTTTTTTATACCCCTTTTTTTTTAAAAAAATTCTATTTCAAAACCCAAAAGTATAGATTTCATTTGTCGAAATCCAGATTTGATTCATTGTTTCTATTTTGTTTCAAGTCGGTCCGTTGAGATTCTTTTTTAAAAACCTTTTTATAATCATTTGTTCTTTCTTTTTGCAAATCCATGCACGACGAGGCGATGGCGGCGTTCAAGAGAAACTCCGGCACGAAGCCCCGACGACGGTAGAACCAACCGAGGATAAGCCCTCTGACCTTTCGGTTTTTTTTTATTAGTTATTAATATTATTATTAATTACTAATAGTTATTATCATTAATAATAATAATAATAATATTATTAAAATAGTTATTAATGCCATTAATATTAAAACGTTATTTAATAAATTATTATTAAGACTATTTATTAACAAAAAGGGGTAATAAATATTGATCGGATGTATTAAATATAAGCACTAATGTATATTGGCAACTGTTGAGTTAGAGATTTAAAGTCTAAACGACAGTAAACATGCATTGAATAGTACCTGGGTGATTTTTATGCTTGAATATCCTTGGTTGCTTCGTGTATTTAATGGTGTGTTCTTGCTTGGACACTGCTTCTTGACATTGATTCTTTAGTATACTCTATAATGTTATTAAAGAGCTATTTTTGTATTGGCTTGTAATTTTTCCCAAAAAACCAAAAAAAGCCCCTTTGCAAAAGATTGAATCTGGTTTTTATAACCAGTGTTACAATGATGATTATTTGTTGTTTGCCATTTAATACTGGTTTTTTCTCCTTTTTTGCAGGTGCAGCAATGGTGGCTATGCAGTGACAGTGGCAGAGCAAGTTAAAGGTTGTGGCACTGTCAGTGCTGACGTGGCAGGCCCTGGTTGGCTGGGATGGAAGGTGGTTGGTAGCAACTTACTGCTATGCTTTAGGCCAGAGAGTTTGGGTAAAATATTAAGCCTGAAAATGGGCTTGGATAAAAAATTTAAGCCTATTTAAAATATGGGTCGAACTCGGGCTTGAATGACTCGTTTTTAAGTTTATAATATTTTATGTTATATTATATAATTTAGAACACATTTAAAAAATAAACATATACTAAATATATAATACTATTTTAATATAAACGTTAAAATAATGTTAGGATGATTATATAAAATAAAATATATATAAAATTATTAAATATAAAAACAATATAATATCAATATTTTTTTTAAAAATAAAAAATAATATGGGCGAACTTAAAATAGGCTTGAGTTAGTCTTTTGAAAATTTGGACGAGTTTGGATAAAATTTTAAGCCTATATTTTGGGTTAGGTTGGGCTTAGATAAGCATAAAGTATATTAATATCAATCTCGAACCCGGCTCGACTTGACCCATGAACACCTCTATTTATGAGGTTATTTTGTCTAAATACCAGGGACGAAGATAGAATTTTTTTGAGGATCGAAATTAAATTATATATTTTTATGATAGTAAAAATGTAATTATACTATTTTAATAGCTTATATCTTTATAATTTTTAATCAATTTTTTATTTTTTATTTGGGAACTAAAGTGCAATTTATCATCACTAATTTAAAATTTTATAAATTATAAATAAAACTTGAAGAAAAAAAAATTATCATAAGAGGGACCAAAATCCATACCAACCACTTGAGTTTGACACTGCTTTTGTATCAAGTTGAACACTAAAATATCAAACTCAAACTTCAAAATTTTAATACCAAATTAAATATTAGTATTAAATAAATATTGGAATAAGTTGGTTATCTGTGAATGTGATGGGGCATTTGCTCATGTAATGAGGGGAAAGCCTTAAATAAACTTAAATAAATAGCCAAAACAGACATGTGAGTCAAACCTCTTTTGTATAATATAAATTAATCACAGTGTGGGTTTATTAGGTTTCTTTTGGATTCATCAGCAATGGCCTTTGGAGTTTGGATTGTTGAAATGGGAGTCGGCTGTACAACTAAAATTACAAAAATGAAATTTTTGCAATTTTCAAATATTACATCTGAAATCACCTTTTTATTATTAAATTACGAAACATGCAAACCATGCATTGGGCAGGGTATGTTGGATCATGGAAACACTCTAAAAATATTGGAATGAATTTCAGGTGAGACGGTGGCTCAGACTGCTGCAGTGCATGTTCTTGACAGTTAAGAGTCATCATTTTTTTTTTAAAAAAAAAAGGAGAAAAAAGAAGCTGTGAAGAATCGGATCTGGACACATGTAGTGCAAGTGGTGGGTGAAAATGGCATCTTTGAGTACACGTAAGCTCCAAATTTCCCCGCATGGGAAGAGCAATAACGCGGAATTTGGTTTGAAATTTCCACTGTCCAACTCACCTTCAACTCTGACGTTCTTCCATACTAATCTATATGCCCTTTTATTCTTAACCTCAATCATTCGTGTCACACCATGGATGAATCACGTGGCCCAACCCTTCCCTTAAGCACATACTTCAAATCCCCCATTTTCTTTTTAATCTATATTATAGATGAGTGGTCAAATTTTGCTATTAGTTCTTCTACTTTATCAAAGTTATGGATTTAATCCTTATACTTTAATTTCATCAAATCTAATCTTTATATTTATTCAAATAGTCAATTTCAGTCCCGACCCTAACAGTTCTAGTTAAATTCAATTATCAATCACGTACTGTGCATACAATTGTAGTTTTGATCCATATTCTCTAGTTGGATTATTTTAAGTTCCAATACTTTTTCAAATTTTGAAAATTCCAGTCTTGACACAAATAACCGTCATTAATCCCTTAATTGGATTTTTTAGTGAGTAATATGTGGAAATAGCAAGCTAACATGCCACAATATGTTTGCCGCATCAAATTTTGAAAATAACAAAGCTTAACTTAATGAATTTAATAATTATAGTTCGGTGAGAACTGAAATTTTAAAATTTGAAAAGCATTAGGATTAAAATAGATCAAATTAAAGTATAGAGATTAAATCTACAACTTTAAATTTAAACTAGATAAGTTTTAGATTTATTTTATTTTAAGGCTTCCTTTGGCATAACTTTTGGCTTTGTACATTGAATTTTGAAGAGTTTTTTGCTTTCATTGGAACACACCTACTTTTTTGGTGAATTACAGAAGGAGGGCAAAATTCTAATAACAATGCAACCAACACGACTTGAACTCAAATCACACCAGAAACGATGAACATCTTAACTGTTATGCCTGCCAATACAAGGTTCGAATGCACCTACTTTTGATGATGTTTGGCGTACCACCAGTCCAATGAGATTGTCTCGCTGCTTGTCAAAATTTTGGCTGGAGGTTTTAGCTCCAACGATTGTAGTTAAGTGAGGCAATTATTGTTTTATCCCTTTTTATTCATTATTGTATTTTTCATTTTACTTTTTATATAAATTTAATTTAAGTATTTTTTATATTATATAATTCCATTATATATTACTATTTAGTATAACTATTATATAAATATTTATTAATGATTTAATTTTTAATATAAATATAATTTTAATAATTTTAATTATAATGGAGAATATGTGGTGCAAGAGTTTTTAAGCTCCACAATCAAACAAATGCTCTGTAAAAATATAGTAAAATATTAAAAAAAGACACGTGACAAAATTTAAAAGTTACTTGCGAAATAAAAAAATATACTATCAAATAGTAACCTTAAATATAATTATGATTTTATTAATTAATTTAAATATAATTTTTGACTATATATGTTTCCATTTTAAGTTTTATAATTCTTTTTATCTTGTCGTTATCGTATTTGAACTCAACATTAGCATAGGCAATTCGAGAACAACCTTGGCTCTATCATTTGTAAATTGTATTAAATTTGTTTTGGTTTAGATTTTTATTGTTAAACTTGGTTTATAATGATTTGTGATCCTAATTACACCTGGGATATTTTAGATGCAAAATGGAAGGGAGACTTGGTCAGAAATTGGAGACTTGGTCAGCAGTTGGAGTTTTGACCTCGACTCACTCTTCAGTCCACTAATCTTACTTCTAGTTTATCATAACCAAAGACTAGTCTATGCTGAATAACTCGGTTTCTTTTGGTCAAACTTCAAACTTTCTATTCCAACAACCATTTTTTCTAATCCAGAATCTCCAATGAAGCTCCTTTAAAAGCCCCAGAGTTCAATTTCTTATTCAACCCCAAAACCTTTCACTCTCCTGCTCCCCCTTCGCTTACACCTCTGCAAAAACAAGTTCCAACATTTTCCAGCGCTTGGTTACTTAATCAAAACTTAACATTCAGGCCAAGTTCCATGTTTGTTGCTTCTTGCTCTTCACCATTTCGGCTATTTCAATCCCTTTGGCTGCTTCTGCTTGTGATCCTTGGACAGGTTTTTTCTTCTTCATAACCAAATTTACCCGGTCTATAGCAGGTCATGAATTAGTATTTCCAAGTCACAAACAAGATATCACACTCTATTTTCTTACGGTTAAAGGAAAGAAGAAAGGGAAAAAAAAATGGAGAACATGTGGAAGTGGGAGCAGGGGACACTGGTGAGCGAGCTGATTCAAGGAATGGAATTAGCAAAACAGCTAAGGTTGCATTTGGGTGCATCATCATCTTCTGTTGAATCCAGGGACTTGTTACTACAGAAGATCTTATCTTCCTATGAAAACGCTCTGCTGATTTTGAAACTGAGCAGGCCTACGGAACAGCCACAACAAAATGTAGGAGGAATAACTTGTGTGCCAGAGTCTCCTCTAACCATCAACGGTAGCCCCAGGAGTGATGGTTTAGAAAAGGATAACCAGGATATCAGAGATGTCTCAAAGAAGAGGTGAATCTGCATGCTACAAGTTAATAATTCTTGTATGTTATTGCAAATTTTGTATGTTGTAAATTTGAGTATGCTAAATGATTCCTGGAACTGGGTTTTGCAGAAAGATGATGCCGAGGTGGACGGATCAGGTGAGAGTGAGCTCTGAAAACCTGCTGGAGGGTCCTCATGATGATGGGTACAGTTGGAGAAAATACGGGCAAAAGGATATCCTTGGAGCCAAATATCCTAGGTAAATGACCCTTTTCCCTTGTAAAATGCTGGACTTTTGTATTAGTCGAAACCCTGATGATAGACTGTTTACTTTTGCAGAAGCTATTACAGATGCACCTATCGAAACACCCAAAACTGCTGGGCTACAAAGCAAGTCCAGAGATCAGATGAAGACCCCACCCTCTTTGAGGTCACATACAGAGGAACTCACACATGTGCAAATGGCAACCACGCAGTCCCACCCCCAGAAAAACAACATAAATCAAACACAAACGGCCTTAATAATACCAATTACCAACCATTGCAATCACAGGATATCCTCTCAGAGTTTCGAGCAGGCCTAAGGGTCAATACTGAGGGCTTAGACAATAAAGAGATGGCACCCCCATTCTCTTTTTCTTCAACATCATTTGGGTGTATAAAGAGCGAAAGTCATAGCTTTTCACCTTCAGGTGTACTTGATTACAAAAATATCTTCAGCAGCTTTTCATCGCCGTTCATGTCTCCCGATACAGCAGAATTAAACAACTTTTCATTTTCTCAGATGAACGACTTCCAAGGGGTGCTTAACACACAGCATTCTGAATCTGATCTCACCGAGTTGGTTTCAGCCAACACCTCGGCCACCAATTCTCCAATTATGGACTTGGATTTTTCGCTCGACCAAGTGGAGTTGGACCCGAATTTCCCATTTGACACTCCGGGATTTTTCTCCTAACTCTTTTTCGCAATCGAATAAGAGTAATGGTAGATGTCAAATTCGGGTTCCAATAACCAAAGTAGGTTCATGGTGAGTCGTGTGTTCTGCGAAGAACTATTGTACAATACATATCCCTTTCAATTCAATGTTGGTTTTGAGAAATTTCCTCAAATAACAAGTTTTGATATTTGTTCTTATCGAAATTCCATAATACTAGTACGCAGATTTTACCAAAATGCAAAGGTCCTTCTAACACTCACTGCAACTTCATTGCAATTAGCAAATGAGTATTTTAAGCATTGGCCATAACAACATACCGTGAAAGTTCACAAATCCTGGATTTAAGAATAATAAAATCAGTATATACAGGGAAAAAGAATCTACATTCCAACGATTCCTACATCGCTTGTCTTTACACCTAGCCGATGGAATACATAAGCAAATGGTAACAAGTTAACACTTTAGAGAAATTATCATATATCACAAGTCCTGAAATAAGAAAACTGCAGGACAAGAAGCAACATCCAACAGATGAGAAGAGTTCACAGTACTTTAACAATGAAATGGCAAGGATATCGACTGAAATCACTTAGTTAATCTATATGTAAGGTTTCTTCTGGTTTTCCACATCCCTGAACGGAGCTTGATGCGCCTTCTTTTGCATCCTTGGTCTTCCTAAGAGCTTGTCTCAGCCCCAAGACGATGAATAAGTTGGTTAAAGTGAGAAGTGATTCAGCCCCTCCATGTAACCAATCCACATTAGACAAGGAAGTACCATATTTCACCTTTGCTGTCTCAACCCACATGTACCAAGTCATAATTCGGCATCAATATGTAGAAACCAGTAACTGTCAAAGCAATTGTTGATCATTAGCAGGAACTTACCGTATATTCCGGCTGGGACTGCTCAGTCGACACAAAGTCGCAAACAAACAATATAAAGGAAATTAGTAGAGTTGAAACAAGGCCACCAATAGCAAAATCAAAATGCAGGCGAAAACCATCCAAAGTAAGGAACATTGTATAAAACTACATTGAATAAAGCCGCATTTTCTTTGTTCTATATCCCTATTCGACTCATTTCCTTTTTGTTTGCTTTGGGCAGATTTTGTGTACTTCATGCTGCTAATCTATGAGAAGTGCTACACCAATTATCAGTGTTGATAAAATAAATATAGAGCCACATAACTGAGAAGAAATCATATTGTAGAATATATAGATGACTTAGAACCGAACTGCTCGCCTGCCACTGGTTCAAAATGATAAAAAGCAGACACCAAGTTCTCTACAATTCTATCAGAATTTTCGAGGTTGCAGATGCCTCATTGTCACAATATGAATCTCTGCCCTAGCTATGAGAAGCCATCAATTCTCACTCTCAAAAAGAACAAAAAACTAACTAATAATCTTTTCAGTCCGTCTACATCCATGCTAAAATGTGTAATTTTATCTTACTCTTTTTGCCCAAAATTTCACATAAAATTTGAAACTTAGAACATTAATCAGCACAAAAAGCAACCTCATAATATAAAGTAGCATTGAGAAAAGAAAAGGGTACATCCCAGGAAACTCACTGGTGGCACCCACGAAGGCAAGCAAGAAGTAGAAGCCAAAAAGGGTGAGCTTGGGAGCAGACTTAGACTTGGTGATGAAGTACAAGAAGCCAATATATGGGAACAGAGAAACTGCAAAGAGTTGAGAAGCAATGCTTTGTGAGTCAATATTTGGTGCCCATGGATCCACTGGCAACAACCACCCGCGCGCAATCCCTCCTTTCCTGTTAACAAGCATTCCATCCTTGTAACTCCAGGAACCTCTGCTTGGAATTGTTGCTCGGTAGTTTTGCAAGAAATGAAAAGAACCCGGAACTGTTGAACTAACGGGGACAACATAATTGGGTGGTTTAGACAAAGGTTGTAAACAACTGAGATTCATGTTGTCAGGACTACTACAGCTTCGATTCAGCCTTTTTGCTTTGAAATTTGGATTTTTCTCCTCTTGCAGATGATGATGATGATGATGATAGTTGTGGATTAGAAAATTTTGATCTGTAGGGTTTGGGTTTCTAATGCAAACAATCTGCCACGTTGTAAGCTGGGCTGATTCCTAAGGCCTTCCTTGCATGCTCCCAAAGACATAAAAAATCTGCCATTGTTGGACTCTTTTATAGTGCATTAAAAATAATAATTGTTCTGTTGTATAATTTCAAATCTGATTAGCTTTCCATCAAATAAAATGAATAGTGCATTGTCTCTCGTCAACAACATTAACTCTCGGCTTATATTTTTTAATGAACTTCTTTTTAAGAAAATATTATTAATAATAGGAACAATTTACAATAATATAAAGACATGACATATATTATTAACGGTAAAAATTTAACCTATAAATTGATATTGAAATTATATAATTTTTTGTACTTAAATTTTTTTTAATCATAAATAGTATTTAAACTATCCTTTTTTTTTCCAAGTTAGTACATCGTTACTCATATCGTTATGTTTACTTTGAAATAAGATTAATCCACAAATTAGTACTTAAACAATTCAATTATTTCTCATTTTGGCATCTAAACGTATTTTTTATCACAAGTGGTACTTAAATTTTTTTTTTTTCAAATTGGCACATATGTTAGTTCAACCATTGAGTTATTATTAAAAAAATAACCAAATAAAAATTGACTTGTGACAAAAAAGAGAAAAAGTATTATTTTATCATTTATATATTTTTTCTTTAGAACTAGGTCGATGGTTGAAATAATCAAGTCACTAGTTATTAATTTGATCAATTCATCTGGTTCGATCAAATAAATTATTAAAAACTCATAAAATAAAAAAATTATCTAACAATAGTGAAAACCAATTTAATTGGTTTTTTTAATTTGGTTCAATCGATTTGTATTGGTTCGCAAGTTAATCGGTCCAATCATTATCTCTTTATTAGTATCTCGATCATTTTCTTGTTTTGATCTCATCAAGTAGAGCAAGCGGGTAGTGAAGTTCAAAATTAGAATAAATCACTATTGTCTAGACCTTGAGAGGTAAAATTTGAGCATTGTTGGTATTCTTAAACATTATAAAGGATGAAAAAAGGAAAAGACAAAGAAAAAAATAAAACAGAGAAATAATGTAAATTAAATTTAAAAAAAAATATTTTTTAAGTTTATATTATATGGCAATTTATTATTGGTTGTAATTTTTTAATCAAATATAATATTTTAGTGTAAAATGGATAATAGGAGAATAACTTAGGTACCAACTAGGGAAAATGAGAATAGTTTAGGTACTAATTTCTGGCTTAAGTCCTTTTTAAGATAGATTTAACGATTTGACTAATGGTTTGATTAACGGATGTACTAATTTGGGAAAAAATTAGTTTAGTTACCGCTTGTGACAAAAAAAATGTTTAGGTATCAAGATTAGAAAAAGGTATAGTTTAGGTAGTAATTTGTGGATTAAGCCATCGATAAATAAATCAGTACAAATTAATGCACAAATGTCATGTTTGCATAATAATTTCAAAAAAAGAATAGGACAAATTGACAATAACTACAACACTAGAATAATTAGAAACAAATCAAAGATGCATCAACTTGATCAAATTGCTAAAATTCACATCCTAGCTTCTCCACAATCAAATCAACCTAACGATGAACGCCAATTAACCATGAAAAAAGTGCCAAAAGCCCCCAAGAGACCTACTACACTAGTAATGCACAAAAGATCAAGTCTCAGATGATCTATCCTTCTCTTCATCATCTTATGATCTACCATAATAAAGCCTTTCAAGGATACGTAGACCATAAATAAAAAGTAAAAGTAAAAGTAAAACCACATTTTCTTTTAAAGAATAGAGTGGACAAAATAAAAACCACGAAAATATGGACAAATAAAATCATGAAAATGTGAACAAATAAAATCATGAAATTATGAACAAAACCTCAATAATGTAGACTGAAATTTAAAACAACATAAAACTAAGAAAAAAATGATGAAAAAACCAAAATCAATAACCTACAGCTCAAAGGTCGGCGTCGTCGCCGACTAAGCAAAGATTTAGTTTGAAAAAATTGAATGACTAAGGATTTTTTTTTTTATGAAAAAAAAGTTATTTAAATTAAATATTTTCCATATGAAAATTTTTAGGAGTGGAATGAAAAAAAAGTAATAATTGTGTTATATCTCAAAGCATTTTGATAAAGGTTTATGTACATAACTGAATAACATTAAAAAAGTATTTTTTTTAAGTAAAACAAATTATTTTAAAAAATATTAATATATTATTTTAATGATTAATTTTCATTATTTATACTAAAATATCATATATTAGATAAATATATAAATTAACAAGTGGTTGGGTATAATTAGACCTGTTCATGGGTCGGGTTACCCGCATAGGCTCGAAGGTTCGCTCGAAATTTGAAGGATTTGGGCAAAAATATTAGACCTGAAAAATGGGTTTAGGAAAAAAATTAAGCCTATTTAAAATCTAGGTCGAGCTCGGGCTTGGCCTGAACTCGACCTGACCCGACCCGTTTTAAGTTTATAATACTTTATAATATGGTACTTTTATATATTATATAATTTAAAACACATTAAAAAAATAAAATTATACTAAATATATAATATTACTCCAATGTAAACATTAAAAAAAATGTTAATATGACTATATAAAAATTTTCAATAAATAAAAAATTTATAGAATTATTAAATATTAAAATAAAATAATATAAATATATATATTTTTTAAATTAAAAAATAATATGAGCGGGCCTAAAATTATTTGAGTTAGTTTTTTACAACTATGAGCAATTTTAGGCAAAATTTAACCCTAAATTTCGAGCCTAGTTGAATTTAGACAAACATAAAGTATATTAATATCATGTTTAGGTTCGGTCTAAACTCAACTCAGCCCGACCCATAAATACCTTTAGGTATAACAGTAAGACAAGTTGCAACCTCAAAAAAAAAAAAATCAAGATTCGAACTTCAAAAACAATACTATTAAAAAAAATTATACACGTCAAACATAAATCATAAGATGGATATTAAAATACTAAAAAAAAAAATTTACGATCCCTTGAAATAGAAAATTGAAGTTGAGTGACACCATCTTTATAAGAGTAACTCCAATAAACTTTTACTACTTTTTCCTATGAACAACGTAAGATAAATAGGGTTTGGTATATATTTTTTTATCTATTCATAATCAATATAACTCTGGTTTCTCTCATGATCGGAGGTCTTGTTATTGGGTCTCTAGTAGGTTTGTTGTTTATATTTTTGGAGTTTTAGGTAAAATAATAAATTAAAGTTTTAAATCTTTTAAAAGTTAGAGAAATTTTGTTTAAATTTCTTAAAAATTGGTAAAAAAAAAATTAGATCTTTAAAAGTTGAAAAAAAAATTTAGACCCTTCAAAATTGAAAAAAAAATTGAACCCCTTTCAATCTTAAACTCTGAGTCACCGTAATTTCAGATAATCTCAAAATCGAACCTAAATTCTAAATAAGTTATGATGTCACTTAGTCATACTCACATATCCAACATATGCATAAAACATACGTCATTGAAAGGTGGTATTTTGAAGAAAGTATAAAATCATTTAAATTTTATTTTGAAAAAAGTAAATCTCTGTTCTACTCTACATAAACACATCTATGATAATCTCTTATATTGGGTAAAAGAATTTGAAGGGTTATTTTTTTAGTAATATTTTTAAGGGTTATTATTAAGGATATTGTTAGTGGAAAGAAAATTTCCACAAACATAGTTACGATTAGTATATTAATCAGGTTTATTTTTAACATTTTTAGGTTTTAAAAATAATAATAAAATGGAGTTTTAGGTTTAAAAGTTAAAAAAAAAATGAAATTTTTTAAAAGTTGGTAAAAAAATTTTGACCTTTAAAAGTTAAAAAAAAAAAATTTGGGATCGGTAAAAAAATTTTGACCTTTAAAAGTTAAAAATAAAAAATTTAAACCCCTTAAAAAAATAAAATAAAATAAAAACACAATTTTAAACCTTTTTTAATTTTGGAACCTAAGCGACTATACCTCTTGACGACCCTAGAGTCGGGCCTGATACTAAGTCTCCCCTTATCTTCGATGGTAGGTGCTTCACACTTAAACCTAAAAAAGGTTCGACAGCCAGTAAGAATAGTTAAGATTATTATGTGTTAATTTATTTTTAAAAATTTAAATTATTCTAATAGGCACTTATTATCATGTATCAACTTGTGTTCACCAAATAATAATTTCTTTTTGTGATTGACATATTCCTATTTATCACTGAAATTGTTGAAAAATATATTCCTAAGTTGTGAGTATATATTCCTAAGTTGTTGAAAAATATATAAATGGTAATTGAGTGCGACTTTTTGATCACTGAAATTGTTCAATATAATTTTCATATTTATGAGGTTGGCGATTTATTGAATGATATTTATGATGTTTATAATTTATTTAACAATATTTATGAGTTGTGTTGATTATGTGGATGATATTTAGTTCATCAATGAAGATCATATCACTTGGGAAAATATATTTTGGAGATTGGATTGAATTAAATCATCATATTTGATCCCTTGGATCATAGATATTGGATTGAATTGGAACACGGATTGCTTGGCTACCAAGAGTCCATGTTTACCTTGGATCATTGTACCATGAATTGTGTCGAGTGTGTGCTAAAACATCACGAACCAAACATAGAACAAGAAACAATTTAATTACTATCAATAGTAAAATAATTATCTTAAATGGTAATTGGTAGAAATTGCAACTCCCATAAAATAGAATTTATTCTTAGAAAATAAATTCCCACCACTTTCTAGTCGAATAACAATTTACGAAACTTTATGTGTAAATAGCTTTATCGATGCCTTTTATTTATAAGATGAGATAGAAAATCCTGGTTCAATAATAATATTAGAAATGATATTTATTTAATAGAAAATACTCCCTTAGATTAACTAGGAGTGAGGGGAGCGACACACCCTAGATAATAACATTATGGTTATTGCCCGTCACAGGAAGTATGATGGCTTTTGAGCCTCTTCTGTATTGGGTCTAATTATATGCGTTTTTTGAACTTTTAACCCAATATTTTATAATTTAATTTAACCCAATATTTGTTTTCTATTTCCCAAAATAAATATTATTTATTTAATTAATTCAATTAATCAAATTAATTTCACAAATAAATAATTTTTTCTACCCAATTCTAATTCCATAGAGAATCCTGGTTGAATAAGAATAGCACGAACAATATTTATTTAATAGAAAACACTCTTCTAGTCTAACTAAGAGAGAAGGGGGGGACAACTTTACCATAGAAAAATCTATGATGAAATATATTTAATTTTTATATTCAATGGATTAATATTGAATAATTGATTTAATTCATTTTTCAAACTTCAATCGTTTGATTATAATTAATTAAATAATTATTTGAATACTTTTAATTAATTCTCAAGTCATTCTATACTTAGTGAGAAAATACATTTATTTCTGAATACGACTCCTTTCTTTAACTTCATCATTTCCATTCATTGCTATCCATTTGGTTCTAAATGCATTTCATTTTTTATTTCAAAGAGCTAGCGAAGGGACCAAATGAACTTAAATAATTAGGACTCAAATAATTTCTCGAGAAATTGGGTTTAAATAATTAGGGGCCACTTGTTAGAACTGTAAAATACTTATACAAAACTTAATAATCATAAACTAAGATCTGTCATGTCAAATCATTGAGAATAAATTTAAATGCGGAAGCGTACTCGAATCCATGAATTTCGTGAAATTTTATAATATTATGGTTTTGATTTTCCAAATTAGCACACAAATAATTTTGAGAATGTGACTTTTTTTTTTCTTCTAATGATGGTATATTAGAAAAGTTACCTATGTGTCATTTGGGGACTATAATCTTAAGATATAACTTTTGCACGTTAACCGTAATTTCTAATCAACCTATCATCAATTAGTAGTTACTAGAGTATCTACACATAATTTGACTCATACTTTATTTAATAACTAAAGCCCAGTAAACCTGAACCAAATTAGATCACTTTTTTTTTGGTCAATTACAATAACAGGGTAAAGCCCGAACAACAAAGGCGATTAGCGCAACTGGAATCTAGGTCACACCTGAGGCAGTGAACATCTTTGATCATATATATGCGATGTCTATATTTAATAATTAATAATATATAATTATGCTTATTATATATGCTATGTTTATATTTTTCCAACAATCTTCCACTTGGACCACATATATATACCAATTTCCTTATAATTACATGTCATTATATAATCTTATGAGCTCAAAATATTACTATCATATCTAAAAGGTATTCCGAATAATCTTATCCATTAATTATGTTAACATAGAACTAATGCGACTTTCGTTATATATATCATAACTAAATTCATCATTGATCACGCATATTAACACAACCAAATGACATAGATCAAGTACAGATGTGTAGCATAGAAATTACATATAACGTGATCTAAATATGTCAATTTTCAACTTATCCTCTTTAAACATGAGTTAGATTAAACATTAACAAAATTATTAGAGTAAAAATAAACCAAAAAAATTTTATTTAAAAAAAAAAAACTCATATCGATAAACTAAATAACTGAAAATATATTTATAACATAAAAATATTTAAAAATGCAAATTCCCACTAAAATTAAATATCCTCAAATCACAGTACAGCCATATGAGCCATGTGCTAACCAGAAACGTTGGGTGTAGTAATATTCTTCGAGGAATTAATAAACTAATTGAGAAAGATAGACCCTAGTCGCCTCCCACATTTTACACTATCATCAAATATTTTCTTCTTGTCGTATTTGCACTCGAAACCCATCTTCACCAATTTGCTGGAGTCATATGCAATGCCTTTCTTTTCTTCTCCGATGAACCTGTCCATTGAAATCAGTCAAATAAAAATTTCTTTCTTTTTCTATTCCAACAAATTATGCATGCAAAAGAGCACATACTTTAATACTTACTCTTCTGGTATCTGGTATTGCCAATAGTTTTTTCGAAAATACGTTGCCATTTCTCTGATGGTTGGGTTAGCTGCTGCACAAAGGAATCTGCCTCTCATGAAGGGTTTCTCCATGCAGAAGATATGAGCATCGCAAACGTCTTCGATATGCACCATAGGAACTGATCCCATTACCTCATCCATCAATTCTAGTCCCTCGAAAGTTTGTGGTTTGCCAATAAGTTGCGAAAACATCACTTCCACGCTCAAAGGCACGTACGGTAGTAGAGTCTCTCCTCCCACAAGACCACAGGCTAGAGTTACAACTTCTAATAGCTTGTCATCTCCAGGATTTTCGTTATATCTTAGTGCCTCTTTCTCCGCTAAGGTTTTTGATATAGTATATGCCTAACAGCAATTAATACGGTCATTTGGACTTGTTTTTGGCAATTGGAAATGGAAAGAATGAGAGTGAAAGAGAGAGAATACCCGCATATATTCAAAGCCATGGGTAAATATAATATCAGTTGGAGTCCAATCGGATTCATTTACGCAAGATTTGAGGTCGAATCCATCTTTTGTTAATGGAGAGGATGCCAGCACCGACGCAGTGTAGATAAGCCGTTTAACGCTTTGGGATTCGATACAGGACTCAGCGATGCTCCTCACTCCTGAAATAGCCGCTTCAACGATTTCCTTTGAAAGAAAAAACAGGAAAATCTTAGATGACTGTTATAACAATTAAGCCGCTATGGCATATATAAATTGAGGAATAAATTACCTGAGAGCTATGAGAACTGCCAGCAGTTTGCTGTGGAGTAGCGACGTGAAACACAAATTCACACCCTTGGATAGCGTATTTAAACTCGTAGTGTTTGTATATATCAGCTTGGAACAAAACGAGTCTGGTGTCTGCTCCAGGGAGGGACTTTAAAAGCCCAACTTTAATTGGTCATCTGCAATTCAATATCAAATTTTGCTATCAGAAATTTCATTAACTTCAGCGGGAAGAAGGCACAAAGGTGAATTAAAAAGAAAAAAGGAGGGAAAGGGTGAGAGGATTTACCCAGGTTTCGTAGGGTTGCATGGACAGTGTACCCTTTCTCCAAGAGCTTCTTCACAAGCCAAGAACCTATATATCCAGCACCTCCTGTAACGCAGACCTTGGTTGATGCTTGCTTCCCCCATTTCGATCTCTTAATTTCTTTCGGGCTCCTTTAGAGGATTACAGCATGTGTGCCAAGTCCTTACCAGAATATATAAAGAGATGCAGTCCCACCTCAAAAACAAAAAGAATAGCTGGAAAAAGAAGAATATTTTTCATTAAGACTTTTGTGCATAATATACAAAAGATTACTGCTGTTACAGTGGTTCAACAAGTCTAGATTGTATCACCTAACCAAATACAAACTGACACATTGTACTAGAAAATTTAAGTTTAAATTTTGGAGATAAAATTATTGACAAGAATAACTACAAACACTGAAAAGCTTCATGTACCGTAAAAAAAGTTGACACTCATAGTAACATTTCTTTCCTCATAAAAACTGGTTTTTAAACTATACTCATTTTCTCATTGGTACCTATTTTTTTTTTTTGTCTTAATTGATACCTAAATTTTTTTTTTCCAAGTTGATACCCCATTAGTTTAACCATTAAGCCTATTTTTAAAAGAAAAGTTTAACCCACAAATTAGTACCTAAACTATACCTTTATTTTTCAAGTTGGTAGTTAAACCTTTTTTAATCACAAGTGACACCTAAACTATTCATTCATTACTCATTTTGCAATAAAATATTATATCCGTTAAAAAAAATTCCAGCCAATAATGTCATATAAACTTTTAAAAATATTTTTAAATTACTTTTTTATTTTACATTATTTCTCTCTTTATCTTTTTTCTATTTTTTTATTTTACATTATTTCTCTCTTTATCTTTTTTCTATTGTTACTTGTTTTTTTTTTCTTCCTTTGTAATGTTTAACAATCTTAAAATTCGCCCTTATGAGGTTGAGATCCTGGCAATTAATTCTATTTTTCAATTTCATCGCTTGCTTACTTAACCCAACGAGATCGAAAAAATTCATTCATCAATCAAAATCAATGTTTTTAAAACCGAACCAATTGGGTCAGGAATCGACCGAGATGTATTTCTAAAAGTAGGGGTTTAACTTTTTGATCCGTGAATCAAAACAGACTCGTTGAACCCAGCTAAAAAACTTGTTGATTTGGTTTTTCCTATTTCTTGTTTTTATGAATTTTTAATTTATTCGATCAAACCGGATGAACCGATCAATTTGAGAACTAGTGATCTTATTGATTTCGATCTAGTTCTGAAAATCCTAATCAAAACATGAAGCTCAAAATGTTCAAACTTGTTGATTAAACCCAAGAGGAGAGAAAGAAGAAAGAAAACAATATAAAAAAAAAGAAAAAAAAAGAAGAGAAAATATAAAAATAAAATAAAATTTTTTGTCTTTTTTTTGTTGTTGTCACATAGCAACTTTTTGTTATAATTTTTTAAAAGAAATAGATAAATTAACTGTTTGATTAATAATTTGATTAACCATTTGAACTAATAGAGGAATCAACATGGAAAAAAAGGTAGTTTAGGTACAACTTTTGATAAAAAAAAATGTTTAGGTATGAAATTAGAAAAATTGCATAATTTAGGTACCACTTGTGACAAAAAAATTAGATACTAAAATAAAAAATAATATAATTTAAATATTAATTTGTGGGTTAAACTTATTTTTAATAAAAAAGTTATGTATAATTTTTGTACTTATTTCATTTGGATATGTTGCTTGAACTTTCGACAATGTGTAAACTACTCCAGAAAGGTAATATGGGCGAGGTTTTCTGGCCTACCCCTTATTCTATAAACGCTCTTACGTTTGGATTGAGAGAGGTGGCTATGTAAATTGAAGGGGTAAACTCTTTTGCCACCAAAACAGTGAGAGACGATTTTCATATTTGAAGTGTTGACAATTTATTGAACGATTTATATAGGCTATGATGAGTATATAGATGACATCTAGCTCATTATAAAAGATCATATCACTTGGAGGATCATATATTGGTGATTGTATTGGATCAAATTACCCAATTCAATCCTTTGGATTATGGACATTGGATTTGATTGAAACTCTATTTGTTGAGCTGCCAAGAGTCCATATTTACTTTGATTGTTATTATTATAATGTATCTAACTTATCTTATTGTTGTATTAGTTGGATTGAGATTGATCTTCATATGTTAGCAAATCTCGAAATAGATTATATAATTGAGAGACTTGTATAGGTGAATGTATTGAGAAAATTAAATGCTTAATTTGTTCTTGTGAGGAACCTTTTTGTACGAGTGCATTTTGAAAGTAAAACATTTATGTTGCGGTTTTACTTTTTGAGTTCACTATGAGTGAATTTAGTGGTGAGAGTATCGAGTTTTCAATGTACAAATATGAGGGAAATTGTCATGGGGTGTGATCGATTAGTATCACTTGTTGTTATTATTGAAGAGAGTGAATATTTCTTATTGAGCTAGGCTCCATAAACATAAGGAAATTGAAATGTGTAAACAACCTCCTTGCGTTCTATGTTATTGTTTTTCATATTTGGAGGTGAAGGAGTGCCACTTCCTTGTCTCTCCTTCACTGGTGTGCTTTGTTTCTTAGCAACTATCAAGCTAACAATTGATATTAGAGTCTATCACTTAAAGTAGCTAGTGGAGATACATGGTGTTGCTAGAATCAATCTACGGAAGGTCCATCCACATCAAGATCCTTTATGCTCGAGATTGGCAATTATGCTTACTAGAAAACACGTATGCAAGAATACATTAAGTCCATTGGTGAGAGGCATGGAGAGTTGTATTGACTAGATGAGAGACACCCAAAATGGACACTAAAAGTGGTAGATTTGTCAAGCTAGAAGCAAAATGAACAGTTGAGGAAGAAAAGCTAGCCAATTCCAACAACAAAGCATTGTATGCAAATTTTTGTGGAGTTGATTTGCAATATTTCAAGAGAATTGCCAAATGTACCATGGAAAAATTAGCTTGGGATATATTGGAGGTTGCTCATGATGGTACCACAACTATTAAACAATCGAAGATGCAAATGCTAACTTCAAGGTTTGAAAGCTTGAGAATGCAAGAGTCAAAAACAATTGCAGAGTTTTATTCCAAAGTATGTGACTTGTCAAATCAAGCTTTTGCCTTGGGAGAAGAATACTCGAACACCAAGCTTGTGAGAAAGGTATTAAGATCTCTCTTTGATGGGTTCTTTATCAAGGTCACAATAATTGAATAGGGCAAGGATCTTAAGAGATTGGTCATTAATGAGTCATAGTGATACATGCACGGATGGGGCAAAATTTATTATAGTCAATTCAATCAAGTTACTGAATAAATTCTTCTTCATTATTGACTATAATAAAATTTGCCCCATTTTAAGTTTGAAAAATTAGTCAAATTGCAATGATTTTTTTGAATGAAATCCAACCATTTTGAGGCTAATATGTCTGCATAGCATTCAAAAAGCTATCTTTTAACTTCAAAACGCACTTTGAATCACTCAATTTCAAGTCTGAGAGCTCATGGTATGACCATTTTACTCAAGACTTCGTGATTAGAATTTTTGGATGGGATTATTGGGGAAACTATGAGTTTCAGGCTTTAATTCGAGTTTAAATCATATTGGGTTCAAGTTTAAGGCCTAATTTTCATTATATATGATCCCAATCTTGTATATATTAGGTTTTGTTATTTTTAGAAGTAGTTTTTCTTCTCGATTTTCATCAAGGAGTTGTGAGAATTCATTCTTCATCCTTCAATTTATAAATGATTGTTTCTTGAAAGATTGATTAGAGTCATTAATTGAATTTGTTAGGGTTTATGTCTCAAAGGATTCAATTGGACATATATCTAGCTATCCATCATATTCATTGGTTTATTGGATCCATCTTCCACTTTTTTAATTTTTTGTTTTCTTTCTTTCTCTATTTTTTTTTAATCTTTATTCTTTGTTCTTGATTTCTTTTTCTTCTAATTGTTTTTGGGTTTTTTTTTTAAATTTGTTTGCTTTTTTCTTTTCAGGTCAAATCTGAATTTTTTTCAACTCGAATAACTTGAATACGATCTTTCTCCACTTCCCTATCATTTGGTATCAGATTTGGACATTTTTTGTCGTTTCTTAACTGCATTACGTCTCCTCTATAGAAAAATATTAAAATTACACAAAATATAATTTTTTCGATCTTAGTCCAAAATTCTTCAACCATTACGCCTCCTCTAACGATGAAGATTCCAATCGTCCTACCCTTCCCTTCCCTCCACTCCAGCCAACATTTGGACTACATATCCATCTCCTTGACTGCAATCTCCTATCGAAGAACATCTCTCATTACAATGCCTTCACGCCCAAGTTTGCGGTTAAAGGTCATAGCCAAGACATTTTCATGTTTCCCGATCACAACAAACCCCTCTTTCCTAATCCACCTCCCCACCTTGAGGCTCGACCACCCAATTTGACAAGTATTAAAACGTATATTTCATGAATAATTATATTAAATCATTTAAAAATATTTTATAATATTTAAAATGAATAATTAAACTAAACTCTAAAGTTTGAACCATCAATTATTTTAATTTGAAGTAACTGTGAGCTAGTAATGTGAAAAATATCTATAGTAGTTTTTTGGTTATTCAAGTGTCAAATGTTGAAAAATAGATGGAATGGGTGGTGGGTCTCCTAATTTTTACCTACCATTGTCAAAGACAATGAAAGAGTTCCCCTAATAATTTCTTTTGAAAAATATAACCCAATTCAATAACCAGTTGAGCTGACTCACAATGCACCATACACCATTAAAATGACAGACAAATGATCATTAATTGTTAATTGATCAACATCTAGGTATAATAAATAAATAAATAAATAAAAAAAACTGATTTCTTGTTATTCACATTAATTGAATAAAAGACTGCTTTCTGTTTTTCAGATTTAAAATGAATGTCGGTGGTTTTTTTTTTTTTTTAATTTTTTGGTGAATTAAAATAATAGATTAAAGTTCGAACAATAAATATAGTTAGTGTGACTTAAATACAGATCACATATGGAGCGGTGAACATCTTTGACCATCGAATCAATATGAAAACATAAATCATTAAACATATTAATTTTTAATCAATTTAATTTTCTAGCGATTTATTAGACAATGTCGAAATTTGGAGGTGGCAGCCTGACCTCCAAAATTCTTTCAAAATCCACTTTAGTCTCTGTAATAAATATTTTAAAATAAGATGATTTTTATTTTAACCCTTAGCATTTTTTTATTTTTCTGTTTGGTATAAAGGGTTTTTTTTTTATTTGAATTATTTTTATAGAATTTGTAATTTTGTATGATGAATCTGGTCATATTGAATGTTTAAATCTCACCAATTTTATTGCTAATTAAGAAAATATATATATAATTAAGATTGCTGAGTTTGCCCCTGTCATTTACCATAACTTATTTTCATTTTGAATAAAGTTCAAAACTATAAATAAATTTTAGTTCAATGTGTAATATTATATATAAATTTTGATTTTTTATAATTTTATATATTAAATATTAATTTGATTTAATTTTAAAAAATATTAACATAATTATCAATATAATAATATTTTATGTTTACATATTACATGCACTAATAATTATATTTATTTAATATAAAAAATGATATATTTATTTTTTAAAAGATGAAGAATTGAATAAAAATAATATTTTATCTATACATTTAAATTACAGTTAAAGTATCATTACATTAAATCAAAATTCATTCACCAAATTACATATTACATCAATTCATATATAGTGTTGAAGCCCAAATTTGGTTGGACTAGTTGGAAATTTAATTTAAGTTTATTTGAAATTTAAATTTATTTGAAATTAAATTTAGAAAAGTCCAATTACAAAAAAATCCAAAACAAAAGTCCCAATTACAAATGGCCCAAATAACAAATGGCCCAGTTACAGATGACCCAAATACAAATGGTCCAATTATAAAGTGCCCGAAAGCTCAAACTACAGTGCCGCTGCTGTTGCCTCCCCTTCAACCAACCAGGAGCGGCCACGTCATCAGCAGCTGGTCATCATCTTCAGCCCCAACTTGCACTGCCATCGGCTGCTACCGCCACTGCCGAACTTGCAAGAAGAGAAAGCAGATTAGATATGCATTTAGTTGCATAAAACAAAAGAGAATCATTGTAAAACATATTATAAAAGCCAAATGAATTATCATTTGGGGGGGGTTGGATTTTGAAGGTTAAGAAGTTAACACACAGTACACGCTGATATTCTCAGAAATCAATTCGGGGCAGGGTAACTCGAATAATCACAAAGGCAGCAAAAGACAAATCGGATCACAGCACTTAGGCATTAAAGCATCCAGGTATCCTCAATAAATGTTCACCATTATTCAAAGACTGGTTTAGTTTCAATGCATGCATTTACTACCCATTGCTGTCACTTGATTTTATTTATTTTCCGAAACGTTTCAGCAATTGTTAATAATATTAGTAACTGTTATTATTAATTATTATTGTCAGTGACCCATTATTATTAAATAAGTTTTATTGGTAATAAATGTTTTGATTTATTAATAATATTATTAATTATTAATTATTTATTAATAAAAAAATGAAAAGTCAGAAGACTTATCTGCGGTCGACCTGCCGCCGTTGATCGCCATCGTCGGAAGTTCGACCCCGAACGTCACTCGCGTCCCGTCATGCACGGATCTGCAGAAAATACTAACTCAAGATTAAAAAACATAAAAACCGGTTTTAAAACAAGAAGGGTAAGGATTAAAAGGTTTTTTAAAAAAATGGGACCGGAATCTTCTGAGATCGGGATTCCGGCCTAGACCTAGGTTATTTTCTAAAAAAAAAGGAAGAAAGAAAGAATAGATAGGCGTCTTTACCTCGATTCGTATCGGACGATGATCGGACGGCTTCCAGAGATAGCGCGTGACGATCGGGGAAAACATCGGATGTCGATTGATGGGGGAGGACCGTGGTACGTTGACCACGCGCGGCGGTTGGTGAGGCGCGTGCGACCGAGTCTCGACGGCTCACCGGAGAAACCTGAGCGGCGACGCACAATGGCTATACGCCGAGTTCGCCGACGCGCATGTGGCACTTCATGCGACAGACGGCGCTAGGCCTGAAGCCGGAGCATGGCCGGCCACGGAGGAGATTTGAGAGAAAACAAAAAGGGGGGTTTTCATTTTTCTGAAATTTGAAAAAATGGAAGAAAGACTTTTTTTTTCAAAGGGTTCAGGCCTTAAATACACTCACCGAAACGGCAGCATTTTGGTGAGGGTATTCGGCATGAAAACGACGCAGTTTCCCCGAGACCGGCCCGGATCCGATTCGACCCGACTTAGGGTCCGCGTGATTTTGAAGGAAGGGTTATTTATGCGTCCGATCCTTCCGCTTTTTCTCAAATTTTCAATCAGAGCCTTCCTGTATTTTTAATTAATTTCAGATTAGCCCACCTATTTTCAATGTTTTCTAATTTAACCCTTGATCCTTTTTGAAAGCACCGGAGGCTGCCACGTGTCGTTGTTTGGGTTTATTTTTACAAACAGTCCCTTTTCTTTTTAATTTGTCTTAATTTAATCCTCAAATCGAGTTCGTTTTAATTACGAAATCGCCTCGAAAATTTTCACTAGTTTTCAAAATAGTCCTCTGACTTCAGGATGCCTGAGGGGCTGCCACGTGTCACTCGTCTTTGGTTTTATTACCCTAGAGGTCCCTAAATCTTCCAAAAATTACTATTTTACCCCCGAACTTCCAAAAATCCCATTTTTGACCCCGAATCTTCTAAAAATTACTATTTTACTATTTTACCCCCGAACTTCCAAAAATCCCATTTTTGACCCCGAATCTTCCAAAAATTACTATTTTACCCTCGAACTTCTAAAAATCCTATTTTCAACCCCGAATCTTCCAAAAATTACTATTTTACCCCTAAACTTCCAAAAATTCCATTTTGATCCCCAAACTCCCAAAAATCCCATTTTTGATCCCTAACCTTCCAAAAATTACTATTTTACCCCTAAACTTCCAAAAATCCCATTTTTAACCCCGAACCTTCTTAAAATTACCATTTTACCCCCAAACTTCTAACAATCCCATTTTTAGCCTTGAATCTTCCAAAAATTACTATTTTTCCTCGAATTTCCAAAAATTACCATTTTACCCTCGAACTTCCAAAAGTCCTATTTTTGATTCCGAACATTCCAAAACTACCATTCTGCCACTCCGTGTATCCGAAACGTCTCATTTCAAACTCCAATTGCACCTTTTCTTCTTTCTCATCAACATTCACATTTTTATTATGCACTCGTGTTATTTATCCTGGTTTTCTTTCGTGAATAACCTATTTTCTTATTTACCTTGCTTCGCATTATTTAATATCCATCATTAACTGCTTATTCTTGTTAAACTCGCATGCTTGTTTTCGAAATTGTCCTTTTTTACAAAAACTTTAATATCAAGGCAATATTCTTTTATTTCGGGATCCGAAAATTTGCGCCTTAACTCACTAGGTGCAATTTTTCTTCAAATCGAAGTAATCGAATACCCTTAATCGAGGCAATATTTTCTTATCTTCGATTCCGAAATATTGCGCCTTAACTTACTAGGTGCAACCTTTCTTCAAATCGAGATAATCAAATATCCTTCTCGCAAAAGTTTTCACAAAAAAGCTCATTATTTCTTGATCTTGAAATGTTGTGTCCTAACTCACTGGACGTAACTTTTCTTCCCCGATCACTTTGAAGTAGTGAGATTTTCAAACAAACTCGATTTCCTTTAAACTTAGCTCGTGCATTCAAGGATCGTATTTTTAAGCTTTATTTGAACTTTTAAATGTCACAAATTAAGACCCGAAAATAATCAATACGGTACCAATTTGGGCGCATAAGGGTGCTAATCCTTCCTCATGTGTAACCGACTCTCGAACCTATTTTTCTGGATTTCGAAGACCTATATGTTTTCAAAACGGCTTCTAAAACGTTTTGTGGTGATCCAATCACACCTAATAATGGATTGGTGGCGACTCCCATTATTTTTCGATTTTAAAATAATTTTCGAAACCCGTTGTTTTTCAAAAGAATGGATGGTTTCGACAGCTGGCGACTCCGCTGGGGACTTTTTAAAAATAAACGAGAGTCAAGCCAAAATTGACTATTTTCGAGTATTCTTTAGAAACTTTTAAAAGCTTCAGTTTTGTTTAATATGCGATCCTCGACTCCTTTTTGTGATGCTATATTATGTGATATTTGCATACATCTGCATATGATGTTACCCTAATAAGTGGAAGCCTGAAACTACTCCTTCGTGAGGTCTTCACCTCCGTGCAGGATAGTGGATTACTTTCGGGATTACAAAGTACCCTTGTTTTCGTGAAGTTTTCACTTCCGTGTAAACATATGGGAAATGCGTCCCCCTAAACCGAACTCATCCGTATGATCCTGTAATGGGTAAGGAATGAGGAATCTGCTGGTTTGGGTACCTCTACCTTAGAGCCTAAAACCACATGTAGTAAGACGTAAAAACTTACTTTAGAAGGAGTCGTGTTAAACCATTTAGCAACCTTCCAAATTACGCCCTTAGGTTTTATGCTTCAATTGTATTTTGATATTGTTGTCTTTCGCTAACTGAATCATTTTTGTCTCTTTCTGCATCGTATTTCATCATCATACATAGAGAAGGTATAGGCTCAAAAGTTCAGTTACCAATAAGAGAATTAATCATGGAAAACAAGTACTTTGATAAAGCAGAGGACAACATGGTCGTGCGCATGTGGTCGGAAGAGACGCAATGCCAAAAAGGAGACAGCTTAGTGAACGGATATGAGTCCGAGCTTTGGGATTACACCAAGATCAGCACGGCTCAAAACAATATGCTCGAATTAAAGGAGATTTGGGACGGTTGGGACAACAACATGAGACAAACCTTTTACCAAGAATACGGAGATTTGCCGTACTTGTGCGAAGTTAAGGTGGACAAATCCCTCTTTAGAGCCTTAACACAGTATTGGAATTCTGCCTACAATTGCTTCACCTTCGGGAATATAGACATGACATCGACGATAGAAGAATACACCACTCTGCTCCGTTGCCCGAAGATGTCAGTAGATAAGGCTTACTCTAGAGCTCCGCATCTTCCCACCATGGTTAAAAGATTAATAAACATCACAGGCATGAGCGAACAGTGGGTTGTAGCTCGAGTTAAGGTCAAAGGTGATAACAAATGCATCACGTGGAAAAGCCTGCGGGATTTGATATTGACTCATCCAGATGTAAAGAAAAAGATCGATATTTTAGCCCTAAGTATCTACGGGTTGGTCATTTTTCCAAAGGCCTTGGGGCATATAGAGGACGCGGTGATAGATTTGTTTGATAGATTAAGTAAAAGAGTGACACCTGCCCCGGCTATACTAGTTGAAACTTTCAGATCCTTGAATGCATGCAGAAAGGAGGGCGAAGGCCGATTTATCTCCTGCGCACCGCTACTGATGGTGTGGTTTCATAGTCACTTTTGGAAAACAGAAAAAGTCTCCTATTAGTACTTGTCTAAAGATTACTCCCCTTTGAAAGAGTTCGTGGCCACACAGAGACGAGAAAGCTTCTCAGAAGAATAATGGATGGCCATACTTCAAAGCCTCAAAGACGAAGACATAGAGTGGCGAGCACCATGATTTATTCCTGATGAAATATTATATCGATGTAGAGATCTCGACTGGGTCCCATTAGCCGGGATATGGGGGCAATCGGATATGCACCATTGCTAGTTTCAAGACAATACAGATCAAGATAGTTCGTACCCGCGACGCAAAGGATAGCTCAATGTAAATTCATGTACCGGGGAGAAAACAATAAGAAAAGGATTCGGGAAATCTCAAATGCGTGGAACCAGGTCCGAAAAATGAAGGCATTTGACGCAAATCCCATGGTGACTGAAGAATATGATTGGTGGAGAAACAGAAGGATCAATGATAACATTCCCGTGCCAAAACCAGAGATTGTCCGCCCAATTGAAGAACATTTACAAGTAGTTCCGACTGAATTAGAGATAATTAAACAGGATTTTGAAAAGAAAAATGCTGAGATGGGGAAAGTGATAGAAAAACTGGAAGAAGAGAAGGTGCTCTTAGGACTAGACGTTGATGTTCAGAAGCTAAAGGTGGAAAAATTAAGAAAAGGGAAGAATAAGGCTGAAGAGGATCTGAGCAGCCTAAAGAAGGACTATAAAAAACTTCGATTATCAATGAGAACTACCGGTTTAGGTAAGATATCAGAACAATGGCAGCAGGAAATCCATGAAGAGAAAAATAAAACAAGTCACTGGAAAAGCAAATTCCAAGACGCCCAAGTCCAGGAAAATACTATTAAGGGCAGCCTTCTGGAAAGCCAAGCCGAAGTAGCTGAATTAAAAGCTCGAGTAGGAGAGTTGGAGGAATCCTTGTATAGGCATCGTAGCCGGAATTCAGTAATGGAGTTAAAGGTAGGCCGAGTCGAGATCAAGAGACTAAATGAGAGGGTGGAGGAGTTAGAGGCCTCTTTACAGAATAATGAAATACGAATTGAGATTCTGGAAAGAACGTTGAATACAAGTGATTGGCATCTTCAGCAAACTCAAAAGGAAGTCGGAGAAAATGATTATGTCATGGGTAAAGCTTTAAATCAAATCCGCGGAGTAGCTGACTACGTGCAGATCCTGGCAGCTGAAGCAGAAGAGCTAAGCATGCAGTATGAGACAAAGACTGAACGAGGACAAAAGCTGTTAAAACTCCTTAAGAAAGTCAAAGCTCTGAGCATCAAGGCAAAACCGTTTATGTAATTTACTTTATGTTAAGGAACTTGTTATCCAAATGAAGTTTTCTAAATGGAAAGTAAATTATAAGTCAATACCTTTCTTTTGCATACATGCATCATATTTACGTCGCAATTTTGCATACTTCTGCATAACAATCCGAACTCATTAAAATTCACTATCCAGCGACATCAGTAACCATTGAAAACTCACATCGTTATAATACTCGAAAGAAGACTAAAGCCATGGAACAGAGACTTGAACAAATTAAAAAAGAATTACAAGACCAGATGCAAGAACACATCAAAGAGCAAATGAGCATGATGTGTAGAGAAATGAAGAATCAATTTATGGAAATACAAAAGAGCCTGATGAACGAATTATCACAAGCAAAACAAAGCATGACTGACAAAGGGAAAAGCTCAGCCATTGAGGAAGAAGAGGACCCGATGGTCCCCTAAGGCTTTGCTCCCATTCATAACTCAGCGTCGCAAGAAATGCCGGTACGGGAAACCACTGTTACCATAAGGGCACAGCAACCAGCCACAGGCACGTCACGACCGGTAAATTATCTAACTGGATCAAGGTCAAACCTGGAGGATAATGCCGCCAATTTGGGCGTTCCGAACTTTGACGAGATGATAAAAGAAGATCTTCCCAGACAAATAGAAGAAAAATACAGGCGTTTAGAAGAGAAAATTGACGCGATGGAAGGGGTTGAAATTGCTTACGGGGTAGATGCCAAAGAACTAAGTTTGGTTCCGGATCTAGTGCTCCCGCCCAAATTCAAAACTCCGGAATTTGAAAAATATAGTGGGACGAGCTGCCCTGAAGCTCACCTAACCATGTTCTGTAGAAAGATGGCGGGGTATGTACATAACGACCAACTGTTAATTATTATTTTCAAGACAGCCTGGCCGGGTCCACGGTCAGATGGTATAATCAGTTAAGCCGATCAAAAATCCACTCGTGGAAAGAATTGACACAAGCTTTCTTAAAACAATACGACCATGTAATAGAAATAGCCCCTGATCAGCTTACGTTGCAGAACATGGAAAAGAGGTCGAATGAGAGTTTTAGAACATATGCGCAGAGGTGGCGCGAGGTGGCAACACAAGTACAGCCACTGCTAACGGAGAAGGAGACGACAATGCTATTTGTCAACACACTCAAGGCTCCTTACCTAAATCATCAGCTAGGAAATGCTACCAAAAGTTTCTACGATATGGTCATGTCAGGGGAAATGATTGAAAGTGAGATCAAAGTCGGTGGGATTGAGACCGGAGAAAACCCTAAAAGGCCTACCCCCAAAAGAAGGGATAATTAGGTCAATAATGCAAGCATATACAGACCTGATTACACCAGACCCTTCGTGACAAGTCAGCCAAAGACTCCAATAGACAGTTATCAAAATGCCACGCGGTAAGAGGCAAGCACTAGGCTGAATAGGGGAAGAATCCAATATACCCCTCTTCCAATGTCATATGGGGAACTTTACAAGATATTATACGATGCGCATGAGGTAGCTCCTCAACATGTGAGACCGTACAAGCCCACATTCCCGGCTTGGTATGATGCAACGGCTCACTGCGAATACCATGCAGGGGCAGAAGGGCATTCGATCGAAAACTGCCTCGCCTTTAAAAGACGAGTCGAAGGACTCATAGAGTATGGGATCGTAAAGTTAGAAGAGCTGGCAAAACCCAATATAGCTGGAGATCCGCTGCCTAATCACCCAGAGCAAGGGGTGAACGCCTTGCTAGAAGAAGGAGCCCGAAAAATTAAGAGAAATGTTGAAGAAATCAAGTCTTCGCTCTGGTGGGTATGACAGGAGTTAGTTAAAGAAAGGATAGTCCCGAGCGATAAAGAGAATGCGATAATCGGGGACGATGACCATTGCGAGTTTCACGCCGTCAAAGGGCATAAAATTCAAAGTTACAACGAGTTCAAAACCGTGGTCCAGATGATGATGGACAATCGAGAGCTGGAATTCTTTGAAGAAGGAGCAAAAATTAATGATATTTGCGCCTCTGAAGACGGGACGGCTAAGACTTACGGGAGCAATCATCCCAAGGTGATTATTCGTGACATGACAAGAGAACAAACAATTTCGCGCATTATTATACAAAGGCCCGCAACGTTTCCTTATAAAGATAGCAGGAAGGTCCCATGGAGATACAATTGCAACGTAACCGTACCAAAGGAGGGGGAACCCAAGAAGGATGTTAATCTTGTTACCCGGAGCGGTAAGAATTATGACCTTGTGAATAAAGAAAAAGAGGTCAGTAAAGGGAAAACTAGAATGTACGAGCCTGAGGAGGAAGCAACCAGCAAGCCAAAAATACCCATCATCGAGCTTGTAACTGAGAATGAAGCGAAGGAGTTTTTAAAGTTCTTAAGACATAGTGAATATAGTGTAGTAGAACAACTACACAAACAGCCTGCTCGTATATCAATCTTGTCATTGCTCTTAAGCTCGGAAGCTCATCGAAGCGCACTAATGAAAGTGCTAAACGAAACCTATGTAGCTAATGACATCTCCGTCAGCAAACTAGATCGATTGGTCAATAATGTAAGTACTGATAACTTCATTTCGTTTAGCGACGACGAAATATCACCAGGAGGAATAGGGTCCACCAAGGCTCTACACATCACTACCCGTTGTAAAGGGTATACGCTACCTGGAGTACTCATAGACAATGGTTCAGCCCTGAACGTGGTACCACTAGCTACACTGCAAAGATTGCCAATCGATAGCTCTCACATGAAAGGGTGCAATAATGTAGTAAGAGCATTTGATGGGACAGAAAGAAAGGTAATGGGGAGGATTGAAATTCCTCTTCAAATTGGGCCAAACACGTACGAAGTAGATTTCCTAGTAATGGATATTAGGCCCACTTATAACTGTCTGCTAGGAAGACCATGAATCCATTCAACTGGGGCAGTACCTTCCTCTTTGCACCAGAAAGTGAAGCTGATAAATTAAGGGCTGCTGATCACGATTAATGCTGAGGAGGAAATAATCGCGTTCATAACAAGCAATTAACCCTATGTGGGAATAGATCAGGAGGCTATGGAATGCTCGTTCTGCTCATTGGAGTTTGTCAATGCAACCTTCATTTCGGAAAGGAGGAAAATACCGGTGCCTACAATATCATCGACCACCAAGATGGTTTTGAAATTGACAGTTGGAAAAAGAGCGAGACCCGGGAAAGGACTGGGAAAATACCTCCAAGGAAGAGTTGATGTGCCGATGCTAATAGAAAAACGGGATCGTTATGGCCTAGGATACAAGCCAGACGCAAAACAAAAGAGAAAAGAGTTGGAAAAGAGGCAAGAAAGAAAGAGGGCCAGACTAGCTGGAAGGGACATCTCGTGGGAACTCATGGTTTTCCCGTATATCCATGAGACTTTCATCTCGGGAGAAGTGATCAACCAGCAGGAAAAGAAGCAAGGGACAATTGGAACCAAAGAAGTCATCGTAAAAGACTTAGGCGTCAATGCTATATCTGATGAAGGAAAAGAAGGGGATCCATCAAGGATTGACCCGTGTGCTCCAAGAAGCACCTTGAATAATTGGACCGTGGAGGAACTCCCTGTAATTTTTAAGATTTCCTCAGAGTAATGCTCGAAAACACCTATTGCTTTAGGCTCGAAAGCAATACGAATCTTTTTGTAAAAGGGGCGTATGGTCATTACTCAGTTATTTTAAATGAAAATGCATTTTCCATTCCTCTCCATAATCGTTCTTTAATTCAGCTTAATAAACCATTCATATATATCCAACGAATAAGATTAATTCTTCTTCAATAACATACTCATACACATACCACATACTCATTCTTTCACAAATTCATTTTGCCTTTTGGACCTTTCTTTCATTCTTTGACAGATCCTCAGGTATCAATAATATGAGCAATCCTGACGCTAACTTAGAACCCCACTTCGAGCAAGATATGTGTTTAGAAGAACTTTAAGACCTTAAAGATAATCAAGATTACGATTTAACTTCGGATCTGTTAAGAATGATGGAACAGGAAGAAAGACAGATCCTCCCTCATGCTGACCCGGTAGAAGTTATTAATCTGGGACACGAAGATGAAGAGAAAGAGGTGAAAATCGGGACAAGTATCTCCGCAGAAAGCAAAAGGAGTCTAATCAAGCTGCTTCAAGAGTTCCAAGATATTTTTGCATGGTCTTACCAAGACATGCCCGGCTTAAGTACTGACATTGTAGTGCATAAGCTTCCTATAAAGGAAGAAAACAGGCCTGTGCAGCAAAAACTTCGGAGGATGAGACTGGATGTGTTGTTAAAAATAAAAGAAGAAGTCAAGAAACAATTTGATGCCGGATTCCTCCAGGTGGTTAAATATTCTGAATGGGTAGCTAATATAGTCCCCGTTCCAAAAAAAGATGGGAAGGTGCATATGTGTGTTGACTATCAGGATTTGAATAAGGCTAGCCCAAAGGATAATTTTCCTTTGCCCCACATCGATACTCTAGTTGACAATACGGCAGGACATTCCCTGTTTTCCTTCATGGATGGCTTCCCTGGGTACAACCAGATAAGAATGAACCCTGAGGATATGACCAAAACTGCTTTTGTCACACTGTGGGGAACATTTTGTTACAAAGTGATACCTTTCGGACTAAAAAATGCAGGGGCTACTTATCAGAGGGCTATGGTGACTCTGTTCCATGACATGATGCACAAAGAAATTGAGGTTTACGTCGATGACATGATTGCGAAATCTTAAACGGAGGAGGAACATGTAAGAATCTTGAGGAAGTTATTTGGAAGGCTAAGGAAATATCAACTAAAGTTGAATCCAGCCAAATGCACTTTCGGAGCCACATCAGGAAAATTGTTGGGATTTATGGTCAGCAAAAAAGGAATTGAAATTGACCCAGATAAAGTCAAAGCTATACAGGAATTACCACTACCCAGCACTCAAAAAGAAGTTCGAGGGTTCCTAGGAAGACTAAATTACATCGCTCGGTTCATCTCACAGTTGACTGAGAAATGCGATCCTATCTTCCGCCTGCTTAGAAAGCGCAACCCGGGTGTATGGGATGATGAATGTCAGGAAACCTTTAATAAGGTCAAAGACTATTTATCCAACGCTCCCATCTTGGTACCTCCGATTCCTAATAAGCCATTGATCATGTACTTAACAGTTTTTGAAAACTCCATGGGATGTGTACTAGGCCAACATGATGAATCCGGAAAGAAAGAAAGGGCGATATATTATCTCAGCAAGAAATTCACCGATTGCGAGACACGATATTCACCCATTGAGAAATTGTGTTGTGCACTAGTCTAGACTACACGTAGATTAAGACAGTACGTGTTATATCACACCACTTGGTTGATTTCAAAATTGGATCCTCTGAAATATTTAATGGAGTCAGCAGCATTGAATGGGAGATTAGCTCGATGGCAAATCCTGCTCTTTGAATTCGACATAGTCTATGTCAATCAGAAAGCAATAAATGGAAGTGTGATAGCAGATTTCCTGGCAAGTAGGGCTTTAGAAGACTATGAGCCTATAGACTTCGATTTCCCGAATGAGGATTTGATGTATGTTGCGGCCACAGAAAGGGCAATCACGGAAGAACGATCTTGGAAGATGAATTTCGACGGAGCCTCAAACGCCACAGGCAATGGGGTCGGGGCAATCTTGGTATCGCCAGAGGGAGATCATTACCCTTTCGCCAGCAAGCTTGATTTTGATTGTACAAACAATATGGCTGAATATGAAGCATGTATATTGGGAATCCGTGCGGCCATAGAACGGGGAATCAAAATTTTAGAGATTTACGGAGACTCTGCACTGGTAATCTATCAACTAAAAGGAGAATGGGAAACAAGGGATTTCAAGTTAATGAATTATCACAAAATGGTTCTCGAATTGATTACCAAATTCGATGACGTCACATTCCATTACCTTCCGCGGGAAGAGAACCAGATGGCAGATGCTCTGGCCACTCTAGCCTCTATGATTAAGGTGAGTGGGATGAAAAACGTGAAGCCCATTCAGATGAGTATCTATGAAGCACCTGCTCATTGTTGTAATATTGAGACAGAGGATGAAGAGGGGAAAGATGATCACCCGTGGTACCAGAATATTTTTCAGTTTGTGAGAGATCGAAAGTATCCCGAGCAAGCCTCAGAAAATGAAAAAAGAACACTACGAAGACTAGCCAGTGAATATGTTCTAGACGAGGAAATCTTGTACAAGAGGAGAAAAGATCAAGTGCTGTTAAGATGTGTGGATGCGATTGAAGCTAAAAAGATTTTAGAAGAAGTTCACGAAGGCATTTGCGGGACACACGCTAATGGTTTCATGATGGCCCGACAAATAATGAGGTTTGGATATTACTAGGCTAGTATGGAGGGCGATTGCATCAACTATGCTAAGAAGTGCCATAAATGCCAGATCTATGGGGACAAGATCCATGTACCTCCGTCACACCTTCATGTCATGACCTCTCCCTGGCCTTTTTCTATGTGGGGCATGGATGTCATCGGGCCAATTTCTCCTAAAGCTTCTAACGGCCATAGATTCATCTTTGTGGTGATTGATTACTTCACTAAATGGGTAGAGGCAACCTCCTACGCGAATGTCACCAAGACTGCGGTTAGTAAGTTCCTAAAGAAGGAAATTATTTACCGATACGGGATGCCTGAAAGGATCATATCCGACAATGCCCTTAATCTGAACAACAGTACGATAGCAGAAGTTTGTGAACAGTTCAAGATTAAGCATCATAATTCTTCTCCCTATTTCCCAAAAATGAATGGGGCTGTAGAGGCAGCTAATAAGAATGTCAAGAAGATTGTGGCCAAAATGACTGAGACTTACAAGGACTGGCATGAAAAATTACCATTTGCCCTCTTTTCCTACAGAACTTCAATCAGAACTTCTACTGGGGCAACGCCATTCTCGTTGGCATACGGTATGGAAGCAGTCTTGCCTATTGAGGTTGAAATACCTTCCTTTCGAGTCTTAATGGAGCTTCAACTTGACGAGGCTGAATGGGTCCAGGCTCGATATGACCAGTTGAATTTAATCGAGGAAAAGAGATTAAAAGCCATTCGCCACGGCCAAATGTACCAGAAAAGAATGATGCGAGCTCACGACAAAAAAGTCCGTCCCAGGGAATTCTATGAGGGAGATCTAGTTTTGAAAAAGATACTTCCCATACATAAAGATTTTCGTGGAAAATGGATGTCCAATTGGGAAGGGCCCTACGTGGTAAAAAAGGCTTTCTTAGGAGGAGCTCTCATCTTAACAGAAATGGACAGCAAAGAGCTGTACAACCCCGTCAATTCAGACTCGGTAAAAAAATACTTCGCCTAGAAACGAAATGGGAATTGAGATGCAAACCCCGCAAAAAAAAAAAAAGGATTTCAGGATGAAAATTCACAAAAGGGCGTCCTAGAACTAAGGGAACTTTGAGTTGAAAACCCGCGAAAGGGCGGCTCAAGTCCAAGAATGGGTCGACGAGAAAGAAGGAAGTTACAACTTGGAACATCAACATAGTACTCTAGGTCTTCTAGACACATATTTGAGCTAGAGTGATTCACAAGCAAGTTAGGCACAGAGTAGCTTATTTTGCAATACCTGGGGCAACCAATTTTTCTTTTCTTCACTGTATACTTGACAATCTTCTATTAATGATTATTTCCTTTGATCCTCCTTTGAAATTATTCCCTTCAATTCTCTTTTTAACAGGATTCTTAGAATACGACTTTGTTTTTGCTCAAATTTTGTCCGAGCATTTTGCATCTAAATAACGAGCAATGAACTAATAAATCATACAAAAAGTTATGAGCGTTATTCTGGAATTTTCAGAAATTACAAGAAACTCGAAACAAGATCACCAAAGACAAGCTTGAAAGCAAGCACTTTTGGAACAACCTAGAAAGGACGGAGCAATACATCAAAAATAGAATTTGGGACAGGAGACAAACCATGCTGACTTGATTAGTAATAAACAAACCTGATGTTCATCATATACATTCTAAATCATGACATTCTCATAGAGACCCATAGAAGCATATTTCCCATGGTCACACCCCCGTCACCTTATGGGATAGACCAGTAAAGACCATCAAAAGAGATACGGGGATTCAAAACCTTACCCTAATCACAGGGTAAATTACGATTATCCACAAAGTAGATTCGTATTCCTGATGAGATACAGAGAAACGGATCGAAACAATGATGGGATCATCTTTCTGATGAGACACTGAGAAGAAAACCCAAACAAGGCTCAAAACGAACAAATCTTCCTGATGAGATACGGAGAAGTGAGCCAGATTCGTATTCCTGATGAGATACAGAGAAACGGATCGAAACAATGATGGGATCATTTTCCTGATGAGACACTGAGAAGAAAACCCAAACAAGGCTCGAAACGAGCAAATCTTCCTGATGAGATACAGAGAAGTGAGCCAGATTCGTATTCCTGATAAGATACAGAGAAACGGATCGAAACAATGATGGGATCATCTTCTTGATGAGACACTGAGAAGAAAACCCAAACAAGGCTCGAAACGAGCAAATCTTCCTGATGAGATACGGAGAAGTGAGTCAAATTCGTATTCCTGATGAGATACAGAGAAACGGATCGAAACAATGATGGGAACATCTTCCTGATGAGACACTGAGAAGAAAACCCAAACAAGGCTCGAAACAAGCAAATCTTCCTGATGAGATACGGAGAAGTGAACCAGATTCGTATTCCTGATGAGATACAGAGAAACGGGTCGAAACAGCGATGGGATCATCTTCCTGATGAGACACTGAGAAGAAAACCCAAACGAGGCTCGAAACGAGTAAATCTTCCTGATAAGATACAGAGAAACGGATCGAAACAATGATGGGATCATCTTCCTGATGAGACACTGAGAAGAAAACCCAAACAAGCCTCGAAACGAGCAAATCTTCCTGATGAGATACGGAGAAGTGAACCAGATTCGTATTCCTGATGAGATACAGAGAAACGGGTTGAAACAGCGATAGGATCATCTTCCTGATGAGATACTGAGAAGAAAACCCAAACGAGGCTCGAAGCGAGCAAATCTTCCTAATGAGATACTGAGAAGTGAACCAAATTCATAAGCGAATTGAGACAGCTGACGTGGTCATCTTCCTGATGAGATGCTAAGAAGAAGGCCAAACCAAACCCACGCTCGATGTGAGCAAATCTTCGAACCCCCAGCTTCCTGATGAGACACTGAGAAGCAGGTCGAAGCAATAAAGTAATTAACTTCCTGAGGAGATACTGAGAAGAAGGCCAAGTCAATGAGACCAAACTCAGAGACTACAGTGATGAACTCTAATTTCAAGAGAATGGAATGAAATCACAGTAGCAAATTTTGTCTTTTTGAAGTTATCTAAGAGCAGGATGAAATTACAACATAAAAAATGAAGAGAAGCTGATTAAGCGACAGACGTAAAGCAAAGGGTGGACCAGTTGAAAAACAATGTCAAAGAGATGAGACCGGACAAATTGGGCATCCATTTGAGTCTTTGCTACGTTCCATTTACACAACAACAAGCAAAGAAGGGCAGCTGTTGAAGCCCAAATTTGGTTGGACTAGTTGGAAATTGAATTTAAGTTTATTTTAAATTTAAATTTATTTGAAATTTAAATTTATTATAAAATTAAATTTAGAAAAGTCCAATTACAAAAAAATCCAAAACAAAAGTCCCAATTACAAATGGCCCAAATAACAAATGGCCCAGTTACAGATGGCCCAAATACAAATGGTCCAATTATAAAGTGCTCGAAAGCCCAAACTACAGTGCCGCTGCTGTTGCCTCCCCTTCAGCCAACCAGGAGCGGCCACATCATCAGCAGCTGGTCATCATCTTCAGCCCCAACTTGCACTGCCACCGGCTGCTACCGCCACTGTCGAACCTGCAAGAAGAGAAAGCAGATTAGATACGCATTTAGTTGCATAAAACAAAAGAGAATCATTGTAAAACAGATTATAAAAGCCAAATGAATTATCATTTGGGGGGTTGGTTTTGAAGGTTAAGAAGTTAACACACAGTACACGCTGATAATCTCAGAAATCAATTCGGGGCAGGGTAACTCGAATAATCACAATGGCAGCAAAAGACAAATCGGATCACAGCACTTAGGCATTAAAGCATCCAGGTATCCTCAATAAATGTTCACCATTATTCAAAGACTGGTTTAGTTTCAATGCATGCATTTACTACCCATTGCTGTCACTTGATTTTATTTATTTTCCGAAACGTTTCAGCAATTGTTAATAATATTAGTAACTGTTATTATTAATTATTATTGTCAGTGACCCATTATTATTAAATAAGTTTTATTGGTAATAAATGTTTTGATTTATTAATAATATTATTAATTATTAATTATTTATTAATAAAAAAAATGAAAAGTCAGAAGACTTATCTACGGTCGGCCTGCAGCCGTTGATCGCCGTCACCGGAAGTTCGACCCCGAACGTCACTCGCGTCCCGTCATGCACGGATCTGCAGAAAATACTAACTCAGGATTAAAAAACATAAAAACCGGTTTTAAAACAAGAAGGGTAAGGATTAAAAGGTTTTTTTTTAAATGGGATCGGAATCTTCTGAGATCGGGATTCCGGCCTAGACCTAGGTTATTTTCTAAAAAAAAAAGGAAGAAAGAAAGAATAGATAGGCTTTTTTACCTCGATTCGTATCGGATGATGACCGGACGGCTTCCAGAGATAGCGCGTGACGATTGGGGAAAACATCGGACGTCGATTGATGGGGGAGGACCGTGGTACGTCGATCACGCGCGGCGGTTGGTGAGGCGCGTGCGATTGGGTCTCGACGGCTCACCAGAGAAACCCGAGCGCGACGCACAATGGCTACGCGCTGAGTTCATCGACGCTCGTGTGGCCCTTCGTGCGACAGACGGCGCTAGGCCTAAAGCCGGAGCATGGCCGGCCACGGAGGGGATTTGAGAGAAAACAGAAAAGGGGGGGTTTTCATTTTTCTGAAATTTGAAAAAATGAAAGAAAGACTTTTTTTTTCAAAGGGTTCAGGCCTTAAATACCCTCACCGAAACGGCAGCGTTTTGGTGAGGGTATTCGGCATGAAAACGATGCAGTTTCCCCGAGACCGACCTGGATCTGATTCGACCCGACTTAGGGTCCACGTGATTTTGAAGGAAGGGTTATTTATGCGTCCGATCCTTCCCCTTTTTCTCAAATTTTCAATCAGAGCCTTCCTGTATTTTTAATTAATTTCATATTAGCCCACCTATTTTCAATGTTTTCTAATTTAACCCTTGATCCTTTTTGAAAGCACCGGAGGCTGCCACGTGTCGTTGTTTGGGTTTTTTTTTACAAACAGTCCCTTTTCTTTTTAATTTGTCTTAATTTAATCCTCAAATCGAGTTCGTTTTAATTACGAAATCGCCCCGAAAATTTTCACTAGTTTTCAAAATAGTCCTCTGACTTCAGGATGCCTGAGGGGCTGCCACGTGTCACTCGTCTTTGGTTTTATTACCCCGAAGGTCCCTAAATCTTCCAAAAATTACTATTTTACCCCCGAACTTCCAAAAATCCCATTTTTAACCCCGAATCTTCTAAAAATTACTATTTTACTATTTTACCCCCGAACTTCCAAAAATCTCATTTTTGACCCCGAATCTTCCAAAAATTACTATTTTACCCCCGAACTTCCAAAAATCCCATTTTTGATCCCCAAACTCCCAAAAATTACTATTTTTTATCCCGAACCTTACAAAAATTACTATTTTACCGCTGAACTTCCAAAAATCTCATTTTTAACCCCGAACCTTCTTAAAATTACCATTTTACCCCCAAACTTCCAACAATCCCATTTTTAGCCTTGAATCTTCCAAAAATTACTATTTTTCCTCGAATTTCCAAAAATTACCATTTTACCCTCAAACTTCAAAAAATCCTATTTTTGATTCCGAACATTCCAAAACTACCATTCTGCCACTCCGTGTATCCGAAACGTCTCATTTCAAACTCCAATTGCACCTTTTCTTCTTTCTCATCAACATTCACATTTTTATTATGCACTCGTGTTATGTATCCTGGTTTTCTTTCGTGAATAACCTATCTTCTTATTTACCTTGCTTCGCATTATTTAATATTCATCATTAACTGCTTATTCTTGTTAAACTCGCATGCTTGTTTTCGAAATTGTCCTTTTTTACAAAAACTTTAATATCAAGGCAATACTCTTTTATTTCGGGATCCGAAAATTTGCGCCTTAACTCACTAGGTGCAATTTTTCTTCAAATCGAAGTAATAGAATACCCTTAATCGAGGCAATATTTTCTTATCTTCGATTCCGAAATATCGCGCCTTAACTTACTAGGTGCAACCTTTCTTCAAATCGAGATAATCAAATATCCTTCTCGCAAAAGTTTTCACAAAGGAAAGCTCATTATTTCTTGATCTTGAAATGTCGTGTCCTAACTCACTGGACGTAGCTTTTCTTCCCCGATCACTTTGAAGTAGTGAGATTTTCAAACAAACTCGATTTCCTTTAAACTTAGATCGTGCATTCAAGGATCGTATTTTTAAGCTTTATTTGAACTTTTAAATGTCACAAATTAAGACCCGAAAATAATCAATACGGTACCAATTTGGGCGCATGAGGGTGCTAATCCTTCCTCATGCGTAATCGACTCCCGAACCTATTTTTCTGGATTTCGAAGACCTATATGTTTTCAAAACGGATTCTAAAACGTTTTGTGGTGATCCAATCATACCTAATAATGGATTGGTGGCGACTCCCATTATTTTTCGATTTTAAAATAATTTTCGAAACCGGTTGTTTTTCAAAAGAATGGATGGTTTCGACATATAGTTTTTATATTGACCTCTTTTCACCTTTTGGGTGAATGACTAAAAAATAATCAGTTTCCTTCTTTTTTGGCATTGAGCAAATTAAGCAATTACTTAAGTTATCTTGTATAATTAAGGTTACATTTGAATCAGCAGTAAGATTAGTTGTAGTGTAATTAAAAATAGTAATGATAATGTGATTAATTATTATAACATTGAGATTAAGTAATGTAATGGTGAAATAAAAATTAGTCGTGAGATTAATTATTCATCAATTCAGCCTTGATTAGACAAATTTAAAATATTTTGGTGCATGAAAAACAATGAAGCTTACATTATATACCAAGGTAGCAAAATCAAGCTGCAGATTGTTTAGCTAAATAACTTCAGTCAAAAAAAATTCTTGCAATTTTTTGATAACCCTCCTAGATAGTTCTAGATATCTTAGAAACGGATAAGGCAAAGGATGCATTTATCCTATTCAAAACACTTCTATGTAATTAGTTGATAATGTTTTATTTTTCACCAAAAAAAAAATTAGTGGTTAGATGTGTGTTTAGATCCAAACATAGCGAAGACAATGAGGTGAAAGTAAAAAGTGACATTTAATGATATAATATTAGAATTATACAAAGTTAAATAATAGTTAAAAGTTATTAAAAATGTGTTTATATTGTCGATTAAGTTACATTTAATGATATAATATTAAAACTATACAAAGTTAAATAATAGTTAAAAAAGTTATTAAAAATGTGTTTATATTGTTGATTAAGTCATAACTCGATTGGCAAGAGCATTTTTACCAATGAAAGAGGACGTTGGTTCAAGTGTATTGAAGTACATTATCTTTTTATTTATGGGTTGGAAAGGGGGTTATGGATAGTTATAGTCGTTATGTCAAAAAAAGCAAATATAATCAGAACCTATAATGAGATTATTCAATAAATATATATTTATATTCAAAATTATAAATTATATAAATACCTACTAATATAAAATAATAATTAATATTATATTATATGAAAATGATATATAATAAAAATAATAATTTAGGAAAAAAAAAAGTAAGGGGTAAAATAAAAAACACCCCTTTCCATTGTAGATGCAATATCTCTATTGCAGGCCTTCTGCTTGAACTAAAAATTGGAGTTCGATGAAGTGCATCATTTTCAACAGTCTCTAAATGATGTTGTGGTGAGATTAGAATTACATTTTGGTCATTAAATTTAAAAAAATTATAAAATGGTTAATAAATTATTTGAAAATTTTCATTTAAACTATTGTGTTGTTAAAATCGAAGTTGTATGATATTTTATATTTGCACCATAGGCACCAATCGAAAGCTCTCTTTCCCTTACTTTTCTACAGTTTAATTTTTTACGAATCAAAATTAAACAAATTTCTTCTCCAATCTCTGACAATGATTGTCAAATCAACTTGAATAGAAGGTATGTTCTTCTACTCATTAATGGATATTGATCCACCATGTCAATCATCGAATCGTCAATTGAAGCTCGCTAGTCAAAGTTTTTTTTTGAAAAAAGCTTAGTAGTACAGTGACTTCAATAAAAACTTTCGCATAGTTCAATGACTTAAATGAATACTTCCAAATAATTCGTTGATTATTTTGTAACTTTTTAAAGTTAAGTGATCAAAATGTAAACTTACTAATAATTTAGTGACCTTGAATGTAATTTACCCATACATTAATTATTCTTTTGGTTATATATATATATTATTGCAATTAATCTAATGTAGAGATGTTCATGGGCCTGATCGAGGCGTAACAGAATTTTAGGCCCGATTGGCTCAACCTGGTGATCGCCTCCAAACGTGCAAACGTTTGACTGAAAAATACTACACCAAAAATATCTGGAATAAAATAACGGTGTCCACAAGTACACAAGTCAAATTATAATATAGTAAAGTATACAACGAAACACTAAAAAGTAATCCAAGGAACTTACCCAAGGGAGAAAGAATGAAATCTATTGAAAACAATTTTACGGTAACATGTCTAAATAGTAATAATTAAATAATATATCACGAAAATCAATAAAAAGAGACAATATCATAAACTAAATAACTAAAATAAAATAAATAAGAGACCAAGATTCTGAGCAATCCCTTTGGGCATGAATAGATCTGAGCGTCTGTGTCAACAAGGGCATTAAGTGTTCTGCCTGCCACAATGATGTTTAAAAACATCAACCCCTTTCACTTATGACCTTTCTTGGCTTCGACAAAATTCAAGATCGAACCAAGCTTCATCGGCGCCTTTTTTGTCTCACCATCCCTCTTAATGGTAGAAAACATAGATCATCTCGGATAGTCCCGCACAATATGCGGACCTTCGCAAAGGAAGCATCTCAATGACCCCCTTTTCTTCTTCTTCTCCCGCTGCTTGTCAAGCTTAGCTCTCACTGTTTAGGTCTTACCATTGTCATTCTTGGTAAATTTATCTTTATCTCCTCCACCATTGCCCTTTGGTTTTGATTTGGGCTTGAAGACTCAAACTTTTCTATCTTTTTTGTCTTTGATCTCCATAAGCAACTCTGCTGTAGTCATGGCATTGGTAAGTTCTTGGACCCTTCGATGTTGTAATTATTGCTTTTGTAACACCCCTTATCCAACCTGGTCACTAAATCTGAATCATTAGGTGTTATATTGACTTACATGATAACATATAATTTAAAATTTCACATATCTTCGATAATGGGCATCCATTTGTAAATTTTGAAAGATTATAAGGTAAATTTGCAAGATTTTAAAGGCTTATCATCGTCTACTAAAGTCCCAAAAGGTATCGATATTTTTAAAAAAATCGATACCAAACCACGTTTTTGTTTTCCATATAAAAGCAAGGGTATCAATATTAATTCTCGAGTATCGATAAAATTTCAAAAATATCGATACCGAATCAAAGATCGATACCAAAGTAGCATTCTGCAAATTCTTTAAAATTTTCATTGGATGAATATTATCGATACCAGAAGAAAAATATCGATACTAACACTATTGTTGATAAACACTTACTATATTTATTCAATCACTTAACAGAACCAATGAATGACCTCAACCCATTCTTTATATAAACCTATACCATACACTCAACGAGACAATTATCATTTCATGGACATTTACTTCAAATACCATCCAGTAACATTGTATGTACATGTACATATTTGACAACCTAAAGTTATTCTATAGCAATAATTACATACACAAAAATCATAAACCACCAATTCTCAAAATGTTCATACATCCTTTCTTCAAGAAATAATAACATATATAAGTGGACCTAATCCTAACCTAATTCATGTCTTCACAACAAAATACCAAGGATGGTTGCGAAAGGTAATGATTACTCCAACAATCCAATCCACGAAGGAAAGCAAAAGTTCAAAATCTACAAAACAAATAAATTTAAGTGAGAAAGACTATTTCATAATAATTCTTCAATGACATGGTAAAGTTCACATTATTCTCTAAGATTTTCCATATTCACCAATTTTCACCAAAACATGACCCTTTCAATAGCAATATTATAGAGAGAAATCCATAACAAATTCATTACGTTTACACTTGTCGGTTTATATACGTTTAGTTACTTCAACAAGCTCACATCATACACACACACACACACACACACACACACACACACATATATATATATATATATATATATATATTATCATTTCATGTCTAACATGTTTAATATTATACAATTAAGAATAGAGTAAGTTATAAGTACAACTTACATGTTGAGTGGCTACACCAAACGACACAGTTGATAGTTTTGCCCTTACCTCGTATGTCTTCCACACAATGTGAATCTTGATCTAAATAATAATTTCACTCGTTAACTCTTAATTTCACACATCCATAATCACTTTTTATTATCATAGTTCTCTTTTATGGTAACTTTACAAAATTTACTCTCAAAGGTTTAACTTTTATAATATTATGACAATAACTCAAACTCAAAGTTTGAATTCATTATAAGAATAACAGATTTAGCTAATGCTAATCCCTAATCACATATACAAATTTAACTAACCAGAGCTCATTACCTTCACTATCGTGTCCATTATACATCAAACCTTACTCTTTTGAAAATCACTTTTAATTGCACATAAAATACCCATATCTAACTCATAACCTAAGTTTATCCATGGCAACCAAAACTTATCAAAACAAAAATGGTAAAACCCTAAATTTTTCAAGGACCTTTCAAGAAAATCCCCCTTTTTGTAAACCAAAATAATACAAGCTCCATTATAACAAAATATAAAGAAATTTCACCAAAACCCTTCCACTAACCACTTTATCACCACAAATTTTCTGGTGATTTTACCAATCCTTCCACTAACGTGTAATGTGGTTTAATTACCACTTGGCTCCTCCAAGTTTCATTTTATAAATAAGCAACCTACAATACTCATAGTTTTTAATGTTATCACTTCTACTTCCAAGTCCTTTAACTCTAACTAGCCATTATTTCAACCAAGTCAATAAATAAAAATATTTGAATATGATTTTACCCACTCTCATAATTAAAATAGCCATATTTTATAATTTATTCCTCGAAACACGTAGTCTCAAACTACAGTTTTCAACTTCAAATAATTGGAATGTTACGGCTTTGCCCATGGTTTCAACCCACCCATGAAGGAGAAGAAGGCCTATTTGTCACACAAATCGAAATTTTGGAGCATGAGTTCGCGAACTGTCGCACATACTCCAAGATTGTGCCTTGTTGCGTAAGCTGACACAACTTAGCCCAAGCCTCATCTTCAACATAAACTCCTTTCATGTCCTAATAGTGATACCACATCATCTCTCATCTATGGACCTATGATGCCACCATAATAAAGAGACATTGGTAAAATACATGATAGCAATATTTACCTTAGTAGCATCATCTATGATGCCTTTGGCATGAAAGTATTGCTCCATTCCCCACAAGAACTTTTCCACAACCTTTGCAGACCTCATCCCATTAAACTCATTCGACTTCAAGACATCTACCTTAGGCTTGGATGTTGTAGCTAACACCGCGTTACCCAAAGAACTTTGAAGATATTAAGCTCCTCAATCCTTGAGTGCATTATTCCTCTCAGTCAGCTCATCCAAAGTAGTATTGAGAACCCCTTGCATTGAATTGACATTAGCACTTAAGGCCTTTGCCACTTGTTCTTTAAGACGATCCTCCCTCGATTCCAACACTGTGATACGTCCATCAACTTCCTCAAATGTCTCATTCACATCACCATAGAGCCCTAAAGTTTGCCAACCCTACCTTCCAATGCTGACAGTATATCCCTTGAGTTGTTAGCATTCTTGCCCTCTCCTATGTGTCTCTATAAACTTAATTTGCTCATCTACTCCTTTTAACATCTCAACCGGTGCTTTCGAACACTGGCTCGGATATCAACTGTCACGGGGCTAGAACTTTAATCTTGAAAATCGTGCGGTCTTAGGTGATTCCATTGCTTCAAAACTACCTAAGTCAGTCTAACTCTTGAAAAGTGAGAATTCTCACGAAAATTCTCAAAGGCATCAAAAAATATAACGAAAGCAACTGAAACGAAAGAACAACAAAATAACTAAAAAGTCAAAAGAAAGCAATGCACTCAAGGTGTTTGAGTAAATGCTCTCAATATATTCTTTAACTTAATAATGAGTGAAGTGATTACAAATGAAGGGGGATGGATTATTTATAGTTGAGCTCCCCCAAATCCAATACTACAGATCGAATTACATCAATGGTTGAGATTAGTTCTCATCTACAATAAGAGAGTCTTAAGGGATTTAAGATTTATACATCTTTATCCTTTAGTATTTACAATAATTATGCTTGTAAATCGTACGACACATTTAGTCTTGCTTCTTTGATGCTACCAAAATGGAAGCTTCTATATCTACCTTACTATCCGAACCAAACTCATTGTCAAGTTTATTTTTGCTCAACAAATCACTCTTCACATCCTCAAATGAGAGGTTATCTCTCTTATAAATCATGGTTTCCTTGAAAGTATTGTATGAAGGGGGTAAAGAACACAATAATAGTATAGTCTGATCTTCATCGTCAATCTTAACCTCAACATTCTTTAAATCATTCAAAAGAGTAATAAATTTACTAATGTGATCTCTAAAAAAACTCACCTCCATTTATGCGAAATGTAAATAGACATTGTTTCAACACTAAATGGTTAGCCAAAGACTTAGTCGCATAAAGAGTTTCTAGCCTCTTCCACAAGGCAGATGAGGTCTTCTCCATCAATACCTCCTGCAATACCCTATTCACGAGGCACAATTAGATTGTAGACAAGGCCTTTTCATCAAGCTCTTCTCATTCTGACTGATCTAGATTCTCGAGCTTTTTCTCAGTAACGAACTTTTTCAAGCTGATCTAAACTAGAATTGTCATCATCCAAACTTGCCACAAATTAAAATTTGTGACACCATCGAACTTCTCAATGTTGAACTTTGTTGTTGCCATATCTGAATGGGTTGATCTACGAAAATCGAACTAGCTCTAATACCACTTGTTGGTGATCAATCCGATTAAGCAATGAACAAGTAAAAATAACGAAAGAAATTGAAAAATTGAACACACAAATTTAACGTGGAAAAACCTCTTCGAAGAGGATAAAAAACCATGGGCAAAGATAATTTTACTATAATGGTAAAAGAACGAAGAGTACAAAAGATGGAGATAAAAATTAAACCCCGAAAACCCAAAAGCAAAGAACATTCAAAACGTAAATACAAAATTCTCCAACAGTGTTAGGAGTTCTAATATCTAATGAGTGTATTTTCTAAGGTTGTAAAAGAATCTATTTATAAGCTAAATTCCTAGGTCAAATAATAATAAAATAATATAGATTAATTAGATTTTGATTAAAACATATAAACAGAGTTTAATTGAAGGATTATTTCTCAAATTTGATTGAAATATGAGTCATATTCACTAACGTTTTTAAAATTATTTTTTTGTCACTTGACCGTTAAGTGGCTAACGGTGACACTTTTTAGTTTATATAATAACAATTTTAGTCCTCATATTTTATATTTTGTTAAATTTACCTTGATTCTATATATAAAAAAAAAGATAAAAATAAATTGAAATTCTTTTCTTAAAATTTTTAAGATTCTAAGAATTTCTTAAATAATTCAAAAAATACATAAAAATTCAAAGAAATAATATAAAAATAGAAAAAATAGACAAAGTGAGAGAAAACGAGGGAAAATGTTTTTCATTATAATAAAAGAAAAAGATTCGAAATATAATTTGTTTTTATCATTTGAGTATTAAAAAATAATTTAAATGAATTGAAATTTTGAATTGAGTTTGAAAAAGAAATTTTTTTATGTTTTTGGCTAAATAAATTATATTAGAGTCAAATTCACAAGTCTTGAAAATATCAGTTCTAAAAGAATTCCTTCAATAGCATGGAACTTGACTTGAAAATATTACTAATTTGGTTCTGTTTTGTTTTTAATTTGTTATTGGATTCTAGTAAATGATTATTCCGTTCTTATATCGCAATATCGAACAACCTTGAGCTTTACTATAATAGAATCTTGAGTTTTCTTGTATGAACATTAGTTTTTAATCATATTTAATCTTTATACAAGATGGATATTATGTTAAGAGATTGAAATTGATCTATTTTTTTATCCATTTTCATGATTTTATGACCATGTTGAAGAGTTCTTGTAATAACCTAGCAATAATATGAAATTTTATATAGAATTTTCCGGTTTTTAAAAAAATTTGAGGTTTTTTTTTTATCATTTTTATATATAATTAGGGCTAATTGACAGAAAGTATAGAAGCTGAGAACTAAAATTGTTATTAAACCAGCTAAAAAAAGTGTCATTGTAAGTGATTTAAAAGTCCATAACTAAAAAAATAATTTCAAAAAACATTAGTGATCAAATTGTAACTTTTTAATTAAATAACTAAAATAAAAATTTACCCATAATTAAATGATTAATGGTATAAATTACCCAAGAAGTTAATGGGTTTTGTTAGGTAAAAGGTCCCAAAATCATATGCTAGCTATGCATAGTGACCCCATACATAAATCATATGCTAGCTATGCATAGTGACCCCATACATAAATCATATGCTAGCTATGCATAGTGATATGAAAGAAAAACCTTAATGTCTTTCCCACTTCTCAGCAACAAAAACATGTTTTGATTGTGCCACATCTATGAAAATACTTCAGACATGGGAAACTAGTGGGCTGTCAGGTCTCCATCCCTAAAATAATAAAAAAAATTATTTACGTTTTTTAAAATTTTAAATTAATAAAAATAAAATTATATTTTAATTACTTTAAAAATATAAAAAATTTGATTTAATTTTTTAAAAATTAGAAAGATATAAACTACGATTTAATTTCAATCCTAAAATATTTTCTTGTTTCGCCCCCTGAACTTAGACCACCTCATAGCAGCAACAATGGTGGTTTGAGCCATTGCGGTCAGTGGAGCAGGTAGAAATTATACATCGCTTAATTCCCTATTAATCAACAAACCGAGAACGCTAATCACGAAGTTTGACCAACAAAATATCATAAAGAAATGATTCAATCCAGTTCATTATTTAGATACGAATAGGACAAAGTTCAAAACATCAAGTAACCTAACCTTAAGGACTAAACAGAAAACATCCTAAAATAACTTAAAAATATTATTAAAAGATTATTATACAAACTATTTGACTTCATCTTCATTGTGCAGATATACTATCAGTAATCTGTATATGCTTCTTTATAGTTTTTGTAATTCAAGCACATGAAATACCGACAGTGGAGGCTGCAGTGAATCTTTCTGATGCAGTTCTCTTCGCAACCAAGGAGTTAATCCCCGGCGAAGGCCCTCCAAAATCAATCTCCGGGACCTCGGGGATGGTTGTGAGCGAAGCTGTCTTGTCGTAAACCACGTAGTAGTCGTCGTGCGATCTTTGTTTCAGCCAGATAAGGGAAGAAGTCGAACTTTGTCTGAATCTAAACATGGATTTGAAGAGTTTCTGAATGGAGCGAGAGAACTTGGAAAGCTGCTTCTTGGAAACTGGAGGCGGAGGGGCAGAGGCAGATGACTGTGGAGGAGCTCTGTCGACTAGATGAGGCATGGACATGGTTCTTGAATGGATTGCTGAGTCGAGTTGACGCTTGAAGGAGTTGAGTTCAAAGGAGTCATAAAGATTGCTACCACAGTCCCAAACAGGATGCTGCTTGGCCTTCTCCTGGTTTTGAGTTTGCTTTTGTTGTTGTTGTTGAAGCTTTTCCTTCTTCTGGGGATGGTGATTCTGGTGTTGTGCTTGGGATTTCTCCATCTTGTTTGGTAAGAGGGAAAACAAAAAGGATTTGAGAGAAAACAAGAAAGGAGTTTGTGATTGCTTGATTTCCTTTAAGGGAGTTGGTTTATGCGGGAGGGAAAATAAAAGAAACCGAACGCGTCACTGCGTTCACGGATCTCTTCATATCCACCGTTCAAAACGCTAAGATTGCATTTATTCAGGGATGGTTGAGAGATTTGACACTTCTTTTGCATACATCATCAATTAAATTTAGTACTTATATAATTTTGGGTTAAAAAGGTAAATTTATTTTGGTGATGGTTTAATTTAGAATCTCTCTTAGATTAAGTATGAACACACTTCTAATTTAGTTTACATTAATTAATCAAATTCCCTTCTTAAGCAACTTTAGCTTTCACTTATTATAATTGTTTAGAGCGGTCAAATATTTAATATTTCCAATACATACGGAACGGAACTAGATTATTCCACTCATCTCTTTTCAGTTTCTTTTGACTTGGAATATTTGTTAAACTAAACCAATATTCTTTTATTAAATTCTGATTTTCCTCTTCTGCTGCGTTGTATTAAAATGTAATCTTTATGTTTTGATTCCACATACTCTGATTTTTATTTTTTAAAATATGATTATCAATTAAAATTGAGATAACGGTGTCAGCTATATGGAGTGAATCAGGGGCGAAGTTAGAAATTTTTCAGAAGATCGAAGTAATAGTAAAAATTATAATTTTTAAACGATTAAATTAAGTTTTTAGGGGAATCACTTTTACTAATTTTAAAAGTAGTAAATGGAAATGGACTGTTATAGATCTAAGGTACACACACTAATTACCAAATTTAGAAGAGATTATGGTCCTGATGTATTTACCAGTCGTGCGAAAGCGAAAGAGGGCGAGAGTTGGGGGTTGGATATCCTAACTTCACAGCGCACAACACCAATGCTTTTAAATACGCCAATTAAAGGAAACAGAGAGATGTGGAGTTAATATGCTACATGTACACCACATGTGGCTTAACTATATGCAACGCTACAGACCTACTCTCTCTTCCTTTTTTTTACATTTGTTATTAATGCTCTTGCATTTATTCACATCATCTTGTAACAACTGCATCTTGGTGAGAATTTTTGAAACGGTGAGAAAACGGAAAACATGAAAATTAAAATAATTTAAATCATTGGATTAAATTAAGATTTTTTTTTTTTTTTGATGAATTATGAGAGAAAGATAAAGTCTTAACAACAACACGATTAACGTGATTCGAATCCAGACCACCCCTAGAGTAGAGATGTCACTGGGACGGGTTTCGCAGGGCCTCGCCCCATTTCGCACCTAATTAGGCGAGGATGGGTGCAGGTTTCGCGGTTGGTGGGGCGAGGATGGAGACAAAAATTAGACCCATCATGGGTGGTGGGGCAAGCGTGAGTATGACCTTATACCCGCCCCATTCTCGCACACGCACCCGCCCAATTGACATCCCTAACCTAATACGATGAACACCCTTAATCATCAAGCCAACACATAGGATTCAAATTAAATTTTTTGAAGTCATAACAAATACATTGTAACATTTAGAGTTTCTATCATGAGACACAATAGTAAAAATGCAACAATCAATATACATCTTATTCGATTAACGGTGAGTACATTAATGGGGGAGTGAGGGCAAACAATGATACACCATGAGGCTTCCTTTTAGCTCGAGTTGCCAAGTAGTTTAAGGCTTTAATCATCGAGTGTACTGTGATAATTGTTTAGTGAATTCATTTTCTGAGCTAGGTTCTATAGAGGTAGGATAATTATCCAAAATATGTAAATAATTTTACCCTCCAACTTTACTCATATGTAAGCTAATTCGAAATCCATTTTTCGTAATTTTTATGTTTTTGATATCATTACACCTTAATCTAATTAACCTAAGTACTAAATCGTAAAACTATCAAAAGTTTTAAAAGTTTACTTAACAATTAAACGGTATAAAAATAACGATAATTATTTTTTCGATGCACATTTTCGTAATCAATAAAAATTCTAATTACTCAAACAAACATGTAAGGTTCACTTTTATATCTTAAAATATACAAATTATTATTAAAATAAAAAATACACTAATCAAATCCGATCTTAATATTAGTTTTAACACAAATCTATCTTAACACAAAATTCTAATAATTCTACGTACGTATGAATAGATACTACCATGTAATCACACCAATATATTTAAAAAAATAATTCTACGTACACCTCAAACCTATCTTAAAAAAAATACACCAAAATAAAATAAACATACATACACTACAAAATTGGCATACACCATTCTATTTCTTTTTAAATATTCTATTACAAATGTCTAAACTAACACAAATCTAATTATTTTCAAAGTTAGCATATTATTACAGAAAAAAAAAAATAAACTTTTTAGCACAATTCTAAACTATTAATAATTATACTATTAGAAAAAAATATTTATATATGGTTTTTTTGGAAACCTTCGACTATTGAGAGGGACCATCCAAGAATTTGTAATATAAAAAAATTCAAAGATGCAAAATAATTAGTATTAACCTTTTAACACAAATAACCTTAATATTAAACTGCTACTAATATAACTAATTATACGAAAAAATACATTTCTTTTGATTTTGGGATGGAAGTAGCCTTTTTTTTTTTACAAAATAACAAGGGAAAATGCCTAATTAATACTAAACTTCTACTAATATAACTAATTATATTAAAAAAGGTTTAATGACAAATTTGACCACTAACGTTTGTATATTTTGTCAATAATGGCTCTAATTGTATTTTTTACTTTTTTTTGGCCATCAACCTTTATTCTTTTTTTCAACCTGCTTTTTCTAATATATTTAATGAAAGTACTGTTTAAAGAGTTAACAGGATCATGTGGAATATTTTTAATGAGATGTAATTTATTACTTAGATAACACAATAAGAAAATTACATGTGAAAAATAATAAAATAAATAAATAATACATTAAATTAAAAAATAATTCTTAATTTAAAGAAAATAAATGTAATTATCTAAAAAATTAACTCAATAGAAAAACTTCTCAATAAATAAACATATGAAAAATTGAATTTTTTTTTAAAAAGAAAGATTGAAACCTTGAATTTATTCATTAAATCTTTTGAATTTATTCATTAAATCTATTAGAAAATACAGTTTCAAAAAAAAAATTAAAGGTTGATGACCAAAAAAACCTCAAAAATACAATTATGGTTATTTTGACAAAACATACAAAGGTTAATGACCAAATTTATCATTAAGCTAAAAAAAATACCTTTCTTTTGATTTAGGGGTGAAGATAATTAGTACTAGTTTTTCTTAAACAAAATAATGCTTTAATACTAAACTAATACTAATATAGAGTTGATCGTGGGCCGGGTCGGGTTCAACAAATTTTTAAGTTCAATTGCTAGGTTCGGGTCCTAAAATTTTGTCCAGGCCCGATCCGAATGATAGAAGTCAAGCTCGAGCCCAACCTGACTCGACCCATATTAATTTTTTAAAATTATTTTATTATATACAATAATTTTAAAAATATATAATATATCAAATAAAATTTAAAATATTAAAACAAACATTAAAAAATAAACAAATTTAAAATACATTAAAATTTTTTTATATTAAGATAGTTGTAAATAAAGTAATAGAAAAATTAACAATAAAACATAAGTTCTACAATATTCAAATAATATTAAAAAAACGAAACAATAATAAAAGCGCATAAAAATAACATCCAAATAACCAAAATAACAACCAAAACAGCAGCAAAACAACAAAAATAACAACAAAAAAACAGCATCAAAATAGTAAAAAAAAAAGCACCAAAATAGTAACTAAAACAGAAAAAAAAAACTAAAAACAATAAAAAAAACAATACCAAAACAGCAAAAATAGCAACAAAAACAGTAAAAAAAAAAAAAAGTACCAAAATAATAATATAATTTTTTATTAAAAATGATTAATTTTTTCGGGTCGGGTTCGGGCCAAAAACTCTTATCCAAAGCTCGGCCCGTTCAGAAGACGGACTTCACTTTTTGTCCAAGTATATTTTCGGGCCTATATTTTTATCTAAATCCTCCTATTTTTCGGATGAGCCTTCGAATCGGCTGGCCCGACCTATGATCATATCTATACTAATATAACTAATTATATTTTTTTTAAAAATCTCTTTCCTTTTGATTTTCGGGAGAGAGGGAGGGAGAGCTGATTTTTTTTTTTTTGTTAAAATGATATCTGCGAGGGTTAGGGGAGAAAACCAACCCCATTTATAATAATAAAAATAATATAACAATAACCCATAACTTTTATTTAAATCTGACCAAAAGTGAAAAAAATAACTGAAATTAAAACACCCAATCAAACTTAGATTCGTGAATGACGGGTTGGGGTTCCAATAAATGTTTTAATTTAAGTTTTTTTTACTTTCACAAAAAAAATCATTTAAACTATTCGTGTGTCGTCTGACACATAGACGACACCAATAAAAAATATATTTTTTCGTTTTATAAATATAAAAAATTTCGAGACATTTTGAGTTGTCAAATATCGATGTCATTGATTTTTCAAGCGACATCTTAAAAAAAATTATTTTTTTTATGAAGTGACGTCATAAGTGATAGGAGGGAGAGGAGTCGTCGATTGCTAAAACGGCATCGATAAATATTAGGTCCCTTGTGTATATATTTATTTGGGTAAAAAACCCTTTTGTTGAGGTATGGATTGGGTTCTTCGTGAGGAATAGCGATGGATTTATGAAGTGTGGCTTGTTAACTTAATCACAACGGTCACCTTTTTTTACAAATTCAAAAATAAGGGCGAGACATCCGGCAATAAAATGTTTTGGACAGTTGGGGGGAAATCATGTTATATAAGCTTACAAATTCGAGATTGATTTTAATATATTCAAATAAAAAAAATTGTCATCTATGTTTTTTCTAGAATTACTTTTTTTTTTCTTTCATAATCTAAAGAAATCAGAATTTCTTGTTTGAATACTTACATTTGTCAATTATTGATTGGATCACTAAAACTAAGCCGAAGATACTACATCGAATAATTGACAACCAAAAAATAAATCAAAATAAAATTGAAGTTGGAGTTTAGTTTATTTGTTAGAATCCAAATTTGAAGTTACAAAATGAGAGGGCTTCCACGTAGAATGTTGGATGCTAAAGCAATATATATATATATATATATTGAGTACATGATCTCAAGTTATGTATACAGCAACTTTCGTATTCAATCAATGAATATAAGAATAGAAGTTACCATGGCTGGTGCATGAATTACCTAGTTATATAATAATCCCTGTGAAGTCCAGAGACAGATGACTGGACCGGCAGAGGGAAACAGATGAAAGAATGGAATTGGTACGATAAAATATGATGCTCATCTAGTAGCCACAAAGAAGACTCACCTCAGCCTCACAACCATGAAAATTTCCGAGACATCCCAACATCCAAAATGGAGCAGGCGAAAAACTCTTTTGATTAACCATTAACCACTATCTCCATAATCACCTCATTCCAGAAGTCGATTGGTCCAGGTATACACCAATGTAAACAATCGTTCTGAACGACTGCTGTTTTGTTCTTTGCGAAGGGTCGGAACTGTCGATATGCACCTGGATGTCCATCTGGCCTCGATAACAAGAGATTTGTGAAGTCGAGAAGCTTGAGGTTCACTTCATTGTGGGCTACTTTTGCTGTTGCCTTCTCGAACTCTTCTAATTCAATATTTCGTAGAATTCTATTCAATTCCTTTATTTCAACCTCTCCTTCTTTAGCTGGTATTGTCTTAGGGCAAGTCCCACCATTATGCCATTCCCCATTCTGAAAGTGATCTGGCGTGGACGTCCGGAGAAAGATCAACCCCTTATGCTTTGATGTTTTAATGAAGTCCATGACATAGCGGAGGGTTTTCTTGTAAGCATATTCAAATCCTATTTCTATCAGGTTTTTTCCTGGACATAGATGGCAACCGACAATGGCATCATTCTCATGATAGACGGCAGCCTTGAGAAACCATTTTCCGGTAGAGATTACCATGTAATCTAAGCTCGGGTAAATATCTAGCCATTTCTTATCAAGTTTGTCCAGATGCAGTTGAACTTCAGACGTAGAAACACCGTTAATATCTTCAAAAATAGCAGCCTTTACAAGAAAAGGAGACCAAATATTTGATATTGTTAAATTGTATGATGGGAAATGCCATCTCTTTGATTTGGAATCCACATGCTGGTAAATTTGAACAGGCTGTTCAACCTGAAAGTTTCACAAAGAAGATACGAACAAGACAGTTTTGTGAACAACCATAGTCAACTACAACATTTTGACGCCAGTTAAAAGTCAGTAGATAATTTTGATGTTCGATGGTAAAGAAAAAGAACACTAATTTTGCTCACTAATTTCATAAATATCAAGAAACAAACTAGGAAGCAGTGTAATGTTATATTTAATATGCTTATTGGGAACATGAATCCATCAAAATTCTCCCTATAAAATAATTGTAATAATAAAATGCTTCTTTGTTCCTGATGGAGTTTTGATTGCTCCATATTCCATAACCTGTTAGAACAAGTGATGAAACAACAATTCTGTTTCCTTAGACAAAATAATAAATCGGGTTATTTTGAAAAAAAAATATATAAAATATAATACAATAAAATAAAATCATATAGTAATACTTTTATTAAAATAATATGTTTTATGAAATTAAGTCAATAATATATTTTTCTAATAAAATTAAAAAACATTTTTTATTATATCTACTCTTATGTCATCAACTACAAAAAGCAAAAACAAAAAAAATCTTAAAAAATGGGTTCTATGAGCATTTTGAGATGCAAAATCATTAATGATAACATCAACATCAATGTTTTCCATAAATCATTCTTGATTTTTTATTTTAAAATTAGTTACTACTAATAAAAGGGACAAAACTCAAAATTAAGCACGAATTTTGATCTAATGTGTAATATTATATATGACTATTAAGTGAGTATCTTTTTTATTTTAAAATATCATATTAGTGAAGTTATTAGAAAAATTGGACGGAGTTAACTATTCAACCTGAATTTTAAAACATGAAAAATAAAATGATTAAATTTCAAATATACAAAAACTGTAAGGATTTAAAAGCATATTTTAAGCTATTATATATAGTATCTATTTTAGTTACACTTAAGTCACCGCTGTACAAATCCCGTAGATTAACATCAACACGTTTTACTTAAATGAAGTAGTTTATGGAGTACTTATCCGAAATAGTATATTGATAAAATCAACATTTAATTTAGTGATAAGGGCTCATCTTTTTGGTTGTTTATCAAGTTTGGAGAAGTCCTATAAATATCTTAGTGGTAGATGTCCTTAAGGGATAGCTTTTGGGAGTCTCTTTTGACCTTTGTATTTTGCTACTATTTGATTATTTTGTGCTACTCCTTCATGTATTATTATCATGATTTGGTTAGATTGTTAAATAAAATCATTCTCTAAGCAAAGTTCTGTAAATATAGAATTGTTGATTTGAACTACATTAACAAATATTGTGTGTTATCTCTCCTTACTTTGATCCTTTTTTTTTACGTTGTCTTTTTTTTTTTTTTTTGGTTCTATTCCAACCTTTTTTCTAACTTTCATTAGAACAAAATTATTTTTCAATTGTAAACCAAGTTATTTGTTCCAATAGTTGTTCGAATGTCAAAGTTGGAACAAAGTGAAAACCGAAGGCGTTTTCAATTGGTATCAAAACAGGCTACAGACACATATGATGGAGATCTTGAGTTCGGTTTATCATAATGGAATCCATGAAGGAAGTTAGTTCGACAACACGACCTTCGTTGCTACTTGTTTCAGAAAACTATGCATATTGAATGGCTCGTATGAGGGCTTTTATCATGTTTGTCAATGAAGAAGCTTGGGAAGCTACTGGAGATGGGTGGATTCGACCCATAGTGATTACTGTTGATGGCACCACACGCCTTAAAGAAAGAAGAAAATACATTGACGAAGAAAAAAGGGTTGTTCATAGAAATTCACAAGCTCTAAATGTCATTTTTAGTTGAGTTGACTTGGACCAACATAAATTCATTTCAATGTGTGAATCTACTAAGGAGAAATGGACGACCTTGCACAACCAACATGAAGGAAATGATTTTGTGCCTATGTTAAAATTTCAGATTTTAACAACTAGGTTCGAAAATTTAAAAATGCTTGGAAATGAAATTATTTCTAAATTTTATGCAAGATTATGTGAGATTTCTAATTAGGCTTTCTATTTTGATGATCGTTTTTCTAAAGATAAATTAGTGCTTAAAGTGTTGTAGTCTTTACCAGAACGGTTCATCACTAAAGTCACGACAAAAGAGGAGACAACAAATATCACCACTTTCAAGCAGGACGAGTGAACATGCTACTCCAAACCTTCGAGCTAAATTTGGATGAAGCAAAACATGGAAAAATGGGTCTGACAAAGAACAAAACATTCAATGTCCAAAAGGTTGTTCCAACAGCAAAACAGACAGAAAAAGGACATTGATGAGATCAAAAAGCAATTAGCCCTACTTATAAAGAGAATAAAGAGGCTTTCTAAGAAGGGAACTAAGATAGATGTTGATGGGACAAAGAAGAATACTATTAAATGTTATGAATGTAAGGGATTTGGTCTCTTTCAATCAAAATGTGCTAATACTAAAAAGAAGGAAAAGTCACTCGCAATAACTTGGAGTGATGAAGAAAGTTTTGATGTCAAATAAGATTTGAGCAACTATATTGCTTTTACATAGTTGCATTTACTGCTTCTGCTCCAAACCTTGTTCCAACATATTCTAAAATAGATAAAGGAGAAGATTCATATAATGATGATTTTCTCTTTAAATCTTTGGAGGCTGCTTACAACCACATGTTAATGAAAATGAAGATATTGTGCCAATTAACTGATTCCTTGATGAAAGAAATTATTGTCCTTAAAAGGACAAAAATAAAAGCTCAAAACTATGGTCCAAGAAAAGGATGATGTTTTGAAAGCAACCAAGAACGAGTTAGATAATGCAAAAGTTGTCTTGAAGAAGTTTGGGGGGCAAAGTGAGAAGTTAGATGAAACTTTAGCTTCAAGAATATTTGAGCTAAGGCCAAAAACGACTTGGTTACATCTACAAAGGTAAGTAACCTATCACTCTTATGATTTTTGTTAAAACTAAATATGTGAGTTCTTTTCTTTATGGGGCACGAAATAAGAATTTCAGAAAGATTGTATGTCATTATTGTGGGAATTTGGACATATCAGACCACATTGATTTAAGATGATGCAAGATTGGAATGAGTTCAACTCAATTGCAAAACATATTCGAGCAATGAACAAAACACGGAGACCACAACATAAGAAGATTGGGATGAGAAAAGATCGATCTTATCCAGTCAAGTACTTTGTAATGGACTAGTGAACATTTTTAATATCTTTTGAGAGTTTACCTCTTTGTTCTTTAAGAATTAAACATGAACTTATCCAGACTTTGTCTTGTGGCGTTCAAAACTTAATCGATCTTATTACTTACCTTTTCACCTATTTCCCAAGTGTGGCGATCACCTCTATACTGTTGGTTCCTATCTCGTTTATAAATACTGGGTCACAATTCTTCTTTGTTTCCCAAACTTTCGAGACATCAACATCTTTATAAAAATCGGGTCTAGTTGAATTTTTTACTTAGGTTTGTTTCTAAGATTCTTTTTGTATTCGTAAGCTATATCCAAAAATCCTTTGTTTTATTTTATTTCATATTTATCGTATTTTCGAGAATTGAACCTTTTAAACTTAAATCGTGACTCGTAATCTTAACCGCATACGAGGTTCATGTCAATGATGTTGCAACTCATGGAGATCATATTGAAAATTTATCGAGCTTTGGACCAACTTCATCTAGATATCGTGGAAAAGGTTATTGTTTTTCCACGAGCTACAACCACTATACCTAATAAGATAGCTTTTAATTTCATCCCTTCTTAAACACAATGATACAAACTGATAGGGAATGAATAGAGTAAAGGGGAGCAATGATGCTAATTTGGTGGTATTGTCTCTTTGTAGTTTATAACTATGGTTGTTTTTTTTTTAATGGTTTTGATATGGTGGCCAAATTTGTTTTGACAAGTTCTTTAATTTGGTTTCTAGCAAGATTTAATGGTGAGAAGAAGTACGTGCTAAGGAGAATATGTGTCAACTAATGAAGAAAATGTTTACATCCCAAATCCTGTCACAACAGAAAGTGGATCGAAGCAATATGTAACGGAGTAGCAAACTCTGATTGAAAGATTTGTATCAAAAAATAAAGATCCCTTAGTGAGGAGGAGCTCATTTGACATTTTTGCAAAAAAAGGGGGAGATTGTATATGTCCAACATATGTTAATGTTCAATGTTGTTGTTGGTTGTTTTGGTTAAAGTTTACTTCAGTTTATTGCTAATGTCTTGACATTGTTATGAAAATTGTGATTACATGGTTTGGTAGACAAGCACATCTGGAGTGTGTACTTGACAGGGTGCATGGGTTCAATTGTTGGTTTGATTTTGTCAAAATCTCAAAAGGGGAGATTGCTGGAGTTTTGATTACTTCAATGTTCCATAACCTGTTAGAACAAGTGATAGAACAACAATCATGTTGCTGTCAAAACTTTTGGGTTGGCATGTTTGACATGTATAGGCTGAGATTTTTTTAATAACAAGAAAGCAATCTTGAATTATATCAGGAAATGCTTAATGCCAGAGAAGCCTAATCAGCCTAGAATGATAGGTCCTAGCCTAGCCTCCTAGGATCAGAACCAATACTAGCTCATTATTCATAGATAAAACAGAGAGTCGAGCGCAGGGAAGAACACAATGTTAAAATTTGCTGTAGTTATCAAGTACATACTGTTGAGAGCATACACAGCAATGACTGTGCGTGGTTGCGAGATATGGAATCACCAATCAAAGCCCATGCTTTATTTCTCATCAACTCCAGAAATCTCTTTGCATTAAAACGAGGTAATTGACAATCATGTGGCTTCCATTTCCAGTATAGATATCCAAAATCAGGGCGGCCATTCTTCATACAATTCTGATGGTTTTCTATCCAAGGGCAGCTCTCATTTGTGTATAACGGGCCCGAGGGATTGGGAATCCAATCCCCTTTAAAGAGATCACACTTTTGTGTAATAACATCTGGTGTGATCATAAGTTTAAATGGTTAAGACACGATATTGAACCCCAAATAATTAACAAAATCTTGCATGTGAGATATGAATAGTAAAACAACAATGGTGGCAATGAATTATGGATGGTGATCGGCAGATATCAATCAACTAAAAGAATGCAGCATATCAACAATTAGAACCAATAATTCCCAAATTATACACTAAATCAATCACAGAAAAGAAGAGCACCAAATCCAAACATGCTAGACCCTTGGAAGACAACCATCAAAACTTCCAATCTTTCTAATCAAAAGATATGTTCCAAACAGTAGACCAGCAGATCTTAAAATACCAAGTCCAAAGAAAAAAACCAGAGGAAAGATCCAAATGTAGTTACCAAGATGTATGTGATCCTCATTTTCAGATATTCCAACAAGGACAGGAGGTTCCACGTATGGAGCTCGAACTTGCACTTTGTCTGACACAGGCGATTCTAAATCAGATGCAAATCCTTTATAATGAGCGACGAAGAGCCTAAAAGCAAGACCCAATAAGAGAACAACAACTGCAAGCTTTACTATTATGTGATGATGTTTGATCGTCGACAATGAAATCCAGTTCACTCTCATTTTCCTCCGTTGCCTTCGTTTTGTCTCACAAAATTCAAATGGCTAGGCACTCTATCGGATGCTTCCGTAAATCTGGGTACTTTGCGAAAATAGAAACAATTGAGTCGGGAATTCCAGAAACCAACATTGGATTCTTTCACTTATTACATTGTTTTGTTACAGTAAGAACAAATGGATGAGTATTAAGGCTTTTTTCTTCAGTTCTTGAGTAATAATTTTATATTAGTAGTTGTAATTGTGGCCGGCGATGGATTACTGGTTAATGATGAGAGGCATATGATTATAAAGTGATTGTTCCTAATAAAAAGGTGAATGAACAAACAAAACGAACAGTTTCATCCGTTGGATCGAACATGGCGAAAACAAATCTTACCTTCTGGTACTAATAGAAAATAAATTGTATAATTGTGTATACAACTTTTTTTAATATTAATGCTTATATGATTATGTTTTCATTAAAATAACCATGTTAACGTGTGTGTGTATATACACGTCCAAAAAAAAATATTTGTATATTATTTAGATTTAATCACTCTGAATATGATATTATTAGTAAGATATTGGTTCTAGTAAGTCATTTAATTAGAACTTAATGGTGGAAAAAAAGATGATGTTCATTTTAAGAGATCCAGGTTCGAGCATCTGTGTGCGAGGTGTGTGTGCATTGTCAAAGGGTTAAAAAAGTATGAATATATACTATTATTGTGTAATCACACAGGAATAGATTTATCTGAATTTGCAATTTATTATAAATAGGGTGTATCCTGGTGGCCACGACTTGTACCAACTTATACGAAACAAATGGGGGCTAAATTGAAAAAGGGTACTCTTTTTCTTATTTTAATATCTCACATGGGTTAGTCGATGGGTTATAAATTGCTATTATTTTTTAAAATTTTTAGAGTTAGGGCTAAATTGATAGATTTTGTAAATGTTGACGGTCAAATTTATTGAATTTTTTAGAATTAGAATTGAAATGACAATTTTTGTAAATATTGAAGGCTAAATTTGTTGAATTTTTTATATTTAAGATAAAATTGAAAGAATGTGTAAACATTAGAGGGTTAATTTTGTTGCTAGATCAATAAATAAATAAAAAGCTCACATTGGCTCAAAGTGACTAAAATGTTTAATTTTGAAAAGTTTAGTGGCTAAAACGAAAAATTTAATAGTTGGATAATCATTTTATAATTTACCCACAACAAAAAATAATTTTCAACGAAAAAATTTAACATTTCATATCATCATTTAACAGATAAAATTTAATGAGGAGACTAATTTGCACATTTTAAAATGTATAAAAGCTAATTGTCCATTTTTTCAATAGAGGGGTTGAAATGCATTCTATCCCTAAATACAAGTGCTTCTTTAGAACTTTTACTAATTCTAATTCTAGTTTAGTTTAAAGTATTAATTTATTTAGTTTTTTAAAAAAAGTTTGCACTCTAATTCCTTCTACTTATTCTCTTTCATCGAAGTATTATAAGATGTATCATTCTTGCAAAAACCAAATGAAATTAAGCAAAACTCATACCTAGTGATTAATCTTTGATGATGATTTGTCGTAATATAATACTTAGTGATTAGTTAGTTAAATTTTTTAGTTGCATGCATTATCATTTTTAGTCACGTTATCGTTTGATCTTTTTTGGATGCGATCCTTGGAATATTCAAAGTGTTTCACTGTAACACTTAAAAATATTACAATTAACGTGTCACACTTGCAGTCAAGCCACTTTAATTTATGATATTTTGTGCTAGTCCTTTGCTCGACGTTCATGTGCCATGACGTAGTTAGGGGTGAGTATTCAATCGAGTTGAGTCGAATCGAGTAAAAAAATTTCGAGTTTGTCAAGTTAACGAATCTTATTTTAGCAACCAAACTCAATTTGAAATTTTTTTTCAAATCGAATTGAACTAAGTTAAAAAATTTCAAGTCGAGTTAACGAATTCTATTATTTATACTCAATGTTGTGTTTATATGACCGATTATTTAATTAGTAGACGAAGTACAAGATTATTTAACCACTTAAACAATATAATGATTTTATCTTTTAACTTAATGGGTAAATATGTAATTTTACCTTTTTAACATTAGAAAAGGTAAACAACATTTATCAAAAGAACGTATTTTTGCTTTTTCTTATTCAAATTTTTAGATAACTTAAATTGTATAATTCATATTTGAGTTAAATCGAAAAACTTGATTTTTTATTCGAGTTGATCCGAATAACTCGATTAACTGAAATAACTCAAACTATTTAATTCAAAATTTAAATTTTTTATCGTGTTTTTTGAATTGAATCGGATTTTGCTCACCCCTAGACGCAATCACCTATTCCTAAACACAAGTGCAAATATGATTAAAGGGTTTATTGCTACAAATAACACAACCACTTGAGTTCTATAAAAATATTAATTTTTTTGCTATGCAAAAAACTATTTTTAAATCGATTTTTTTTTTCAATAATTGGTATTAGAGTTAGGTCTTCCTATGTGTATAGTGTGTACCTATTTACCAAATTACTTCTCTCTCTCATTTGTTTGAGTAAATTGATGAGAAGTGTCATTTTTGCATTTGTGAGCATGTTTTTTATTTGTACATGTGAATGTATGGATTATAATTATTTTATTTTATTATAAAGTAAATTTGTCAAAAATTGTGGTTCTTAAATTTGAGATCGGTTGTATTTTAAATTTACCAATTTTTTGAGTTTGTAATTAGTATACTTTCATCTCTACATAGGATTTTTTTTTAGAATTAGAAAAATCATATAAACTAAAAATAGATTAAAATATGAATAGATACTACTATGTAATCACACCAGTATATTAAAAAAAATGGATTAAGAATTTTTGTACCCTAATCTTTTTGACGAAACCCAAAAAAGTGAGACGGACCCATAACTAAACGGAAAGAAAAATGAACAAACCACGAACCGTCATGTATGGCTAACCAACGTGTGATGGCATGGGCGAAATTGCTCGAAGCACTGTCGGATCTGCAGGCATAATGGAAAAGGCCATGGTTTCTCACCCTAGCCAAATGCACAGTGCACAGGAGCTTTCGGAGCCTCATGCCTCAGTAGGCATACAGAACCAACGACGATGGTCGAGCATCGCACCTAATCGATCACACGATGGGGTGGATAGGCAAGTGCATCGTGCCCATTTCGGTTCAACACTTGGCAGAATCAGTCGCATGGTCGATGCATCATGCCTTAGCCAAGAGACGATCAAGCGGCCCGTGCCACATGCAGGCAAGCATCGCGCTCAGTAGTTGGCATCGCAGGAACAACAATACGCGCATGTCGCATGGACTTGCTGCAAGACAACCGAGAACATTAGATGCCAACACTTAATTGGGTGGGAGGTGTAGCAACAATGACCGACAAGTCGCTGACAACGACGACAAACCATGGTGGTTGGACAATGGTTACCAAAGGTGACAGCTGTGGAGGCAACAATGAATTTTTGGTTCGATGGATTTTGGTTATTTTGGTGCACAGGTTCTTTTGGGGTGAATTCAGGATTTTGGGGCTTTTACGCAAGAGACCCAAAGTATGTTCTGGTTATTTTGGTGCATAGGTTTCATTTCTTCTTGCCACACGGGTAAGGTGGCAGTCCTCCTTGCACCATAAAAGACGAAAATTACTACAAAATTGCTTTATTAAAGGTTAAAATTATTATATTTTTTATATTCAACATCAAATTGACTGAATTTGTAAATATTAGATAATTAGATTTCTTATTAGATCAATAAAAAAGTCAACGTAAACTTTCTGTCATTTATTTAATAACAACTAATAGAAAATTTATCAAAATATTTAATTTCAAAAATTTTAAAGATTAAATAAAAAATTTAACATTTAAGTGACTAAAATAAAACAAAAATATAATGGAATGAATATTTTTAGTTTACCCTTAAAAAATTCACTACTAATGTTTAAATATGAAATATTAAAATTTTCTCCCTTTCTCTCGACTCCCTACTCATCACTATGATCTTCTTCGCCTCCTGCCTTAGCCTTTCCCTATGTGCTCCAAATTCACTATCATCAAAAATTTGTGGACCTCACCCCTTCCATCAAACTAGCCACAGCTTTTGCTTATAAAGAGTTGGCGAATGTGAAAAATATCATATGCATATATTCACACTTTTATATATGATTAAAAATTTTATCACACGAATATATATATATATATATATATATATATATATATATATATGAAAATTACATATTAAAAATTATAGAAAAGTGTCTAAAAATAATATGTAATAAATAATGAAAAACGATGTTTGAAATTAATTAATAACAACATATGATGTTGAAGCCCAAATTTTGACTAGGCCCAAACTCCCTTTAAATTTATTTTAAGAATAAATTTGTGTAGAAATTTAAATTTATATTAAATTTAAATTTATTTCGAATTTAAATTTAATTTAAGTTTAAATTTATTTTCCAAATTTAAGATTATTATAAATTTAAAATAAATAAGGTTCAAATACAACAAAATGTCCAATTACAAAGCCCAATTGAGCCCAAATTCGAAAGACCCAAACTACCCTAAAATCACAATGGCCCAAATAGGCCCAAATTTTACACTGCCCTAAAGCCTAATCCTAAGTCTGCTACAACTAAGTGTTGCTGTTGTTGCCTCCCTTTCAGCCAACCAGAGGCTGCCACGTCATCAGCAACTTGTCACCATCTTCAGCTCCAACCGCCACTGCCATAGCCGAACCTGCAAAAGGAGAGAATAGACATACATTAAGTACTGTAAAACAAAAAAGAATGATGGATATATAGGCTATAAAAGACGAATTCATTTCAGTTGTAAAGGGAGGACCTCTTGAAAAAATAAATACAAAACAGAAACAGTAAACCATTGAAAAAGATATCAGCACCCGAAGCACAAGAAAGCATAATACCAAACAGTTCATACTGAGCAAAGTATACATCTACTAGTAAACACTCATTCGTCAGTGTTAATCCTTTAGATTTAAATTGTTAATGTCCTTTCGCATAAATTCATTAATACTCATACATGCATACATTATTATTGTAATTTATTATTTCTATACGCGTTTTCAATACATATTAATTACAGAGATAATTATTAACAGTAATATTAGTTAATAAGAATAATATTAATAATAGATGGCAGTAATAAATAATTACATTAATGACAAGTGGGCGGTTTTCATAATATTTATTAATAATAAATATTTTCTTAATAATAATAATATTAATGACAAATAAAAAAAACAAAAAGTTGGAGGGCTTATCCTCGGCCAGCCCGCTGTCGTCGATTGACATCGTCGGAAGTCGAACCCCGAACGAACACCGCCTTTGCCTCGTCGCGTACGGACCTGCAAAACCCAGAGAAACACAAGAGATTAAAAACGGGTTTTAAAAATTGAGGGTATGAATAGTTTCAACCCTAAACAGAACCAATTTGGTTTTTTTTTTAAGAAGGGGGGGCAAAACCTTTTAGATCTAGGCTAGATCAGGTTCAATCTAGACCTAGATCTGTTTCCTTTTTTTTAAAAGGGGAGAGTGAAGAAATGAACTTTTTTTTTTTACCTTTAAATCGTGGACGGTGGTCGAACACGGAGGCAAATGACAGCGCGTGACTGGTGAGGGCAGCGGCGTGTGCACCGGAACCCCAAGCGACGACGACGACTGAGCTAACCGGCCAGAGTTTGGCCGACCATGAAGAGGATTTGAGAGAAAGGGGGCTCTCACTTTTTTTTTCTCTGAAACTCTGAAAAATGAGAAAAGGCTTCGGTTTGCAAGGGCTCGAGGGTTTAAATACCCTTACCAAAACGGCAACGTTTTGGGTAGGGGTATTTCGTTACAAAATAGCGTAGTTTCTTTAAAGTATCCATGACCGACTCAAAATCTGATCCGACCCGACCTAGGATCCGGGTGTTTTTGGAGAAAGGGATATTTATGCATTTGGTCATTCCGCTTTTTCCAAAATTTTCAATCAGGTCCTTCTCGTACTTTTAATTAATTCTAAATTGGCCTAATGATTTTTACGATTTTTCAATTTAGCCCCTCGACCTTTTAAAAGCACCAGGAGTTGCCACGTGTCTTAATTTTGGCTTATTTCTGCAAATGGTCCCCTTTATTTCTAATTTGTTTTAATTTAATCCTTAAATCAGGTTCGCTTTAATTACAAAATTGCCCCAGAAATTTTCCATGGTTTTCAAAATAGTCCTCTGACTTCAGGATGCCTGAGGGGCTACCACGTGTCACCTGTCTTTGGTTTTATTACCTCGGAGGTCCCTAAACTGTCCAAAAATTCTATTTTTACCCCCGAACTTCCAAAAATCCCAATTTTTACCTTGAAACTTCCAAAAATTTCGTTTTTACCCTTAAACTTCCAAAAATCCCATTTTTGACCCCAAAACTTCCAAAAATCCTATTTTTACCCCAAAACTTTAAAAAATCCCATTTTTGACCCCAAAACTTCCAAAAATTCCATTTTTACCCCCGAACTTCCAAAAATCCCATTTTTGACCTCGAAACTTCCAAAAATCTCATTTTTACCCCTAAACTTCCAAAAATCCCATTTTTGATCCCTAAACTATCCAAAATCCCATTTTTAACCCTAAAACTTCCAAAAATCCCATTTTTACCCCAAAACTTTCAAAAATCTCATTTTTGACCCCGAATTTTCCCAAAATTATCGTTTCACCCCCGAGAATCCAAAATTATCATTTTTGCCCCCCGAGAATCTGAAAAATCTCATTTTGAACTTCGATTGCATCATTCTTCTTTCTCATCAATATTTGCATTTAATTTTAAATTATTAAAGCACTCATATTTTGTATTTTTGATTCTTTTTCGCAATTAATTTATCTTTTTATTTATCTTACTTTGCGTTTAATATCTATTATTAACTGTTTATTCATATTTAACTCGCATGCTTGTTTTCGAAATTGTCTGTTTTCATAAAAACTTTAAAATCGAGGCAATATTCTTTCATTTTGGGTTTCAAAAATTTGCGCCTTAACTCACTAGGTGCAATTTTTCTCCAAATCGAAATAATCGAATACCCTTAATCGAGGCAATGTTTCCTTATCATCGATTTCGAAATATTGCGCCTTAACTTACTAAGTGCAACCTTTCTTCAAATCGAGATAATCAAATATCCTTTTCGCAAAGATTTCAAAATGTTTTACAAAGGAAAGCTCATTATTTCTAGATCTTGAAATGTCGTGTCCTAACTCACTGGACGTAGCTTTTCTTCCTCGATCACTTTGAAATAGCGGAATTTCCAAACAAACTCGGTTTCTTTTAAACTTAACTCATGCATTCAAGGATCGTATTTTAAGCTTTATTTGAACTTTTAAATGTTACAAATTAAGACCCGAAAATAATCAATACGGTACCAATTTTGAGCGTATGAGGGTGCTAATCCTTCCTCATGCGTAACCGACTCTCGAACCTATTTTTCTGGATTTCGAAGACCTACATGTTCTCAAAACGATTTTTTTAAAAACATTTTATGGTGATCCAATCACACCGAACAAAGGATTGGTGGCGACTCCCATTATTTTTCGATTTTAAAATAATTTTCGAAACTCGTCATTTTCCAAAAAAGGATGATTTCGACATATGAAATATGTATAATATTAAAATGAATAGTAGATTAAATTGTGAGTAAAATGAAGTACATCATATTAAGAAATTTAAATGCAATATAATTGTTTATCATGATGTTGTCATCAATCTTGAGTTAATTCCAAATTGGTTTATGATATCGATTCAATCAACAACATTATCAATATATGCATTTGACGAAGGTAATAAAAAAATAAAAAATAAAATTCAATACAATTGACATGAGTTCGAATTCAACATATGCATATTTTTTTATTGCTTTTTAATTAAAAAAATTAAAGTCCCCTAAAATAATATAACTTGTTTTAAATAAGGGATGACATTTTTGTAATTTTACTAATCGAGTTGGTATTTAGTTGACTCATAACTCAAACTTAGCCAAGGGCTTAAATAATATTATAGAATATATGCTTTTAATAAAGTTGGTGTCGAACCCAGCAAGTGGCTTCAATGGAAAAGAGGATGTTGTTCAGCCTAAAGATTTCGGGTTTGAGTGCTTGTGTGTGCAAGGTGTGTGTGCCTTGTCAAAGGGTTAAAAAGGTATGAACAAATATGAATGTTATTATTTTGGTAAAACAAAATGTTAATTGGTTCTAAATAAATATATTACATAATTATTTTTACTGACATTGTAAGTATACCATAATTTAATATATGTACTCAAACATATATCCTCTATACTAACAACAATGTAAATATCAATTGAACTAAAACTCAACCACCTCAAAAAATTATTCTTCTTTTAATTTAAATATAAATTTATAAATATATCTTTAAAATAATTATCTTGATATTATCTAATAATTAATAAACTCAATTAGTAAAATAACAAAAGTTTATATGCATTAGTATTCTATTATCAACGAAAGTTTGAAAGATAAAATTATTACATGTTTTTTTATACCTTAAGACATTATTATTTTCAATGTCACAGTTTTATCAATATTTAACTAAAATTTTAAGCTTAAGACATAATTTAATTTTATTAAAATATTTTTAAGTGTGAGTTAAAACGTTACATTGCGAAGTACCAAATGATAAATGAGAACAAAATAGTTTTTATTTATTTATTTATTTGTAATTTTTCAAATATTGAAAATTGATTACTATAAAACTTTATATGAATGGAAACGATATTTTGGATTTAGGTTATGTCGAAACCATCTTTTTTTTTGGCGAACGACGTGTCTTGAAAAAAATCATTTAAAATTGATAAATAATGGGAGTCACCACCAATCCTTTATTCGGTGTGATTGGATCACCACAAAACGTTTTAAAAACCGTTTTGAAAACACGTAGGTGTTCGAAATCCAGAAAAATAGGTTCGGGAGTCGATTACGCATGAGGAAGGGTTAGCACCCTCATGCGCCCAAATTGGTACCGTATTGATTATTTTCGGGTCTTAATCTGTGACATTTAAAAGTTCAAATAAAGCTTAAAATACGATCCTTGAATGCACGTGTTAAGTTTAAAAGAAATTGAGTTTGTTTGAAAATCCCGCTATTTCAGAGTGATCGAGGAAGAAAAGCTACGTCCAGTGAGTTAGGACACGACATTTCAAGATCCAGAAATAATGAGCTTTCCTTTGTAAAACCTTTTGAAACTTTTGCGAAAAGGATATTTGATTATCTTGATTTGAAGAAAGGTTGCACCTAGTGAGTTAAGGCGTAATATTTCAGAATCGGAGATAAGGAAACATTGCCTCGATTAAGGGTATTCGATTATTTCGATTTGAAGAAAAATTGCACCTAGTGAGTTAAGGCACAAAGTTTTGAAACCCAAAATAAAAGAATATTGCCTCTATCAAAACCATCTTTTTTTCTTTACGAACGACGTGTCTTGAAGAAAAATCGTTTAAAATTGATAAATAATGGGAGTCGCCACCAATCCTTTATTCGGTGTGATTGGATCACCACAAAAAGTTTTAGAAGCCGTTTTGAAAACATGTAGGTCTTCGAAATCCAGAAAAATAGGTTCGGGAGTCGGTTACGCATGAGGAAGGATTAGCACCCTCATGCGCCCAAATTGGTACCGTATTGATTATTTTCGGGTCTTAATTTGTGACATTTAAAAGTTCAAATAAAGCTTAAAAATACGATCCTTGCATGCACGAGTTAAGTTTAAAGGAAATCGAGTTTGTTTGAAAATCCCACTACTTCAGAGTGATCGAGGAAGAAAAGCTACGTCCAGTGAATTAGGACACGACATTTCAAGATCAAGAAATAATGAGCTTTCCTTTGTGAAAACTTTTGCGAGAAGGATATTTGATTATCTCAATTTGAAGAAAGGTTGCACCTAGTAAGTTAAGGCGCAATATTTCGGAATCGAAGATAAGAAAACATTGCCTCGATTAAGGGTATTTGATTACTTCGATTTGAAGAAAAATTGCACCTAGTGAGTTAAGGCGCAAATTTTCGGAACCCGAAATAAAAGAATATTGCCATGATATTAAAGTTTTTGTGAAAAAAAGACAATTTCGAAAACAAGCATGCGAGTTTAACAAGAATAAGCAGTTAATGATAGATATTAAATAACGCGAAGCAAGGTAAATAAGAAGATAAGTTATTCACGAAAGAAATCAAGGATACAGAACACGAGTGCATAATAAAAATGTGAATGTTGATGAGAAAGAAGAAAAGGTGCAATCGGAGTTTGAAATGAGACCTTTTGGATGCACGGAGTGGTAGGATTTTTGGAAGTTCGAGGGTAAAATGATAATTTTTAGAAGACCCGAGGTTAAAAATGGGATTTTTGGGAGTTCGAGGGTAAAATGGTAATTTTTGGAAGGTTCGGGGCTAAAAATGGGATTTTTGGGAGTTCGAGGGTAAAATAGTAATTTTTGGAAGATTTGGGGTTAAAAATGGGATTTTTGGAAGTTCAGGGGTAAAATGGTAATTTTTAGAAGGTTCGAGGCTAAAAATGGGATTTTTGGAAGTTTGGGGTAAAATAATAATTTTTGGAAGATTCGAGGTCAAAAATGAGATTTTTGGAAGTTCGGGGGTAAAATGGTAATTTTTAGAAGGTTTTAGGCTAAAAATGGGATTTTTGGAAGTTCGGGGGTAAAATAGTAATTTTTGGAAGATTCGGGGTTAAAAATGAGATTTTTGGAAGTGCGAGGGTAAAATGGTAATTTTTAGAAGGTTCGAGCCTAAAAATGGGATTTTTGGAAATTCAGGGGTAAAATGGTAATTCTTGGTAGATTCGGGGTCAAAAATGGGATTTTTGGAAGTTCGAGGGTAAAAGGGTAATTTTTGGAAGGTTTAGGGACCTCCGGGGTAATAAAACCAAAGACGGGTGACATGTGGCAGCCCCTCAAGCATTCTGAAGTTAGAGGACTATTTTGAAAATCGTGGAAAATTTATGGGGTAATTTTGAAATTAAAGTGAACCTGATTTAAGGATCAAATTAGAACAAATTAGAAATAAAGGGGACCATTTGCGAAAATAAAATGAAAATCGTTTGTGTAGTTGCTCTACCACACTGTATTCACTATGTCTTAAGAACTTTAAAAACTCCTTTGCCTCATTCTTAGTCACAAGCTCGGTGATGGGTGCTTCCGACTTATCGGCCGTTCCTTTCTCAGGCTCACAAATTCTAGCTTTCTCTTTATTGATCTCTTTTTCTTCATTCTTAAGGTCATAACTCTTGCCGCTTCGGGTAACAAGGTTAACGTCCTTCCTATGTTCCCCCTCCTTTGGCACGGTCACATTGCAATTGTAACTTCATGGGACCCTCCTGCTGTCTTTGTAAGGAAACGTTGTGGGCTTTTGTATAACAATGCGGGGGGTTGTTTGTTCTCTTGTCATGCCACGGATAATCACCTTGGGACGATTGCTTCCATAAGTCTTAGATATCCCGTTTTCAGAGGCGCAAACATCACTAGCTTCCACTCTCTCTTCAAAGAATTCCAGCTCTCGGTTATCCATCATCCTTTGGACCACGGCTTTGAACTCGATGCAACTTTAAATTTTATGCCCTTTGACGGCGTGAAATTCGCAATGGTCATCATCTCCGATTATCACACTCTCTTTGTTGCTCAAGATTATCCCTTCTTTAACCAGCTTTCGCCATATCCATCGAAGTGGGGACTAGATTTCTTCAATATTTCTCTTAATTTTTCGGGCTCCTTCTTCCAACAAGGCGTTCACCCCTTGCTCTGGGTGATTAGGCATAGGATTTCCAGCTATATTGGGTTTTACTGGCTCTTCTAACTTCACGATCCCATGCTCTATGAGTCATTCGACTCGTCTTTTAAAAGCAGGACAGTTTTCAATCGAATTTCCTTCTGCCCCTGCATGGTATTCGCAGTGAGCTTTTGCATCATACCAAGCCAGAAATAGAGGTTTGTATGGTCTTACATGCTGAGGACCTACCTCATGTGCATCGTATAATATTTTGTAGAGTTCCCCATATGACATTGGAAGGGGAGTATATTGGATTTTTTCCCTATTCAACCTAGTGCCTGTCTCCTACCGCGGGGCATTTTGATAATTGCCTATTGGAGTCTTTGGCTGACTTGTCACGAAGGGTCTGGTGTAACCAAGTCTGTATATGCTTGCATTGTTGACCTCGTTATCCCTTCTCCTAGGGGCAGGCCTTTTGGGGGTTTCTTCCGTCTTAATCTTACCAGCTTTGATCGCATTTTCAATCATTTCCCCCGACATGACCATGTCAGAGAAACTCTTGGTACTGTTTCCTAGCAGATGATTTAGCTAAGCAGCCTTGAGTGTATTGACGAACAACATTGTTGTCTCTTTTTCTGTTAACGGTGGCTGTACTTACGTTGCCACCTCACGCCACCTCTGCGCATATGTTCTAAAGCTCTCATTTGACTTTTTTTCCATGTTCTGCAGTGTAAGCCGGTCAGGAGCTATTTCTATTACGTGGCCGTATTGTTTTAAGAAAGCTTGTGCCAAGTCTTTCCACGAATGGATTTTTGATCGGCTCAGCTGATTATACCATCTGATCGTCGACCCAGCCAGGCTGTCTTGAAAATAATGAATTAACAGTTGGTCATTATGTACATGCCCTGCCATCTTTCTGCAGAACATGGTTAGGTGAACTTCAGGGCAGCTCATCCCGCTATATTTTTCAAATTTCGGAGCTTTGAATTTGAGAGGGAGCACTAATTCCGAAACCAAACTTAGCTCTTTGGCATCTACCCCATAGGCAATTTCAATCCCTTGCATCGCATCAATTTTCTCTTCTAAACGCTTGTATTTTTCTTCTATTTGTCTGGGAAGATCTTATTTTATCATTTCGTCAAAGTCCGGAACACCCAGATTTGCGGCATTATCCTCTGGGTTTGACCCTGATCCAGTTGGATAATTAGCCGGTCGTGACGTGCCAGTGGCTAGTTACTGTGCCCTTATGGTAACAGTGGGCTCTCGTACCGGCATTTCTTGCGACGTTGAGTTATGAAGGGGAGCAAAGCCTGGGGGACCATCGAGTCCTCTTCTTCCTCAATGGCTGGGCTTTTCCCTTTGTCAGCCATGCTTTGTTTTGCTTGTGATAATTCGTTCATCAGGCTCTTTTGTATTTCCATGAATTGATTCTTCATTTCTCTACACATCATGCTCATTTGCTCTTGGATGTGTTCTTGCATCCTGTCTTATAATTCCTTTTGAATTTGTTCAAGTCTCTATTCCATGGCTTTAGTTTTCTTTTGAGTATTATAACGGTGTGAGTTTTCAATGGTTACTGATGTAGCTCTGGATTGGTGAATTTTAATGAGTTAGGATTATTATGCAGAAGTATACAAAATTGTAACTTAAATATGATGCATGCATGCAAGAGAAAGGTATTGACTTATAATTCACTTTCCATTTAGAAAACTTCATTTGGATAACAAGTTCCTTATCATAAAGTAAATTACATAAACGGTCTTGCTTTGATGCTCAGTGCCTTGACTTTTTTAAAGAGTTTTGATAGTTTCTATCCTCGTTCAGTCTTCGTCTCGTACTGTATGCTTAATTCTTCTGCTTCAATTGCCAGGGTCTGTACGTGGTCAGCTACCCCGTGGATTTGATTTAAAGCTTCACCCATGACATAATCCCTTTCTCTGACTTCCTTTTGAGTTTGCTGAAGATGCCAATCATTTGTATCCAAAGTTTTTTCCAGAATCTCAATTCGTATTTCACTATTCTACAAAGAGGCCTTTAACTCTTCCACCCTCTTATTTAGTCTCTCAATCTCGGTTCGGCCTACCTTTAACTCCATTACTGAATTTCGTTTACGATGCCTATACAAGGACTCCTCCAACTCTCCTACTCAAGCTTTTAATTCAGCTATTTCGGCTTGGCTTTCCAGAAGGCTGCTCTTCATAGCACTTTCCTGGACTTGGGCGTCTTGGAATTTATTTTTCTAGTGACTTGTTTTATTTAACTCCATTACTGAATTTCGTTTACGATGCCTATACAAGGACTCCTCCAACTCTCCTACTCAAGCTTTTAATTCAGCTATTTCGGCTTGGCTTTCCAGAAGGCTGCTCTTCATAGCACTTTACTGGACTTGGGCGTCTTGGAATTTATTTTTCTAGTGACTTGTTTTATTTTTCTCTTCGTGGATTTCTTGCTGCCATTGCTCTGATGTTTTACCCAAACCGGCGGTTCTCATTGATAATCGAAGTTTTTTATAGTTCCAATTTAGGCTGCTCAGATCTTCTTCAGCCTTATTCTTCCCTTTCCTTAATTTTTCAACCTCCAGCTTCTGAACATCAACGTCCAGTCCTAAGAACACCTTCTCTTCTTCCAGTTTTTCTATCACTTTCCCCATCTCAGCATTTTTCTTTTCAAAATCCTGTTTAATTATCTCTAATTCAGTCGGAACTACCTGCAAGTGTTATTCAATTGGGCGGACAATTTCTGGGTTCAGCACGGGAATGTTATCATTGACCCTTCTGTTTCTCGACCAATCATATTTTGCAGTCATCATGGGATTGGTGCCGAATGCTTTCATTTTTTCGACCTGGTTCCACGCATTTGAGATTTCCCGAATCCTTTTCTTATTATTTTCTCCCCGGTACACGAATTCACATTGAGCTATCCCCTGCGTCGCGGGTATGAACTGTCTTGATCTGTATTGTCTTGAAACTAGCAACGATGCATATCTAGTTGCTCCCCATATCCCGGCTAATGGGACCCAGTCGAGATCTCCGCATCGATATAATATTTCATCAGGAATAAACCATGGTGCTCGCCACTCTATGTCTTCGTCTTTGAGGCTTTGAAGTATGGCCATCCATTTTTCTTCTGAGAAACTTTCTTGTCTCTGTGTGGCCACGAACTCTTTCAAAGGGGAGTAATCTTTAGAAAAGTACTGATAGGAGACTTTTTCTGTTTTCCAAAAGTGACTATGAAACCATACTATCAGTAGCGGTGTGCAGGCGATAAATCAACATTCGCCCTCCTTTCTGCATGCATTTAGGGATCTGAAAGTTTCAGCTAGTATAGCCGGGATAGGGACACTCTTTTACTTAATCTATCAAACAAATCTATCACCGCATCCTCTATATGTCCCAAGGCTTTTGGAAAAATGACCAACCCATAGATACTTAGGGCTAAAATGTCGATCTTCTTTTTCGTATCTGGATGGGCCCATATTAAATCTCGCAAGCTCTTCCATGTGATGCAATTGTTATCACCCTTGACCTTAACTCGAGCTGCAACCCACTGCTCGCTCATGCCCGTGATGTTTATTAATCTTTTAACCATGGTCGGGAGATTTGGAGCTCTAGAGTAGGCCTTATTTACTGACATTTTCGGACAACGGGGCAAAGTGATGTATTCTTCTATCATCGGTGTCATGTCTATATTCCTGAAGGTGAAGCAATTGTAGGTCGAATTCCAATACTATGTTAAGGCTCTAAAGAGGGATTTGTCCAATTTAATTTTGCACAAGTATGGCAAATCTCCGTATTCTTGGTAAAAGGTTTGCTTCATGTTATTGTCTCAACTGTCCTAGATCTCCTTCAATTCGAGCACATTGTTTTGAGCCGTGCTGATCCTGGTGTAATCCCAAAGCTCGGACTCATATCCTTCCACTAAGCTGTCTCCTTTTTGGCGTTGAGTCTCCTCTGACCACATGCGCACGACCATATTGTCCTCCACTTTATCAAAGTACTTGTTTTCCATGATTAATTCTCTTATCGGTAACTGAAATTTTGAGTCTTATACCTTCTCTATGTATGATGATGAAATGCAATGTAGACAGAGACAAAATACCGGTTAGCGAAGTCAACAATATCAAAATACAAGTAAAGCATAAAACCTAAGAGTCTAATTCGGAAGGTTGCTAAATGGTTTAACACAACTCCTTTTAGAGCAGGTTTCTACGTCTCACTTACATGTGGTTTTAGGCCCTAAAGTAGAGGTACCCAAACCAGCAGATTTCTCAATCCATCACCCATTACAAGATCATATGGATGAGTTCGGTTTAGGGGGACGCATTTCCTACATGTTTGCACGGAAGTGAAAACTTCACGAAAATAAGGGCACTTTGTAATCCCGAAAACAATCCACTATCCTGCACGGAGGTGAAGACCTCACAAAGGAGTAGTTTCAGGCTTCCACTTATTAGGGTAATATCATATGCAGATATATGCAAATTTGTAATAGCAATATCATGTCACAAAAGATATCAAGGATCACATATTACACAAAACTAAAGCTTTTAAAAGTTTCTAAAGAATACCCGAAAATAATCAATTTCGGTTTGACTCTCGTTTATTTCAAAGTCTCCAGCAGAGTCGTCAGCTGTCGAAACCATCTTTTTTTCTTTACGAACGACGTGTCTCGAAGAAAAATCTTTTAAAATTGATAAATAATGGGAGTCGCCACCAATCATTTATTCGGTGTGATTGGATCACCACAAAACGTTTTAGAAGCCGTTTTGAAAACATGTAGGTCCTCGAAATCTAGAAAAATAGGTTCGGGAGTCGGGTATGCATGAGGAAGGATTAACACCCTCATGCGCCCAAATTGGTACCGTATTGATTATTTTCGGGTCTTAATTTGTGACATTTAAAAGTTCAAATAAAGCTTAAAAATACGATCCTTGCATGCACGAGTTAAGTTTAAAGGAAATCGAGTTTGTTTGAAAATCCCACTACTTCAGAGTGATCGAGGAAGAAAAGCTACGTCCAGTGAATTAGGACACGACATTTCAAGATCAAGAAATAATGAGCTTTCCTTTGTGAAAACTTTTGCGAGAAGGATATTTGATTATCTCGATTTGAAGAAAGGTTGCACTTAGTAAGTTAAGGCGCAATATTTCGGAATCGAAGATAAGAAAACATTGCCTCGATTAAGGGTATTTGATTACTTCGATTTGAAGAAAGATTGCACCTAGTGAGTTAAGGCGCAAATTTTTGGAACCCGAAATAAAAGAATATTGCCATGATATTAAAGTTTTTGTGAAAAAAAGATAATTTCGAAAACAAGCATACGAGTTTAACAAGAATAAGCAGTTAATGATGGATATTAAATAACGCAAAGCAAGGTAAATAAGAAGAAAAGTTATTCACGAAAGAAATTAAGGATACAGAACACGAGTGCATAATAAAAATATGAATGTTGATGAGAAAGAAGAAAAGGTGCAATCGGAGTTTGAAATGAGAGCTTTTGGGTGCACGGAGTGGCAAAATGGTATTTGGAATGTTCGGAATCAAAAATAAGATTTTTGGAAGTTCGAGGGTAAAATGATAATTTTAAGAAGACTCGAGGTTAAAAATGGGATTTTTGGGAGTTCGAGGGTAAAATGGTAATTTTTGGAAGGTTCGGGGCTAAAAATGGGATTTTTGGGAGTTCGAGGGTAAAATAGTAATTTTGGAAGATTCGAGGTCAAAAATAGGATTTTTGGAAGTTCAGGGGTAAAATGGTATTTTTTAGAAGGTTCAGGGCAAAAATGGGATTTTTGGAAGTTCGAGGGTAAAATGGTAATTTTTGGAAGGTTTAGGGCTCAAAATGGGATTTTTGGAAGTTTGGGGGTAGAATAGTAATTTTTGGAATATTCGAGGTTAAAAATGGGATTTTTAGGAAGTACGGAGGTAAAATGGTAATTTTTAGAATGTTCGAGGCTAAAAATGGGATTTTTGGAAGTTCAGGGGTAAAATGGTAATTCTTGGAAGATTCGGGGTCAAAAAGGGGATTTTTGGAAGTTCAAGGGTAAAATGGTAATTTTTAGAAGGTTTAGGGACCTCCGGGGTAATAAAACCAAAGACAGGTGACACGTGGTAGCCCCTCAGGCATCCTGAAGGCAGAGGACTATATTGAAAATCGTAGAAAATTTTTAGGGTAATTTTGAAATTAAAGCGAACCTGATTTAAGGATCAAATTGGAACAAGTTAGAAATAAAGGGGACCATTTGCGAAAATAAACCAAAATCATGACACGTGGCACCTCTTCGTGCTTTTGAAAGGTCAAGGGACTAAATTAAAAAAAAAAATCGTTAGGCCATTTTAAAAGTAATTAAAAGCACGAGAAGGACCTGATTGAAAATTTGGAAAAAAGCAGAATGACCAAATGCATAAATATACCATTAATAAAAAACACGCGGATCCTGAGTCGGATCGAATCGGATCCGGGCCGGTTTTAGGTAAACTACGCCATTTTCATGCAGAATACCCTCACCAAAACGTTGCTGTTTCAGTGAGGGTATTTAAAGCCTGAACCTTTTGAAAAAAAAAGGCCCTTCTTTTATTTTCTCAGTTTTCAGAAAAAACGAAACCAGAGCCTCTCCCTTTTCCTCTCAAGTTCCCTCCGTGGCCGGCCATGCTCCGATTGGTCGAGCTGGTCGGCGTTCAATGCGCGTAGGCCGCACGCGTACCACCGACCCCCCCGCGCGTGGTCATTCGTGTCACCGCCGGGGATTTTTCAGTGCACGCGCCGTCTTTCCACGCGCCACGCGCCTCCTTTGAAGGTAAACCGTCATTTTTCCTGCCTTTCTTTTTTATTACACCCTTTTAAAACGGAGATCGGGTTCAGATCTGGTGAGATCAAACCCCAATCTTTATTTTTAAGAGTTTTTTTTTTAGAAAACCCTTTTTCCTTTTTTGTTACTGTTTTTATTATTAACCGCCTTGATTCTAACTTTTTTTTTTTTACAGATCCAAGCGTGATGCGGTGTCAGGGCAAGTTGGAACTGAAGCAGAAACTGCTTAGGCTGATGTGGCGCACTCTGAGTGGCTGGAGAAGAGGTGGCTGGTGCAAGTTGCCCAGCAGATTAGGAATAGGCTAAAGTTTGGGCCCATTTGGGCCATTTTAGTTTAAGTAATTTTTTGGTCTGGAATTTGGGCCGTTTGTAATTGGGCCATTTGGGTCTGTACTTGCTTTGGACTATTGTAATTGGACTTTTCTAAATTTAATTTTATAATAAATTTAAATTTCAAATAAACTTAAATTTAAAATAAATTAAATTTCCAACGGGCCCAGACAAATGTGGGCTTCAACAGCCTCGATTTTAAAGTTTTTATGAAAAAAGACAATTTCGAAAACAAGCATGCGAATTTAACAAGAGTAAGCAATTAATGATGGATACGAAGCAAAATAAATGAGAGGATAAGTTATTCACGAAAGAAAACCAAGATACAAAATGCGAGCGCAAAAAGTTAATGAGAAAGAAGAATGATGTAATCGGAGTTCAAAACGAGACTTTTTGGATGCACGGGGGGGGGGCAAAATGGTAGTTTTGGAAGGTTCGGAATCAAAAATGGGATTTTTGGAAGTTCGAGGGTAAAATGGTAATTTTCGAAAGGTTCAGATCAAAAATGGGATTTTTGGAAGTTCGGGGGTAAAATGGTAATTTTTAGAAGGTTCGGGGTTAAAAAGGGATTTGTGGAAGTTCGGGGGTAAAATGGTAATTTTGGAAAGTTCGGGGTCAAAAATGGGATTTTTTGAATTTAGGGGTAAAATGGTAATTTTTAGAAGGTTCGGGGTTAAAAAGGGAATTTTTGGGAGTTTGAGGGTAAAATGGTAATTTTTGGAAAGTTTAAGGTCAAAAATGGGATTTTTGGAAGTTCAGGGGTAAAATGGTAATTTTTGGAAAGTTTGGGGTCAAAAATGTGATTTTTGGAAGTTTGGGGGTAAATGGTAATTTTTAGAAGGTTTGGGGTTAAAAATGGGATTTTTGGGAGTTTTGGGGTAAAATGGTAATTTTTGGAAAGTTTGGGGTCAAAAATGGGATTTTTGGAAGTTTGGGGGTAAAATGGTAATTTTTAGAATGTTCGAGGTTAAAATGGGATTTTTGGGAGTTCAGGGGTAAAATGGTAATTTTCAAAAGGTTCGGGGTCAAAAATGGGATTTTTGGAAGTTTAGGGGTAAAATGGTAATTTTGGAAGGTTCGAGGTTAAAAATGGGATTTTTGGAAGTTCGGGGTCAAAAATGGTAATTTTGGAAGCTCGGGGGTAAAATGGTAATTTTTTGAAGGTTTAGGGACCTTCGGGGTAATAAAACCATAGACGGGTGACACGTGGCAGCCCCTCAGGCATCTTGAAGTCAGAGGACTATTTTGAAATCCATGAAAAATTTCTGGGGTAATTTTGAAATTAAAGCTAACCTGATTCAAGGATCAAATTAAAACAAATTAGAAATAAAGGGGACCATTTGAGAAAATAAGCCAAAATCATGACACGTGGTAGCTCCTGGTGCTTTTGAAAGGTCGAAGGACTAAATTTAAAAAAAATAAAAATCATTGGACCAATTTAAAAGTAATTAAAAGTACGAGAAGGACCTGATTGAAAATTTGGAAAAAAGCGGAATGACCAAATACATAAATATACCATTAATAAAAAACACGCGGATCCTGAGTCGGGTCGTATCGGATCCGAGCCGGTTTTAGGGAAACTGCGTCGTTTTCATGCCGAATACCCTTACCAAAACGCTGTCGTTTCGGTGAGGGTATTTAAGGCCTAAACCCTTTGAAGAAAAAGCCTTTCTTTCTTTTTTCCAGATTTCAGAAAAAAAATGAAACCCCCCTTTCATTTTCTCTCAAGTCCCCTCCGCGGGCGGCCGAGCTTCGGCTGGTCGACCCAAACACCGACCGTCGCGTGGGACCACACGCGCGCCACCGATCCCCGCGCGTGGTCTTCGCGTGACGCTTCCTGGGGTTCTTCGGTACACGCGCCACGGCCTTCGCCAGTCACGTGCGATCGTTCGCCTCTGTATTTGACCACCTATCACGGTTTAGAGGTAGAAACTTGTCCTTTCGTCTTTCTTTTTTTTTTTTTAAAAAAACCTTTTTAAAAACTTTTGTTCCTTCTTTTTGCAGATCCATGCACGACTAGGCGATGACGGCACTCCCGCGCGAAACTCCGACGATGGTAGAATCGACAGAGGGTAAGTCTTCTGGATGCTTTAATGCTTAAGTGTTGTGATCTGATTTGCTTTCCGTTGCCTTTGTGACTATTCAAGTAAACCTTGCTCTGAATTGATCTCTGAAAATATTAGTATATACTGTATATTGATTTCTCAATATTCGACTTCTAACCTCTAACCCTTACAACTGATAATTCATTTGGCTCTTATAGTCTATTTTACAATCATTTTGTTTTGTTTTATGTAACTAAATGCATATCTAATCTGCTTTCTCTTCTTGCAGGTTCGGTAGTGGCGGAAGTAGTACAAGTTGGGGCTGAAGATGGTGACCAACTGCTGATGACGTGGCGGCCCCTGGTTGGCAGAAAGGGAGGCAACAGCAGCAGCAGCAGCACTTAGTAAATTCGGGCCAAAACTGTAGTTTGGGCTTTTGGGTAGTTTGTAATTGGGCCATCTGTAATTGGGCCATTTGTTATTGGACTTTGTTTTGGACTTTTTAATTGGACTTTCTAAATTTAATTTTATAATAAATTTAAATTTCAAATAAATTTAAATTTAAAATAAACTTAAATTTAAATAAATTCAATTTCCAATAAGTCCAGACAAATTTAGGCTTCAACAGGTTATATTTAAGATATTCGACTACAAATATCTGTCATCCAAGCGATTAAATTATTTGATACACAATGGAATATATTAATTAATATACAACTGAGTTTAGGAAATCCTAATCTACTTCTGCCCTAAAATATTTATCTTCTTATAAAATTTCATTAAAAGCTTAAATAAATAAAAGGAAAAACTTTAAAATTAAATAATAATTGCCAATAACGTAATGCTATAATTATATTAAATTCCAAAACTTTAAATCAATAAAAATCATTAAAAGCTAAATTTATACAATTAAAGCTATTCAAAAAAGATTATTCATTAAAGGATAACCCATAAATTTTTTTTAAGAAAAGATTATTATAATTTATATAATTTACTGTAATATTACACTTAAAAATTATATCTTATTGAACCCAATAGATGAGAAGATGTTGTTTATTTTAAGGATATTGGGTTCAAGCACTTGTGTGTGTAAAATATGTATACCTTGTAATCACACCAATATATTAAGAAAATCATATTCATATTAATTTGGTGATTTATTTTTAATCTTATTAATTAAATAATAATAATTTTTTGTTTGGAGAGGAAACAAGGGTTAGTTGTAGAATGAAAAGAGAGGGCATTCTGGATATAGAAATTTCATTTATCTCGGTTTAGTCTCAACAGTTATATTTTTCTACAAATAAGTACCCTTTTCTTTGTATTTCTATAAACTTAGCCAATGCTTGCTCACTTCCACTCATTCCCCTAATCACTGCAGACAGGATCTCTTCTTCTTCTCCGATCACCGGTCGCCATATTTTGATCGGATAAGTTAGGGTTCCAACGTTATATCTCTGTCTGAGTTACTTTTTCCCTCTTTTTTTTAATTTATTTCCCCAAAAAATGGCGTCTGAGGATGTGAAAAGGAGCGAGTCGGCGGTCTCGACGATCGTGAATCTGGCGGAAGAAGCGAAGATAGCTAGCGAAGGAGTTAAGGCGCCGAGTCATGCGTTGCTTAGTATTTGCAAGTCTCTTGTTGCTGGTGGTGTCGCCGGTGGAGTGTAAGTCCCTTTCTTTATTAACATCCGCTCTTTGCCTTTCCTTTTCCTTTTTTTAATCTTCGACTAGTTGGATCATGTTTTTTTTTTTCTGTTTCCTTCGATAATTTTTATGTCCTTTTAGTTAGTTCATCGATTTTTTTTAAAATCCTTTCTTTTTCCATCTCGTTTTTGCTTGTTCAATTCAGTTTCATAATTTTCCACTTTTAGAAAAATAATGTAACTTCTTTTTTATAAATTAATTTCCTTTTTCCTGGAAAGCAGTGATTTTGTTAACTTTGAAATTGGAGAATCGAAGTATGTTTATTTTTTCTCTATTATGTTGAATCCAAGAAAATATGTTTCTTTTTATAATGAAAATATTCTTCAATATGTTTATGAATCTTTTACTATTGATACTCTAATTATGTAAAATATTGAATTGGGGTCTCTTCTTCTTTTGGTACTTGTGAATAAGGGACGATAACCATGTAAAGGTCACTGTTTGGTATTTATTGGTAATGATGTGGGAATTCTTGGAGATGCAAAATGTTTTTTTAAAGTAATAGTTAATCTGTCACGGAATTAAAGTACGTTGATTCTTCAGGGGAAAAAAGGCCTTTTTCCTCATTTAGGATTTTAATAGGTTTTGAGGTGTTTTCAATATGGTTTCTCTCTGTTTGTATATTTCCACTCCCAGTAAGAGGCATGGTCGTTAAAATTCAGGGATGTTGACTATGGTGCCATTTGATGCTTGGAGAAATTTGATGGTTACTTTTGTGGCCTTGGTGGTAGTTCACTGGAGGGCCTCAGGGATGGTTGACTTGTGATGTTGATAAATGAAGAATATATTCATTCCATTGTCTAAACCCTTTGCTTGCAACTTTTGTTGTCTAAAAATGGTGGGAATGGTATGGAAGATCTGAGGATGAAATACTACCCTGTTGCCCTTTGGATGCTTTTTTTTCATTTGATCTGATTGTACCTTCTGCTATGGTCATGGAATACTTTTGTATCTATATTGTATTATTATAATGTTTGACTTTCCATTTCCATTGCCAGCTTGCTTTACTTAATGTATGTTGTATCTATTTCAGGTCACGTAGTGCTGTTGCTCCCCTAGAAAGATTAAAAATTTTACTTCAGGTAGTTTATGTTATCATCATCATTTGGTCCTTATCCATTAAGTTCTCAATTTTTGTAATGCTATTAGTTTATAGCCAATGCCTATTTCACTATTTGTTTCCTTGTTCTTCCTAGTGAAGGTTCAACATATTTTCTATTCTCAGTTTTGTTACTGCTGGTGATAATCAGAGCTTTAACTATGTTGTATGTGTCCTAGAGTATTTCTATTATAGAGTAGCTGTTTCCATTTTTCTACAGCCTGTAGATTGACAGGATTTTCTTTCCGAGCCTGCAGGTTCAGAATCCTCATAGTATAAAATACAATGGAACAATCCAGGGTTTGAAATACATATGGAGAACTGAGGGTTTCAGGGGAATGTTTAAAGGAAATGGTACTAATTGTGCTCGCATCATTCCTAACTCAGCGGTGAAGTTTTTCAGCTACGAAGAAGCCTCTAAGTAAGTCTTGGCAGTTCCTTTCTTCACTATTAACCTTCATTTGTTACCACAGTACAAAGTTTGAACTTTTCTCTTCCGTTTTGCTTCTTTCTAAATACAGGGGAATTTTATACCTTTATCGGCAGCAATCAGGAAATGGTATGCCTTTATAATAGCACTATACTAGTAAATATTCTTGAGATTTGAAGCTGATTGTTACTATTCAGTTTCATTTACTGTTGTGCAATTATTGAGGCAAAGAAGTACTGTACTGTTTGTGAACTTTGTGTATTGAATAACTAATTTTGTGTTATAAGAAATAAGTTCACTGGATGGTGTTGACAAAGACTGTGCATCATTTTCTGTCTGCATGTGGTACCCATAATGTGGATGAATCTTGTACCATGATGCTATTGTCTTCCTTGAACTAATTTATGTGTTCTCTGCCAAACAATAGTGCTGAATGGGGAAAAAATGGAATTTGTTATATGGCCTTGATTGGCAGAAGATGAGTTTACCTTTTTAGTGTTTATGGATGTTGTGCTTACCATATTTACTTGTTACTTTATTGATTTTACCTCATCTTTCAGAGGATGCACAACTCACTCCACTTCTACGCCTTGGAGCTGGTGCATGTGCTGGAATCATTGCTATGTCAGCAACTTATCCAATGGATATGGTACGAGGTCGTCTAACAGTTCAGGTATTTGTTTTGAGTTTCTGCCTGTGACCTTAATTGATATGACTTATGTCAGATAACTCTCTCATGCCTGAAGGTACAGGCCTGCTTCTTGTTATCACTTTGGTGGCTAATGTTCATGTGTTATATTTGCAGACTGATAAATCGCCTCGCCAATATAGAGGAATCTTTCATGCTCTTTCAACAGTATTAAGGGAAGAAGGACCCCGTGCATTGTACAAAGGCTGGTTACCATCTGTAATAGGAGTTGTAAGCAAAACTCTTATGGCCTTGAAATCTGCATTCTTTATTGTCTATTGCACTTCAGGAATCTGCATTCAGATAGACCTAAACATCTGCTAGGATGATGAGTTCTGTTTCTTGACCTTCCTAAATTAGTGCTTATGTGTTGGGTTTGTTATTGCACATAGCTGTTCATTGGCAAACAATGGTCTATTCTCTTTCACTTTGCATCTGTTTTCGCCTTTAATAAGGGAAGAATCATTCTCCTTCTGTTTGTATGCAAAGGCCTAAATTATTTTTATAATGATTTTTATGATGGTTATAGGTACCTTACGTCGGTCTTAACTTTGCTGTTTATGAATCTCTGAAAGATTGGTTGATCAAAAGGAGACCCTTTGGGCTAGTTGAGGACTCTGAACTGGGTGTCACAACAAGGCTTGCATGTGGAGCTGCTGCCGGAACCATTGGCCAGACAGTTGCTTACCCTCTTGATGTCATTCGACGCAGAATGCAGATGGTGGGCTGGAAGGATGCTGCTTCAGTCGTCACCGGTGATGGGAAGAACAAGGCCCCCATTGAGTATAACGGTATGGTTGATACATTCAGGAAAACAGTTCGGTATGAAGGTTTTGGAGCATTATACAAGGGTTTGGTTCCGAATTCAGTGAAGGTTAGTCTAACATCTTAGTCTCTGCAAATCAACTTCTCTATACCCAACAGCATAATAAATGCTCTTTCCATCCCATTTTAGGTGGTTCCATCTATAGCAATTGCATTTGTCACGTACGAGTTGGTAAAGGATGTACTCGGAGTTGAGTTAAGGATATCTGACTGAAGGAATCCCCAAGAGTTTGGTCAATCTTTTGTGTTCATTTTGATGAGCAAGAATTATTTTGCTTTTAAAGGTAGGAAGATATGTAGAGCTCACTTCTAGTTTTTTTTTTTAATGTCTTCCTAATTTATAGCTATTGTCTTCTTTGCTCTTAGGTTTTCAGTTTTCATATTCATATATGCTTTTGCCAATAAGTATTTTTAGGAAATGATGCAGCCAATACACATTCTGATAAATTTCGCTTTTTGTGAACTTAAAATGTTCTGTTGCCAAGTTTTATTCATGATTATTTTTCTAATAGTTACATGCATTAGGATGTTTTATATCAACAGCTCAACTTGAGTGAAAAGAAAAATGAAATAAATGAAAAGTAATACATAATGCAAATCTAGAATGAACATAATAATGGAATGAAATATATCAAGGACTTCTAGGTTGTTGCCATTTTGGACCCTGACAGTTTTTGAGATTATTTCCTTTAGGTCATCACATTGGCTGTAGTAGTATTCAATCCACACGCACAACTGTCTAATGATGTCCCTCCTCCTCTCTTATACCCAGTATGCCTTGATCCTTCTCTTTCTTAGCCATCTCTAAGAATTCCACCTTCTCCAAATGCTTTTGATGGCTTTCAGCAGATTATTTTTCTCTTCTTCCTTATTTGCCTTACTTCTCAACTCTCTCTTGCAATGTAGATTCTTATTCTATCTGATGTTCTTTCTTGCCATGTAGATTCTTATTCTATCTGATGTTTCATTTGCTCAATCAAATTAGAAATCCTTTGTTCTTTCGATATTTCTTCAACACGGTGGTCGTAGTTTCCATAGCCATGTTTGAATTTACGGATGAAAGCTTTCACATTCTCTGAGATATCAGTGATCATCCTGGAATGGGCTTCAGTGTTCGTAGCAATTATTCCAGACTCTGTTTTGATCTTTTCTTCAAGCATTTTTTGTTCTTCCAGGAACTTTGCTTCTGCTTTTCTGAAGCTCTCTTCGTTCTCTGTTTTTGACAAGCAGAGGTTAACTTCAATTGTGTGAACGTTCTCGACTAAAGTACTCAGATCATCACCTTTCATTTCTAAATCTCTTTTCAAGTCTTAAATAATTTGCTCCAAATCAGCCATTATTTGATGGTTGGATTGAATGTTCTTATTGTCCTCTCCAGCCATTTCTTGCATCATCCTTTCTGTGACTTCGATAGTTGCCTTGCTGTAATGAAGTTTCAAGTTGTTTGTACTTCTCGCTTAGCTTGATAAATGCATCTTCTTGTTCTTTTAGCATTCTCTGATGATCTGCAATCTGGTTGATGAAGTAATTTTTCTCATCGCCTTTTGCTTCTAGATCTCTTTGAAGGTCCTCAACCATTTGCTTCAGATCAGCCGCCACATTTGCTTCAGATCAGCTGCCATTTGACTTTTAGATTCTATGTCAGTCACATAATCTGAAATAGTTCGAGTTTTTCTCTCAAGCTGCACTTCCAGTTCTGCTTTCTGGCTATGCAGGGACTCCAGCTCCTGTTGCAATGTGTTTAACTGATCCATTAAGCTCTTGATGCAAGTTGATGCTTCATCACTTCTAAACAAAATGTGTTCTTCCAGCTTTTAGCTTTTTGGGTATGTAGCCTCTCCATGTCCAATAGCAGATTGTTGGTCTGTACTATCAAGTTCTCATTATTCCCAAGTTTCTTCTGAGAGTCAAAAGCTCATTTTCTCTCTTTTGTGACCATCTCACGTTCTGAAATTTGGGATTCCAGTCCTACATTTTGCTCTGCCAGATGTTTTGCTTCAATTGCTTTGTTCTCTATCTGAACTTCCATATCTCTGTTTGTTGTTCTCAATAATTCCAGCTCTTACTCCAAGCTTGTCATTTGTGCCTCTAAAAGGGTCAAAAGTTCCCTTATGCATTTCCTCTTTTGATGGACTCAAGTCAGCCATGAGTTGTTGTATTGTGCCCCGCGCCTGCTGAACCTCATCTGAAACCTCCAAAAGTTTTGAGTTTAGGGACTTATTTTCTTCTGAAGCAGCATTAAGACTGGCTCAATTCTGAAATTTGCTGTTCTGCAGATTCCAACTGTTGCTGCATGTTGGAAACTTCCAAACATTTTCTAGCTCTTGCTTTAGAGTTAGTTTTTCCTCTTGATCTTTAAACTGTTACCCGTCTTCGATTTTTTAACAGCCATATCTTTTTCTAGAATTAAGTTATTGTTTTCTGTGAAGGTCAGCTTCCTCTTAAGGTCAGCAATTTCCAGATTTGCTGTTTCGAGTTCTTGTTTAATGCCTTGTGCTATTTGCTGAAATTAGCGTCCCAACAGTCCATTTCTACTGCCTCCATCTTTTGAAGAATAATCGGAGACTGAATCTGAACTTGATAAAGAAGGGGCATCTTTTTCTCGTTTGCCTTGAACTTTTTGTTGATCGTATTCAGCATAGAGATTTCGATATTATTAACTGGACAAGCCTTCTTGAAAGTAAAATTCTAAATAGAATGCCATGTTAAGCTGACTGGCATTTTGAAATATCCAGGAACCAGAGTTATCGGTAAAATGTAGAAATTACTTCGTTTAAGCTGTTCATCCTTTTTGGGGACAACATGATCCACAAGGCACTTCATAGACTCCCTAACAATGCTTGGTCATCTCTTAGGATCTAGTTCTCGTTAACCAGATTACCGACTAATTTCTCTCAGCAAGTGTGCATAAAGACAATCCCATCTCCAGTATGAATTCTGAAAAGCGGAATAAAGATACCTTGTTGTAAGTCTCAAACCATGTCAACAAGAAACTGCAAAAGTCGTAAGCATAGATCGTCAATGAGAACATGCTTTGGCTGTAGTAGAGTTTTCCATCGACAGCAAGCCCTGTAGACTCTTTTGGCATCGTGTTCTGCTCTTCATACTTCTAGCACTTTGGTCTTCCAAAGTTGTCACACTCCAACGATTAGAGCCCAGCACTCCTCTAACTCTGAGCTCCACAGATCAAAGGAACAAGAATCTGAAGAAGAGGAAACAAAATGAGAGTCCTCCATTTCGTTATTTTATTTCAGTTTCGAACAAGCACATGCAATCTCATAAGATAAAGAATATACAAGGTTACATCATGTTAAAAGTATCGTCTTTTTATAAAATAATTAATAATAATGAAAAAGTTGAACAAATTTGTTTCAAAAAAAAAATGTGCAGGTAATAGCGTTTGAGACTGTTTTCATTTCATTTTCTTGTTTCTATGGGTAAGAGTTAAGGTTGAGATAGATTGCTTGAGATGGTCCGAGCAGGTGCGGTGGTAGTCAATCAAGAGGCAAAGCTGCCTTATGGCTTCTCTCTTCTCTTCTTCACGATCCCACAACAGCTCATCTTTTTCTTTGGAAAGCTTCTCCAATTCACTCATTGCTTTCAACGCCTTCAACTTTTCTTCTCCTTCTTCACTCAACTTGGCTTTCAACTTCATCACTCTCTCCCTTAACAACTCATTTTCCTCCTGCACTTCTCTCATCTTTTCCTCAAGCTCCCTCATCGCTTTCAACATCTTCATCTTTTCATCTTCTTCCTCGCTCAACTTACCCTCCAAACTCATCACTTTCTCCCTTAAAAACTCTTCCTCATTTTCCTTCTGCATTTCTGCTACCAATAGTTCCACGTTACTCTTGCTCCGTTCACATTCGTCGATTACAGATACTCCCTCATCTGTCACATTCGAAATGGGGGTCAGGTAATTCCTCTCATCTTCTAACTTATCCACCATCGCATTCAATCCTGCCATTGCGGCTTTTTCTGCCTCCACTGTATCCCTCAACGTCCTGAGCTCATAATCAAGTGTGACGACCCTTTGTTTAAGTGCTTCATTCTCTAGGTAGAGTGTTTCCATTTCTTGTTGGAGCCTTTCTCTTGTTAACTTCAAAGCCTCTGTGTTCTCGTGCTGTATCCTTTCAGCAACTTTGATCCTCTGGTACAAAAGACGGGTGCTATCATCAATTTTCTTGCAGAATTCTAGTGCTAAATTCTCCATCTTCCTTTCTAGGTTATGGTAATTAAGATTGGAAATATTTCCCAATGACAATCGTCTGACCAGCCTAGTTTTGGGCGGCATAGCGTTGTTAGTGTCTTTCTCTTTTGTCGTTGTTTCATGATTAGTAATCTGAAACTCCGACGGGCTTTGCTCCACTTTCAGGGAATCCAACTTCGGCTGCAGAAGGTCAACCTCCTCTTTCATCTTAGCAGTTTCATTAGCCCTCTTACATTTGCTGTCCTCCTCAAGGCTTCTCTCTTGATATAATGTCTCCAGTTCTAGAATCCTAGCATTCATTTGACCTTTTTCCTCTCTCAAGTGATTGATTTCACTAAGTTTACTCTTCACTTCGTCTTCTGATTTATTCTTCTGTTTGCGTAGGGCATCCACCTCGGATTCCAAATCCATCACCTGCACCTGTAGGCCTTCTTTTTCTCCTGCCATCATCTGCTCCGCACCACTCTTTCTTGCTAATTCCTCTTTCAAGGTTTTCACCTGAATCAGATACTGGGAAACCTCTGTGGATTTCCTCTCTATCACCATTTCTAATAAAGTGTTCTGGCTCCGTACCGACTCCAATTCCTGCTTCATTATATTTACCTCATCAAATGATTCACATTTTTTAGATCCTAAATAGTCCACTTCGTTTTTTAGATTACTGACCCGAGCCATGGAATCCTCAATTTTTGATGTTAAATTGTTTTCATTGGCCTTGATTTGCGCCATGCGTTCAGTTACTCCTTCCTCCAAGATGTGCTCAAGCAGCGCCTTGTTTGTCTCTCTTGGCTGTTCCAGTTCAGCTGGCTTACCACAAAGCTCAGCTTCCAATCCACTTTTCTTCTTGTGCTGAGATCCAAGCTCAGTTATCAAGTCAGCTAACCGCTCTGCTACTTGTCCCTTAGGCACTGTTCCAAGAGCAAAAAGTCTCTTTTCTAGCCCATCCATTTCGTTTCTCAAATCTGCATTCATGGTTTCTGTTTCTTGGATTTTACTTAAAGCAGCCCGATGGTCCGAATCTAAAGCTTCCTTCTCCTTCTTCCTAGAGGCCAATTGATGTTTCAGGTCAGCAACCGCGGCGTATGCCTTTTTAAGTTCCTCCTCCATGTAGGTTACCGTCCTAAAGGAACTTCTATTGTGACTGGGTGCGGTGTTTATTTCTACATCCTCGGAGGAATAATATTCGGAATCCGAGCTGGAGGCATTTCCTTCGCGAGCTTGCATTCCAGACTGTCGTTTTAGATGATCATACTGTACATACAGCAACTGATACTGTTTGTGGAAGTCTTCCACAAGTCCAACAAGTTCTTGCTCCTTTTTCCCTCTGTTTCTCCTCTTAACCAGTTTCAAGATTCTTTCCACTTTCTTGTCTGCATCTGGAGGGCAGAAAAAGGTGAACTTGTGAATCTATAATCAACAGCCCAAATGAAGTGGCCATAGAATAAAATGAAAAACTCAACCATGATCAAGTCATCATGTATATGCTATGCGCCTACTGGAAGATATTGCTGACTACCATTGTCATGCCTTAGCTAAAATTATACATAAAATGCTTGCTAGTATGTAGGCATGCACCCATTAAGAAGGAACTGTAGTTTTCGAATGAAAAGCCTATCGCCCACTGATAAAACTGAGTTTCCATCCAATTGATGCAAGAAACTTTGGATGTTAGCATGATTTTACATCAAAATAATGTGCATCCTTTCGGATTCTACTAGCTTTTTACGAACCTGCTTTAGACATTTCCACTTGCTCCATGGTTGAGTATCAAGATTACCCTCAGAGATCTTTTGTCAGTTCTTATTGCTTCATCTCCAACATGAAATTTGCAGCAAATTTCATGAATGAATCCCCAAGCATAACCAATGCACTTCCCATCACAAACACATCAAACTAAACCTCTGAAAATAAGGTGACATAACATTAATGAATTATTTTTGACAATGATCCATTCAAACATAGTAAAGTCCTCTGCACGAGAATTGGTATGTCGAACATTTATCGAAACTGCTAACAAAGAAAAAAGTCTAGCGATGATTTGGTTTTGACAAACATGCAATGAGGCACCCATGTCAAAATTTTCAATTAATATGCTTCACCTTTTGAGTATCCACAAGAAATAATTTTTCTATAAAACTACCATCAGAATGAATAGCAATCAACAAATTAACATATAATTGGACAAAGCTCACACCTGATGTAAATTTACTATGAAATTTAAACACTCCTCGATCAAATTGAAACGAAATTTAAACTCGAAACCCAACACCTCCTCTTTCTCATCGAAACAAAGACTCATTAGCACATCAATGGTGGTCCGCTAATTAAATACAAATTTCTCAACATTTGTCTTAAAATTCAAACACTTTTTTCCTACTTCTCTTAAAAAAAATACCAATCATCATCAAACCCATTGCCCAGCGCTCTTAAATGTTCTAAAATTAAATTATTGATCTACTGTATTGAATCGTCAACACATTGGTTATGTTAGAAACAGATGACATCAAGTGAGAATTACATATACAGAATCTAATTCCGATTTCCATCTAATAATAATGCTATAAGTGAACTAATGTATCAAAAAAATGTTTTCCAGTTTTTTTTTTTCGAAATGAAAATAAGTTGTTATATTTGAACAAGTTTCGTTTTCGTGGAAAATCAAACTAAGATAGAAGAGGTTTTTCATTAACAAGAAACAAATACATTGAAAACAAATCTTACCCAGAAATTGAAGGCGAGCCTATCAAAATGCAATGAAAAGAGATGATAAAAACAATAACGAAATAGGGAAAAGAAATTGAATAAAATAGTCAAAAAGGGTTATTACAAATTCAATTTCTTTTTAATTTCGTTGGTTTTTGGGAGATTTTGGCGGTTCTTTTGAAACCAAAATCCCTCCTGGGGTATGGGTTTCTTAAAAGGATTGAATTAGCCACACAAAAAAAAAAAAAAAAAGAAGAGAAATTTCATTCATCAATTAGAAAAAGTAATGTGGTTAAAAAAAAATTAAACATAACGCCACCTGGATGATGTCCCGCACTTTGCCTTCTGTCATGTCTTAATTTAGATTTTGTATTCGTACTTTTACAAATAAGTATTAAATTTTCGATATGATAAGAATTTGAAATATAAAATTTGAATGGACGGTATATTTATCTGTGATTAATATAAAAATAATAAAAACGATGAGAATAGAAAGTTTATAAGAATAAGGTGAGCTATGAGGGAGTTAAAATTAGCGCTTTGAGATGCTCTTTAATGTTTAAGTATGTAAGTATTTTAAGAGAATAAAGACACTAAGGATATCAAAGAATGTTGTTAGTAAAAAACTATCTCTAGTAATCATTATACCTTTTTCTTCATAGATGAACCTTTCCTTTATTCCTCTTGTTCCTCATGAGTCATTTTCTTGTATGAGAGTGTTTGGTCTTTTTTTAGTTAGTTGGGATGTTGTTATCTATCAAGATCATGTTTTAAGATCTTACGTTTGTTAGCTAAAGCGTTTTTATCTAATAAGATTGTGTTTAAGGATGTCATTCGTCATCGGATCTCGTTTTTTCTTTCATACTTGACAACCTTTTTAATTGAAATTAAAGGGTTGAATGTATGAACTAAAACTTTTTTTTCTTTTATTTTCTTTAGTTCGACAGATTGAGAAGAAGATTATAAAAAAAAAAAATCTTTCTTTTCACTTTGTTTACTATTTATACACTAATTAGCTTTTGATTATTCTTAGTTAACATAATTAATTTCTAATTAATTTTTTTTTTTGAATATACTGGTTTGATTACATGGTAGTATTTAAGTCTTTTGGATAATTGTTATCTAAGTCCCTTAAACATTTTCTTAATTAAAAATCTATAAAGATTGAACCCAACAAGTGGCTCTAGTGGAAAAGAAGATGTTGTTCATCTTAGGGGTCCCGGGTTCGAGCGCCTGTGTGTGCAAGGTGTGTGTGTGTTGTCAAAGGGTTAAGAAAGTATGAACAGATACTACCATGTAATCACACCAGTATATTCAAAAAAAAAATTTATAGAGATTAAACTTTTACAATTTAGTCCCCGAACCTTAATTAACTATAAATCTGGTTAATTTCATGTACTAAATTTCAATTCATTTATACACTAACTCCGCAAACATCTCTATTTAAATTTTTTCAAACTCGGTTTACAAAAACGAAATTTTGAAACCGTATTTTTTGATACCACTAAAAATTGGGTTGTTACAGATAGTTTCATTTTTCTCCAAGTGAAAGATTTCAAGTGTCGTGTTGTCAAAGATATTTTGAGTAATTACAAGACTACTTCAAGACAAGCTATCGATTATAATAAATTCAAGATTATGTCAACCCTAATACGAAGTTCTCTAATAAGAATAGTGCTATGTCGATCTTGGGCGTTGATCACATTTATTTTGTCTTTGCTCATGAGTTTATTTTGATTTGTCTCATAATGATGTTAACATTTGTGATCGTGTTGTAATAATTTCTTGGAATTTATTGTCACATCCTAAAAATCGAGTTATGAGAAATTGGATTAGTGAATAGAGAGTTGTAACACCCCAAATTTTATAATTTGTAGCTTTAATTATGTAAAGTGAATTGATCCGGTTCAGTGATTAAGTATTGTATTTTGTGTTCAAATCCTTTCTCTTGAATATTTTTTTTACTCCTTTTTGGTTCAGTGATAAGGTTTCAACTTACTTATAGGTATTGTGTTTGAATCTTGTGTGTGTGAAACAAAATAAATTTTTGCCTAGTTCTTTTGTTGTCGTCCAAGGGGTTAGAGTTTTAGTTTAATCCAATTGCTCACTATTCTGGTAAGTTGAGATTATATACATTCTACCATTTCTTCTTTTCCTCTTTCCCACATCTAAGTTTCTTTCAATTTCTTTTGTTTTGTTGACTAAATTTTCTCTGTTGATTTCCCTATTCTTTTCCTTTCAATTTTGATTTGGTTTTCAGAAGAGCAAATACAATCTTTGTTCCTTTATTGTCGTTTCTCGACTATTGTTTCTAGCATTTTATCTCATTGATGTTATGTTTTGAGCAAGGAATTTGTGTTTTTGTTCTAGTGTAAGTCTTGTAGGTGCATTCTTCGATGGATAAATTCCGCTTCGTGTTAATGTTAGGAGATTACAGTTGTTTGTAATCATTTGATGTTAATTGTTTTGGGTTCTTTTAGGTGAAGATTGTGAGACATCAACTCCTCCGATGGTCTAGGTGCGGTTTAAGGCTGTTGTTATTTGCAAGGATAAGTGGACGGATTTTCCAATTAAGGGTTGGTTTCATTTAGTTCATAATAATCGATTGTTTGAGTCGTTTTAGTATGTGTTGGTTAATTGGTTAAGTTGGACTTCGTGTGTAGGTATCGGGTTGCTGTTGTAGTGACGATAATTTTAGGAGCATTCAGGTGTGTGACCTAACTTTACATGAATTGTGTGTGGCGATAACTCAAAATTGCATAAAAGAGTGAAAAATCAAAATTGTTGATGCCACACAACCATGTGTTAGGCTATGTGCCAAACCGTATGAGTCACACGGTCGTGTGTCAGTCTATGTGAGCCACATGGTCGTGTGTTAGGATGCATGACGCTTGCATGTTCAACATGTTTACTGTTTTGATTATGCATTTGCATGTCATGTTACATTGCATGGGGTTAGGATGATATGGTAAGGATGAAGTTCTGGAAGTTTAATGATTTGCACTATCTAATGATTTAACCACATATTTGGTTTGGAACTTAACTGCAAATATGGTGGCTTGACAACATATATCTATTTTGGCACTTCAATTGCAACTCTAGTGGCTTTATCCATAATTATTTGTTGGTGTGTTTTTGGAAGGACGAGTTTTGAGAGAACTCTAATTGGTATGTAGCGGAATTGGGTAGGAAATTTTTTCAAAAATTTGCATTATGTTTTCCGAAAATATTGCATTACATAACCATGCATGCTCAATATTGCTCATTTGAATTTAGTGAAATTTTGTACGATATTTTGATCAATTATTGTGTTATTTGTACCTATGCTTGAGTTATGTTACACACTGAATTTCATAACTCACCATTTTACTTCATCTTCTCAAGTAATTCACGGACTTAGGATTGGCAACGATCGGGGGGTTCGGATTGATTTTCTTGTGTAAGATTATATTAAATTATCATTAATTAAACTTTTCTAGATTTTCGAATTTTGGGACTGATTTTCAGACTTTCAATTTTGGTTTTGAGATCACTAGACTTTAATTGAAAATTTCGCATGATTCCTAACAATTAAAGAAAACCTAGACATTTGATCTTTCAAAGTTGAACAGGTTAAATGTTTTTCCGCTGCAAATTATTTTAACCGGGAAAATGTGTTTTGCAAAAGTAATAAATAAAGTCAATAGTGCGATATTTTTAATGGAAAAGCTCACATAAACGCCAAATTTATCCTACCAATAAGTCGTGACGAGTTTTTATAAAGTATCCAATTTTCCATTTTGAAAAATAATTGTCAAAAATTTCAACGTATTAATATAACTTTTTAAATTCAGGCGAATTTGGAAAAATACGGATGTAGTAACTTTTAAAATAATTAGGTTTGCAGATCATTTTCTGCATGATTGAAGCGATGCTCGTCGAACTGTTCAGCATCTGCATCATCGAACTTCTCTATCACTTGCCACACGGGTAAAATGTAATACTGACGGAGCAGTTGTAGCGGAGAGTAGAGTGTCAACTTATTCTTTGATGGAATACAATTTTAACTGTTGACAAAGTGATCCCTGGAGTCTGATTGATTATAAAGAGGTCATTGAAGCTTTGACTACCTCGGGCATCAACCGTTCCTATAAAAAGATATAAACAATTATAAAAATTATCTAACAGATAAATTTATTACAGTTAAAACAGTAACACTGAAGCCTTTTTTATGGTTGGGCTACATTTAAATCTTATAAACGAGGCTCGAAAACATAATAGAATTGGGCTAAAATCTGAGAATAAAATTTTATACATTGCTGGCTGTGGGGTTCGAACCCATGCGTATTTAATATATAGAAGATCTCAAGTCTTCCCCCTTGACCTCTCGGGCAAACCAGCTTGATACACAAGGTCTAAATTACAGTATTGCATTTAAAACTGAACAATTAAAACATCTCGCTAGTTTCTACCATCCATCGACATTAAATTAACGAATACTAATATCCTATTATTTATTTGTGTTAAATTATAAAGTAAAAGGTATAAATTTAAAATATATTATAAGCAAAATATTTAGAATTAGGCCAGTAATCAAAATTGTTAAACCACTAGTTCGTATGGTTAATCTAAAGAAATCAATAAAAATATTAAAAATAAAAAAAATCAGTTAAATCAAATTTTTAACTTGATTCAATCAATTTATATTGATTGACAATAATATTTTTTTTGAACATGTGTTGATAATACGTAGATTACACAATCCATTGTAGATTTTTTATTGGAATCCATCATATATTGCCATTAGGGTTAATGGATAAAATTATTCTTGTATTTGCAGTTTTAGTATGTCTAATAAGCTAAACAAAATTCGATTCGACTTAAAAAAAAATTAAAAAAAATATTTGAATTTCAAATGATTCAAATCGAGTTAATCAAATGAATTCAAACTTTTTTTCAAATTTAAATAACTCAAATAATTTAAATAAATCGATACAAATATATTATTTTAAAATTTAAATTTATATTCTCCATAAGCAAACCTCTTACTTTACCTATTTTTCCCGGAAAGCCCAAACAACCAGCCGGCCAGCCCCACCATTTTCCCAATATCCCCCAAATCAAACCATCAGACTCCCTCGTCCATCCATTCAAACCCCCAAATTGCAAATGTATTCTACTTCAGAAAACCCTAAATTAAACCCCAAATTCGTTTTCTTCTTCTTCTTCGAAAATCCCTAACTTAAACCCTCCATTCTTCTTCTTCTTCCGTTCATTGAGCTTTCTTAGGTTAGGAAAATCCCTCACCATCTCTAGTCTCCGGTCGCTCCCAAACTGGTGTTCCTTTGGTGCACTGCAGGTAGAATGTGAAGCTTAGGCACTGGCGCCGTACCAAGCTAGGGTTCTAAGCTTTATGAGTTTTATTTGTAGTTTTGTACTCAAGCAAAGCTCTGTTTTTTTGTTCATTTCATGACATTTTGATGTGACCTTCAACGTTTTTATGTGATTGTTGTTGACGATATTTAGCCATTGTTTCAATTGTTGTCTATCTAATGTTCTGATTTCGAGCTTTGAATTTTCATGAAACTGATATTATTCAGTAACGCTGAGATTGTTTAAGCCAAATCTTTTCATTTATTTGCTTTGATAGCATTAAAAATCTAGAGTAGTGTTTGGCTGTTTGCAGTTTATGTTGCCATTACATTGCTTGGGGACTAGTGAGTCTGTAAAACTTAGATATAGCATGAATTGGAACAATTGAGTATGGTATTTGGTTTACTTTTCTGAATCAAACAAAAAAATAAACTGAAATTAAAAGAAATGCAATAACCCAAATGTTCTGGATTTGTTAGTAGTCTTTAAGTTTTTGAATTTGATAATGAGTTGGAGAGAAGACTAATTGATAAAAAGAAACCCAAGTTTGATAGTAAATAGGGAAGAAAATATTATAGCAGTATATTTTACTAATCAAAATTGTCTTAAAAAATTTCATCTAATCAAACAAAACATATTGCCATGATCTTCGTAATGCCAGAGTCCCATGGTGTGTTCTTGATGGTCATGATAAAGCTGTGAACTATGTGAAATTCCTGGACTCAGAAACTGCAGTTACTGCTTCCACTGAACACATTAAAACTTTGGGACCCCAATAGAACTAGCAATAGTGGCCTGTCCTCTAATGCGTGTAGCTTAACCTTCCGTGTGAAATTCCTGGACTCAGAAACTGCAGTTACTGCTTCCACTGAACACATTAAAACTTTGGGACCTCAATAGAACTAGCAATAGTGGCCTGTCCTCTAATGCGTGTAGCTTAACCTTCCGTGGACATGCTGTTGAAAAGGTTGGCATTTCTCTGCTGGAAGAGTTCTGTTCTTATTATCTCTTGATTCCAAATATCTGACAAAGCCCTTTGTCTTCACTCGTGTTTGTTCGACTTTTCACCCGCTTCTCCAGAATTTTGTGGGATTATCTGTTGCTAATGGTTACATAACTTGTGGTTCAGAAACAAATGAGGTATTAACTTAAGCTTGATTTCCTCCTTTTTCTTGAGTTGGGAAAGCAGGACGATCTAAAACCACTCTGTTAGCAGATACATTTATCTGTTTCTTTTGGCTGCAAAGCATCAACTTGTTGAAATGTTTTGTTCTAGGTATAGGCGTACTATAGATCTCTGCCTATGCCAGTAACTTCCCACAAATTTGGATCCATTGATCCTATTTCTGGGAAAGAGACTGATAAGACAACATGCTGTTTGTATCAAGTGTTTGCTGGAGAAGGAAATCAAACTTGGTTGTTCCTGCAAACTCTAGTGAATGTATTAAAGTGTTGCAGATGATTTAAGGAGAAGGTTGATAGCTTGTTCTCATTTTTCCTGCCAACATTTCTACTGGAAGCTTATCAGTAAGCAGTGAAGCCATCCTGGGTTAAGGCCAAGTATATTATAGGGCTTTAATGCATAGAATAGACTAGGCCAAGTAAAGTCATAAAAAATGAGTTGTGGTTCCATATCATAAAAAATTGGGCAGGACGAGATTCCACTGAAACTTTCACAGGCTGAAGGACCTGGAATGCCGAGATGCTGCCATGGTCCCCGAGATATAGAACACTCAACTGTAAACATGGGAAAGCAAAGTTGAGATACAAAACTCTTCTATGAGAAGCTTTCCATCATGATGATTCCCGGAGCAAGATTCCTTTTAACTGGGTTTGTTTATGATATAATATACCGGATTCTATGGTTCTCATTTTGTTGTAACTATTATTCTTGTTCCCAATGGTTTATCCCTGTAAAATCTACAAATTTTGATGTATATGATAATTTTGGCTGTAAGATCAAGCGTATAGAAGATTTGTTTATTAAGCTATTTGCAACATTTCTAGTAGAAATCAGCCAAATGTTTAGATCATATTTGACAAGCCCACAGCTGAAAACAAGATTTTAGGAGAAAAAAAAAACTTCATAAAACAAGAAAGAAAAATGGGTATTGATGACAAAATGCATCTATCCAAACGATAAAACTAAAGTGATCCTAATATTGTAACTACAAGTTTATGATGAAAAAATGAAAAAAAAAGTAGAAAAGAAAAGAAAAGAAAAGAAGACGCAGTCTCTATCTGTTATCTCGGACGCTCACATCTTTTGTCCAAAATGTCTGATAGAATATCTGCTAAATATAGTACAATGTTCACCTCTTGGTGATTAATTTATGCTAATCCGAGGTATCACCGGCTGCTACTCTTTGCCGATCAGTGCCCAACAACCTCGTCATTGATTTTGACCGACTTACTCCCACATTCTTTACACTCTGAACACGGAGTAATGGCGGTTGTGCAGGTTTTCCATTTGGTGTCCCTGCATAATCATATTCCAACACTTGCTTCAGTTGAGAAATTTGTTGGTGTGCAAAAATTAAAGTAGAAATTACCATCTTTATGACCCGAGCTCTTTTTGCCCGCCTTCACATTACTGTTTCTCTTCATCTGTAAAATTTTCTTCTCTGGAATCCTGGTGCAAACTGACCTCCTTTGTGGCGTTGAATCCAAATGGATTGATCTCTGTTCTTGAATCTCATAATACACCGATTTTCCATCAGAATCCACAGATTTTGCATCACTAGCCGCTATCAATGGATCATCAACTGTTGCATTCCTGTCCTCTCTGGAAGTTGAGGCTGCTTCCTCTCCATTCTCATCCATGCTGTTCAAAATAGTTTTGTCTTTCTCTGCGAGCCTATAAGCAAACATTTGAAACGGTATTTCTGCCACTGATAATGAATTGAAACTCCCATTGGCAGCAAACTTTTTCAAGAACCATGACTCTATCTCACAATAATCTGAGACCGGTGATGGTGATTGAGCTTCGGGCTCATCATGGTCAGGGTTCATCACCACAAACTTCTTTACATATCGTAAAATCCGACAAATTGATGAGAAGCTTGGACGTTGATTCGGATCGGAGTGCCAGCATCTTTTGGTTAAGTTGGCAAGGTATTTAGGCGCAGTGTAGGGAAACAAAGGCCTCTCCCCTGCTCTAATATTTCGACTTACCTTATCCCCTTGAAGATGTCCATCTTCGAATGGCACTTTCCCAGTCAAAAGCTCAAAGCAAAGCATCCCAAAACTGTAAACATCTGCTTTCTCAGTGTACTTAAAGCTGGTGGCATTCCCTGGCAACCATTGCTCTTGCTCTTGCAAAACTTCCGGAGCATACCAAATGCAAGGCTTGGTTTCATTCGGTTTCAGAGAAGAACCGGTGGTAGTTTTGACAGTGGATAAGCCGTAACCCGAGATTTTCAACTGGTAAGAACCGTCAGTTCTGTTTCTAGCTTTGAGAAAGATATTAGAAGGGTTTAAATCTCCATGGTATATCTTCTGTGAGTGAAGATATTCCATTCCTCTTGCAATCTGAAACATGAGATCAACCACGACAGGAAGACAAAAGGAGACCTTCCGTTTGGAGCCACCCATGTAATAAGTGAGATCCTTGTTCATCAGCTCTTGAACCAGCATTACTTCTTTTTTTTCCTCATCGTAGAACCCGCAAAGGTATTGCAATATGTTGGGATGTGAAAGTGAAAGAAGGGTGGAGATTTCAGAGGCTGATGTCTCAACATCCCCGAAGAAGTTTCTCAATGCAAAGCTATCACCCTGCCACTGGATTTCCTTGTACTGTCCCCCTACTCGTCGCCTCACTGCGTAATCCCTTCCATTCAAGATTGAGCTTGGGAAGAGTTTGCTAATACAACCCTCTGATCCATTGATTTTCTTGATCAACAAGTCAGCCAGACGCTGCTGAGTTTTGGTTGTGGATTCCGAACTACTCTTCTCCCTTAGAATTTCCACAAGATTCCATCTATCTTCTCTCCAAGCACTCTCGAAACGACTACAAATGTCTCGAGGGATCAAGTATTGCTTCCCGAACCGGAACTGGAAAAGTTTGGGGTCATTCCATTCTTTGTCGTACTTCCTTTTGAGAGCGATTCCCCGCCTTTGCATCTCGCCTCGGTCGTTCCCTGCTACCTCTCCTGCCGTCTCGATGGCCTCGATGACGACGGGGAAGTGGGAAAGCAAATTGTGGATGTGGTTAAGGACGCAATCCTTGTTCTGGTGGAGGTTGATTGCTTTAACCCACCAGTCTCTCTTGTCCATACTTTGTCTGACATAAACTTCACCCTCTTTGAAGATCCTTTGAAGCTCTTTGAATGGTTGTTCGAGGGCGTTCCATTTGGTGTTCCTCTCGTCTAGTTTGAGGTTCAGCTTTATCTCCTCGGCGATTGTATTGAAAGCCGAACTGAAGATATCAAACAATAAACAGCACTGGCGTCGATTGATTTGAGTATCATCTTGAAAAACCATGAGAGCACCCAAACTTCCCAAAACCTCACCAATCTGCCTGAATTGCTCCATTTAAAACCAAACTCTATGGACAATTCCTTTCGAATAGAATCACAAGGGTGCTGTCTAATCCTGGAGATGAAACCCCAGAATCAACAGCCCCCAAACACCAGGCCTGCACATATATATATATATTTAAAATGGTTATTTAACAAAAAGCACATATTGGGATGATCCCAAGAAATATTTAAAGAAAAGAAACAAAAATTAAGGATCTTAATGGAAAATAAATGTTTTAAACCATATATGCAGACCTCTCAGTGACAAGTCTCTCTTTTCAACGCCAACTTTCCCTTTTTACTATTCTCTTCTAGAATCCCAAAATTTTGATCTGAAGAAGAAAATATTCCATCTTTATTCCAGAGAACATAAACATAGAAAAAAAAAAATCAAGAATGAAAATGAAAATGATGTGCTAACAAAAAGGAAAAGAATTGAAAAGAAAGCTGACCATTCAATCAATATCCGTCAAACAGCACCTGGATTGAAGAACCCGACCAATATTTTTTTATTTTAAAAAAGAAATCTTAAAGCTTTGAAATTATAGGAAGAAGAAAAAAATGTCAGCTGGAAACGTAAACGGCCAAGCCAAGAACCTGAAATCTCTCAAAAAAAACATTTTGTAACGAAATCAACAAGGGACAATAACTGAAGATGGAAAAACATAACAGAAAATAAAAGACAACAAAGCACAACATGTTTATGCAGAAGTCAACTTTAAAGTTTTTTTATCTGTAAACTTCAAAAATCACGTCCATCGACTATCTGTTTCTGATCTATATATAAATATTCTCCGCGATTTTCGTCTTTTCTTTTTTCAAAAAAACTGTTACTCTCTTCAACGGTCGTCTGACGGTTGGTTTCCTGGAAAAAAAAACCATAGAAGCTTGTACGATGTCGTGTCGCAAGGAAGGATTTTAGCCGCAGTTTGCAAAACAGAGATAAATATATAAAATAAAATAATATTTTTCAATAGTGACGTAATCGTGATAGAAATTAAATATATTACATTTCCCAGAATTAAAGTCTGCAAAATTCACTATTGTGTAAATAAATGATAATTGTGATTGTCTGTTCCTGATTTACGAGTATAAATCAACTAAAATTAGAATATAAATATTAAATTAATCTTTTCTTTTTCATGCACAAACACTTGAAAGATACTTGGAACTTTTTTATTATTCCAAGGTGAATCAACTTCATGATGTAAAGTCAAAAGCGAAATTATTATTTTAAAAAATATGCTAATCCACTAATTAAGGAACGAGCCTAACTTCGGATAAATAATAAATTTGACTAGTGAATGAAGTTGTTTAAAACACCTATAAGAAAACCCAACTCGAAGAATTCGTGTGTTGATTTAATGATTAAGAGTGTTTATTATTTCAAGTATGATCTGAATTCGAGTCATGTCAATTATATTGCTGTTAAAGTTTTATCCTCCTCTTATAATTTATCAAAAAAAAACTCAACGCGAAAGAGAAATATAATTAATTCTCATTCATTTCATGTCCTTCACATATATACGTTTAAACTTATTTTTTAAATTTCAAAATTTTGATAATTAATTATCTATACCATAAAATATTTTTATTAAATTCACTAGTGTGACATTTTGAAATGGAAAAACTATTAACTTGATAAACATGTAACAAGAAGTGTGACAACTTAAAATTAAAAAAAAATAATGATATTTACATTTATACTTGAATTTTCACTACAGCAAAATAGGTTCTTAGCGGCGTTTGAACCGAAAATACCGAAAAAGTAAAGTAATAGCGGCGTTTTTTCATAAACGCAGCAAAAAGTAAAACAATAGCGGCGTTTATGGGAAAAACACAGTAAAAGGTAAGAGCATTAGCGGCGTTTATGACAAAAAGCCGCAAAAGGTAAGAGCATTAGCGACTTTTATGAGAAAAGACCGCAAAAGGTAAGAGCAATAGTGGCGTTTTCCCAAAAAAGTCGCGAATTTATTTACATTTTATTGAAACGGCGCCATTTCTTTTCCCTTGAATTAAACCAAAAAAAAAACCCCAAATTCTTTAAATTATTTATCATTGAAACCCTAAATTCTTCAAATCCTCAATCCCTTAAACCCAAATTAATAAACCCTATTTCTTCCCTTGTTTCTTCCCTCTCGACCGTCGATCACTCTTTGCTCCACAGCCTAATTTTTGCTTTCGAAACCCTAAATTCTTCAAATCCTCATTCCCCTAACTCTTGTTTATAGATGCATTCCATGTGATAGATCCTTTGTTTTGTTTCACCAAGGCCTTGTATCCTGATCAAGGTGTTGAATTCCAATCATTGAACTATAAGACTTTGAGGTTGTTTAAGGATTTAGGTTTCTTATGATAAGTGTATGGAACTATTCCCCTCATTCCTGAACATTTAAATGACATGTAGCACGACATTAAGATATTGCGTCATGCTAGATTAAGCAAACCTACTTTAAAATTATGTTTTCTACTGCTAGAGTAATGTCACTTTTAGCTTAAACAACTTTGAAATGAAAATATGCTTGCAGTCTTATCTTGGGGACCATATCTTCCTATTTCTCCTTTCCTATGGTTACAGGATACAATAGCAGTGAGTTGTTATTTTATTTTTTGGTATATGAGAGACTAGGAGCAAATAGGGATGACATTTTGAGTTCCTGTGTTTACTTGTTTCGAAAATTTCATTTTGCTTATATTTGCCTTCTACTTCTAGTTTGGTAGGAGCTGCCCTTATATTTGCCTCTACCACTGCTTGAGTTGCTGCTTGTTTCTCAGTTCAATTGCTGCAGAAAGTAAATAAAATTTCATTTGTATGTTCTTTTTAACTTGATGGCTTTGTTTTTCTCTTCTATATTTCCTTCATTTCTCCATTCTCTATACCTAGTCACTTAGAATTTCCGTAATTAAAGCAGAGATTGATTAGTTTTGAGGTTTAACTAAAATTTCTAAAAATTGTAAAGAGATTAATAAGAATTTTTAAAAAATTAGAGATAAAGCAATAGCGGCGTTTATGGAAAAAACGCCGCAAAAGGTAAAGAGCATTAGTGACGTTTAAGAGGAAAACGCCGCTAAAGGTTAAGCAATAGCCGCGTTTTCCCATAAACGCCGCTAATGCTCTTTGCTTTTTATTGAAAAGGCATCGTTTTTCCCCTCTAAATTAAACCCCAAATTTCTAATCCCTTTCTCCTCTCTCTGTCTCTCGTTTCTCTCCCTCGAATTAAACCTAAACAAAAACCCTTATTCCTTACCTTGTCTGTATCGACGCCAACGCCATCTGCACCGAGTGGGGTGACTCAGATTCTCACGACAAAACCAACGCCATCTGCACCGATGTCTTCTCATTTTTCATCGAATCCAGACGTAACTTATATGTATATTATAATCAATTATTTTCTTTTTTTATTTTTCAAATTCAGTAATTGAATTTGATGTTTGCAACTTGTTAACCTGACGACCATGACCTCTTCAGCAAGGAATTGAAGCTTGACACTAGAGTCTTTTACTTTGACATCAGCGAGAACCGGAGGGGTCGTTTCTTGAAGGTAAGCTTTTACCTCCACTGAACCACTTTCCTGAATTTTTTTTATTTGATTTATTAATAAAAAAAATTGAATTATTATTTGATTTGGTCGCTAGGTTTTACTGGCATGTGTGTAGTAATTCTCGTTTGATCGTTGTTTTCCCCATCGGAAATAGGCTATTTTTGAAATGTAATTTCTTCTTCTTCAATCCTAATTAAAGTGTTTGTATATTGTAGCATTGTCGTTTAGCTGTAATTTCTTCTTCTTCTTCAATTTTTCCTTGATTTTAGAAAGGTGGTTCTCCATGGTGCTAACCCTAGTTTGAGGAAATTTTTCTGTTCGTGTTTGATCCGGTTCTTAAACAGAGTATTTGGCAAGCGTTAGATGATGAAGACTGTATATTGTCTTTCTTATTTTGTTTCCAGAGATATGTTTATTTGAGTGTAGACTCTTATGTTGAAAACTGTTATGTTTCATGTTTGAGTGTAGATTAGGAACTTTTTTGCTATTGTTGTTAAGTATTATTGTTGAGGCTACTACTGACCATTAAGGCTGTGAAGCACATGATTCTTTTTATTGCACAGAATAATATGTGTTCCACAGACAAATCCTGCATCATATATTTGGATTTTATTTCTAAGTCACTGACAACAAATCCATGAAAATCATTAATGTATGTATACATATAATGGCTGGCTAAGTATATTGTTGTCTGTCTGATAATGCTTAAATATAACATACTTTTGGATATTAAATATATATATTTTTAGAGTATGATCCTATTAAATTGAGCTATTTATTATCTTTTTATTTTGTAGGGACTCAAGTAATGATAGAAGATAAATTGAAGACAAAAAAACATGGTTTTGGAGGAGAATTTGAAGTTGTGTGAAGATGGAATGCTAAAAGAGAGAGTTTAAAGGACAAAAAGACTTGGTTTTATTTTATTTTATTTTTTAAAATATATTTTATATTAGGATTTAATATTTAAGATATTATTTATTATTTAAATTTGTATTTAATTTATGTTTATCTTTTTGTATTTATCTTTTAGAGTTTAAATTGGATCCAATTAGGGGAATTAAATATTAGATATAATTCTAATTATCTTTTAGAATTTATATTGGATTCAACTAGGAGTATTATGTACTATAAATAGAGGGTAGAGTGATTGAATTATTCATTCCCCATTCATTGTAAAATCCTCCATCTCTCTAAATCCCTAGTTCAATAAAAGCTTTATTTATTATCTTGTGTTCTTCCCCAAAATCATGAGTAACTAAAAACCCTTCTAGCCGAAGGTTATCAAATATTCCTCCAAAATTCATGAGGCTTAGAATCTGCTCTTAATTCTTCTCACTCGGGAATTCATCAATTCGCTATATTATGGGATCGACGCTTCCGTCCAAAATCCTTATAAAAGTAATATTATCATCTTGTGCAAAGCCGGCCACTTTGTGTGTTTTGAGAAGGTTGCACAGTCGGTTTGCTAATTTACTGTGTCAGAGGTTGCTGAGCCAAATAGACAAAACGGCGTGTCATTCGTCGTTGGGAAAAGGTGATCTAGTGTAAGACAGTCCCATTGGAGCAATGGTTGGCTAGAGTCAAGTTTCTCTAAAAACTATATCCGGAGCTGGTGGTCGTAGGCATCCTCTTCCACTATAACTAGCTTATTCGGGCACGAGAAGAACCATCCAAAGTCTATGATTGAATCGAGGAAGAATCAAGATAACCGGAGGCTGGGTCTCTAAATATCGATAAAACCCTTCTTCTTTCAACTTGTTTATTTTATGCTATTTATTTTTACTTCGACTTCCCTATTTTTTATTTCTTTTAATTTTAATTTTGTTTCTTTTATTTTTCCTTAGATCGTGGTGTTTTTTCTGGGCACGATTTGGCCCACGATCTCGACAGACAAAACTTTTTACGACTCTCTAGTCCCTGAGGATTAGACCCTACTTCCCTTTTACTATTATTTACTTTAATTTTCGGAGTAAATTATATTTGATGTTTCCGACGACACATCACTGTCTTATTGTCCATCAAATTTAGTGAATAAACATGCTAAATTATGTCTTGTTAACAATACTTGAGAGTTTTACTTAATGGTTTGATAATTATGATATCTTTTTTGGTACTGAACTTTTGTTTCTTTTTTGGTTTTGTTTGGTCTGTTTTTTGCTTTGGTTTGCTTGTTGGACCTTTTCTTTGGTTTACTTAATCCTTTAAAAAAATATTTCAGTGAAATCTAAAATATTCTAATAATTTTTTCTAAATAGTAGTTCCTAAAATTGCAGATCCTAAATAAAATTTCTAAAAATTACGGTTCCTAATTAAAATACAAATCATACTATATTTTTCTCATCATAACATTAGATTAATATACAAATATCAATCAAATTAAATATGACATTTGAGTGAAATACAAATATTAGTTCCAAAAATTACGAATCCAAATGAAGCAAGAAATTGAAGTGGATGTCACCGTTTAATTCATGTTAAGGGTTCCTTATTTAAGACTGGATTAGGGAGCCTTTGAGAAAAGGAGGATTAATTTAAGAATTTTATCAAATATTCTCCACACGACAAATGGAAAAAGGATGTACATTTAATTTAAAAAAAACTACATGTAAATTTGTATAAATATATACCTGCATGTAAATTATTAGAAAAACAAATAGTTAATCCACAAAAATTTCAATATAGCCATAATAAAATTAGCTCCTTGGAAATATCAAAATAAATATGATTTTCCTCTGTTTAGATTGATTTTTTTCTACACTATACTCGCAAGTCATAATTTTGTTTATGACCTCTCTATGATTGTAATTAAACTGTGCTGATTAGTTCTTGGATCACTTGGTTCTTATGTTTGAGTGTGGTTATTTAGTTTGCAACTTAAGGTTATGTTTGAGGTTGGACGGGATACAATTTGGGGTTAGTTTTTAGTCGGATTTTGATTGGATTCCAATGGGATTTGGGGTTGATTTCAGTAGGCTTTAACTAAAAGCTACCACTTGGCATTGTTTAACACCTAAGTCGACATAAAATGTCTGTCAAGCATTGTTCTATACCTAAAATGTCTGTCAAGCAGTATTAATGATAATACCGACTACTAGTTAGTAAAGTCGACATAAAATGTCTGTCAAGCATTGTTCTATACCTAAAATGTCCGTCAAGCAGTATTAATGATAATACTGACTATTAGTTAGTAAAGTCGACATAAAAGCTTCCACTTGGCATTGTTTTATACCTAAGTTGACATGAAAGCTTGATTCAGGAATTTTTCTTTTGAAATATACTGCTTAACTATTCCTTTGGTGAAAATCTTTAACCTAGCAACTACCTTTGAGAGTCCATCTCTCTCTTTCTGCAATTTCTAACAGTTGCAGGCCAACTGAAGTTGAAGGCTTGAAGCTGCAAAAGTTTGATTGTACTCTAGTTTCAATAGACTTTGCTCAATCTCAAATATTTCTTTTTACTTTTATTTTGATTGTATGATCTCCTTGACGTTTTTCCATATCCATGAGTCCAAATTCGTTGCTTGGACATGTTTTTGATGAAAATGGTAGTTCACAAGGTTGATGAGATTATGTTCTCAACGTTGTCGCCCCATTCATCCTAACTGCTATATTCTGTGCTTATGATTGGTGGAGTGTATGAACATGGGTTCATGTGGGAAAATGCATAATATTAAACACCCCCATTTGCTACCCAAATTTATACATACAAGTCCGTCCTCTGAATGATGATCAAGCTTTTAAACTACTCTACCCTGCCAGTGCCTGCAAGTCTGGTTCTTTTATTTATATACACAATCTTTATTTATTTATTCATACAACTGCTTCTTTTTATATTTTCTCAAGGAAATAGGGGTCACTCTCACTATTTTTTATTACACTTTAAAAAAAGTAATCACCAATTTAAGTTGTTCTATGTTTGGTCAAACACACCAAATCACTCAGAATTAATATATTTTCTTTATATCCCAATTAATTATTAGTATCTCACACATTGTTCGATTACGATAACATTATGAAACTAAAAGTCAAGATATCTAGCCACAATGAAATTCACAATCTTACAACTCAAAATGATTCTTCCAAATGATTTTAAAAATTATTATTTTTTAGAAACAACACAATATTTAATTATTTAATTATATTTAATTGTTAAAACCCAAATATTTAATTATTTAATTATTAAAAACAACCCAAATATTTAACTCAAAACGAATATAATCCAAACAAATTTAATTAAAAACAATAGTTTAAGTATTAATAAATTCAAAATTAATTTTATTGTGTTTTAAATTTTAAAATATAATTTAAATAATACAAGTAAAATAAAAAATTCAAAAAATTATAAAATAGTAACCAATATCTACTAGGATGATAAAATATAAATCTAAATCTAAACATATAACAAACTATGTGCATATAAATGAGATTTAATTAAAGAAATAAACTTTGATGATTCTCTAGAGTTTGATGCAAAAAAAGTACTTCCATAAAATTTTTCCAACATTATAGGCAAAAGGGAAAAAGTAAAGAAAATACTTCCATAATATTTTCCCACTATAGGCTAAAGGTGTCATATGGCACTATAGGCTAAAATTTCTCCTAATAAGATTTAAGTAAAATGTTGTCACTAATATATATTTTTAAAATAAATAGATACTTGATACTTGATATATATTATCTATTTTAGTACAATTACATGATTCAAATCTATTTACAACACTTAAGTAACCGTAATTTATTGTCAACTTTAGACTTCAAGAACTACGAAATGAATAAGAGTTGGATGAAATTGTCAAAGGTAAGTAACAACTATCGAAATGGAGTACAAACTTTTCTAAATTTTGCATTTCAAAATACAAGCCAAGAGAATATGATTCTTTGCCTGTGTAAGAAGTGTGGCAACATAAATTGGCATATTCGTGAAGTTGTCTACTAACATCTAATAGTTGATGACTTTATTCGGGGGTATAAAAAATGAATTTTCCATGGAGAGTGTACACCTCGTAGAACATCTTCAACGATTAATCCGGATTATCCTCATAATGCTCATTATCAGTATGTTAGAGAAGATGACATGGAAGGTCCGGATTATCCTCATAATGCTCATTATCAGTATGTTAGAGAAGATGACATGGAAGGTATGTTGCGGGAGGCATTTAATATGCACAGTCATGGTTTGCAATTGTTTCCACCTGAAATTATTGCATCCGATGATTGTGATATTGGTGGAAATGCTTTTACCGAAATGGGAACAAGTGCACCTGATGAAGAGCCAAATGGAGAAGTGACGAAGTTCTACAAGTTACTTAATGAAATGAATGAAGAACTTTATAAGGGATCAAAATTTTCAAAACTATCCTTTTGCATTCGTCTTTTTCACTTAAATTGTTAGAGTTTTTGAGAGATATGTTTTCGTTTGCAAAAATCCCTCATTCATGCAAAGATATGAAGAAACTGATAAAGGATTTAGGCCTTGGGTACGAAAAAATTCATAGTTACGCAAATGACTGCATGTTGTATTGAGGTGATCGGAGATACCAACAGTCTTGTCACGTTTGCTGTAAATCTCGTTGGATGAATAGAAATGCAAAAAATGTGAATGGGGATGAAGGTAAGGCACAGTCAAGAAAGAAGCCAATAAAGATTTTGCGATATTTTCCACTAATACCAAGACTTCAAAGGCTTTTCATGTCGTCGAAGATAGTCAAGTCTATGTGGTGGCATCATGATGAATTATTAAGGCATCTTGTGGATTCTTTAGCTTGGAAATCATTTAACAGTAAATTTCCAAGCTTTGCAAGCGATCCTCGGAATATGAGGCTTGGGCTAGCATTTGATAGATTTAGTCCATTTAAAATCATGAGTACTTCGTACAATACTTGGCCTATAGTGCTTGTTCCTTACAATTTGTCTCCGTGGATTTGCATGAAGTAATCTTGTTTTATCTTATCTATGATTATCCTTGAAGAGAAAGGTCCCCGGAATGATATTGACATTTATATGTAGCCACTTATTAAAGAGTTGAAACAGTTATGGGTGGGTGTTGAAACATATGATGTCTTCAGAAAGAAGAACTTTTATTTACATGCAGCTTTGTTGTGGACTATTAATGATTTCTCAGCTTATGTCAATTTATCTGGTTGGAGTACCAAAAGACGTTATGCTTGTCCTTGTTGTGCAGCGCAAACATGTTCGAATTAGTTATATAATGAGAATAAGTTCTCTTATATGAGGCATCGTTAGTGGTTAGATGGAAATCATAGATTTAGATTTTAAAGGACTCAATTTGATGGTACTGAAGAGTTCAGAGAAGCTCCTGAACAGACCATTGGATCTGAAATATTGTTCATGTTAAAAGATATAGATTTCAGTTATAGGAAGATGAATCAACCACCCAACACGCAAAGAAACAGAAGACCGAGGGTGATGTATGTTGGTGATGTTGACCGGTAGAGTGATATGAATCTGATGAAGAGGATGATCCTAATGAGGCGGACTTGTGGAAAAAAAAAAGAAATTTTTTTATTTGCCTTATTAGGAGCATCATATTTTGCGACACAATCTTGATGTCAAGCATATTGAAAAGAATGTTTGCTAGAACATAATCGAGACAATTCTCAATGTCGATAGAAAATTGAAAGACAATATTAAGAGTCGACTTGATTTAGTTGACATGGGAATTCGGCATGATCTTCATCCCCAATTACTTTCGAATGAAAAATGTTGATTGTCGCCTTCTATTTTTTTAATGTCGAAGAAAGAAAAAAATTGTTCTGCATGGTGTTGAAGGATATAAAGTCCCAGATGCGTATGCTTCAAATATATCTTGATATGTGAGTCTTAAAGATCAAAGACTATATTCCCTAAAATCACATGATTATCACATCTTGATGCAAGATTTACTGTCAGTTGCTTTGTGGTGTTATATGTCAAAAAAAGAGACATCTTGTATAATTGAACTATCCAATATAATGACAATTATTTGTGACAAAGTTTTGAATGTTAAAGAACTTGAGAAAGTACAAGATCGAGCCGCCTTGACTTTATGCAACTTAGAGAAGACCTTTCCACCTTCGTTCTTCACTATTATGGTGCACTTGTTAATTCATCTCCCTCATGAAGTAAAACTTGGTGGACCGATTTTCTATCGATCGATGTATCCTATAAAGAGGTGCTAATTAATTTGCAAAGTTTTCATTCATTCATTAATATACCTTTAGTTACAACTTTTGATAATGTTATATATCGTGTTTAGGTTCCTATGCAAATTGAAGTCTTATTGTCGTAATAAGCGTTATCCAGAAAGATCAATTGCTGAAGGTTACTTAGCAGTGCAATGTGTGACTTTCTGCTCTAGATATTTAGGAGATGTTGAAACAAGACTGAATAGACCAAGTAGAAATTCTGGGCTCACTAATGATCATAGCTTAGCTGAAAACTTATCTATTTCGAAGTTATGGACAACCAATTGGGAAAGTTGAAATTGCACACTTAGATATATATTTTGGGTACAAGCATATCGATATGTTCTTTTTCACCACGATTCAATTGAACTGTTACGCAAGTAAGTTTTAGAATTTGATAAATATTCATCCCTTTCATTTGTTTATTTTCTAACCAAGTTATTCACTTTTTAACATGAGTATAAACAACTCTTGAGATCTCGTTCACGCTCCCGAAGATTACAATATCGAGAGATTCATAAGTTATTCACAGAATCTTTTCATGAATGGTTAAGGCAGACGGTATGCAACTGAAGCTTTCAATGACAATTAATAATGTTTTCGTATAACATTATAATTAATAAATTTACTTTTAATTAAATAGGTTTGGAGTGGAAAGGACGTTAGTGAAGAAGTTAAATGGCTTTCCCAAGGTCCGAATAGAGTAGTAAAAAGATATAATGCCTTCTTGATTAATGAATTCAGGTTTCATACAAAATCTCACGAAAGATTAAGGAGGACTCAAAATTGTGGAATAGTTGTTAATTTTCAATTACAAGTTATGCTAGTGTTAGGGACAGTAATTCTGTTGAGGGAAATGTGGAGTATTACGGACTTTTTACAGAAATTATTGAGTTGGATTACTATGGCAAATGGAAGGTTATTTTATTTCGATGTGATTGGGCTGATGTTAATACTGCTCGCGGAATCAAAAAAGATCAATTTGGTTTTACAATGGTGAACTTCTCTCGATTAATTCACACTGGGCAACAATTGATAGACGAGCCGTATGTATTTTCTTCTCAAGTCAAACAAGTTTTTTACTCAAGAGATCCAACTGATGATGGTTGGTACATTATACTCCGTAACACCCCTAGAGACTTGTTTGACATGGGCAATGGAAGTAGAGATGACATGGATGAAATATCAGAAACTTTGTCTTTTCCAGAACAAAACTTAAATGAAACTATCCCTAGTACTAGTACACAAGTTCAATGGGTTCGTCAGGATGTAAATGAAGATATTTACGAATCATGATGTAATAAGATTTTACATTTTTTTAATTATATGTAATATTATAATTTAAATCTTGATCTTGTTAAATATATCCATTATTATTGTTGTTGTAATTAGTTACTAATATTTCAACTATTTTATGTGTATTGCAGATAATATGCCTAGAAGAAAATTCTGAGATTTAAGTATTATTCAAAATCCTCCAAATTCGAAAGAAACAAATAGTGATCAACAAATTGCTATTGGATCTTTGAATATTCCGAATACAGTTGCTGAAACTTTAGAAAATCAAGATAATGTTAACTTTAATTTACAAGCATGTTCACTTTTATTTTATTTTTTATTTTTGTTTCAAATTCTAATATTATCATATACAATTTTTTTAGTTGAAAATTCTGAGAGGCACAAAACTCGAGAATGTATGCTATTAAAAGATTTATACAGTCTAAATCTTGAGGAATGTGTCAAAGTATCTGCAAATAATCATGGTCAGCCTGTTGGATCAGAAGCTTGACTTTTGAGAGGATACTTGGGCATTACAGCACGAAATGTCAATTTGTTGCCAATCAACTACGAGTCATGGCATCTATGCCTGATAGTAACAAAAATCAAGCTCTCGATAATATTAAGGTAATAAGGTGAATGTAATTTATAATACTTTGGTTTAATTTTAATTTATATTTACTTTCTAAACTTATGTTATTTGCAGGATAGATTTGCTTTAGAGGTCTTGGATAATTATGTGAAGAAAGCATTAGGAATGAAATGGAAAGACCATAAAAGTGCTTTAAAGAAAAAATATTTTAAGAAAAATATAAGCCTTGAAAAGAAATTGCGAAATATCCCACTGGGAATGCTGAGGTACCAATCGGAAAAACAAGTTAGATTTTGGAATTCAAAGAAATGAGAGGTATTACGTACTACCAAACTCTTATAATTATTTCAGTTTATAGTAATTATTATATACGTAATAATAATTTCATGATATAGGATCGTGAGTGTGTTGGAACTACAAGTAGGCAAAAACAAAAATTCACACACATAGCTGGATCGAAAAGTTTGCTTGTGTAGCTGATGATAAAGTATTTTGAATTTATTAATTGTATCAAATATTAATTACTTTCTACTAAATAATATTTTTCCTACTATAATGTAGAAACTAACGTCTGGTCAAAAAGTTGGACGCCTTCAGCTTTTTAACATTATACGTAAAAAGAAAGATGAATCTCCTATAACTACTGAAGCTACAGAAATTATGGTATATTTACTTAATAAAATTTGAATTATTTTAAATATTTATCATGTTTAATTATAATGGTTTAATTCGTCGTTTGTAATGCAAATAATGTCTAGTTATGTTGCATTTCCTTGATTATATATTTCGTTTCTAACTTCTTGATTGATTTATTAGGATAAATTAAAGTATAAGAGGGCGGAGTATTAAGCGATGGCTTCAAGTGATAGTTCGGTTAATCTAGAGAACATTGATAACCGAGTTATTATTGAAGTTTTAGGTCCTGAAAGGTATGGTCGGGTTCGATTTCAAGGATCTTTTGTTAGCCCAACCCAATATTTTGGATCCAACTCGTAGAGATACATGCCTTCGGGGAATCAGAATCAAGCTGAAGTTCAGAGGTTAAGAAACCAAATGGCTCAGATGCAACTGAGCAAAGTTGAGCAAATTGCTCAACTTAAAGCGGAGGCAGCAACGAGAGAAACAGAGGCTTAAAGAAAATATGATGAACTTCAACTACAACTTGAAGCCAAGGTAGTAGCGAAGGAAGCAGAGTCTCAAAGAAAGTATGAATCACTGCAGTTACAGCTTCAAAATATGATGAAAATGTTTCAGCAGAATCAATCGTAGAATTTGCCGTCTTAGACTTTTGTTTTTTCTTATTCTTATAATAATATACAAAATACTACTTTTGAATATATTTTTCATTTATTTATTAATTTAAATCATATACATATTTTTTTTCTTGATAGTATCATTTAGATTTGAAGTTATTGGTTGGATTTGAATTTACAGGAAAAAAAATATTGAAAATTTGGATTTTATATGAATTAAAATGAGTTGGTAAAATCTGTTAATATTAGTGGCGTTTATGAAAAAACGCCGCTAAAGATCATGTTCTATAACGGTATTTATGGGAAAAGCGTCGCTAAAAACCATGTTCTATAACAACGTTTGTGGAAAAAGCATCGTTAAAGATCATGTTCTATAGCAGTGTTTGTGAGAAAAGCGTCACTAAAAATCGTATTCTATAGCGGCGTTTTTCCACATAAACACCACGAGTTTTAACAACATTTTTTACGACACTATAGGACGAAAAAAATGCCGCTAAAAACTTGTTTTATTGTAGTGTTTGAAATAAAGAGACTAACTTCCTTTAAATAGAATTAAAGAGAATAAATTTTAAACGTAATAAAATATAAAAATTTGAAACATATTTCAAGTTAAACTTTATTATTATTTCTACTATATAAGTAATTTCTTCTTTACAAGAAAAAAAAAAATTATAAATGGTAAAGAGAGTATTTTGCACACTTGAGTGATTCTTATAGTGCGATAAATTTTAAATTTTAATTTTATGTAATTTTATATATAAAATTTTGATTTGATCTAATTCTTGTAAATTATTAACATAATTATTGATATAACATCATTTTATGTTTATATATTGCATACATAAATAATATATTTATCCTATATAAAAATAGATTGATATACTTATTTCTTTAAATGTGTATGATTAAATCAAAATTAAAATTTTAAATATACATTTGAATTACAATTAAAGTTTCGCATATATAAATACACCAAATTAAAATTACAATTGCACATTAAATCAAAATTAATGTATAATTTTAAAATTTATCCTGTTATATTTAATAATTGAAGAGTAATTCCCTTATATGTGATAGAGATATTTAATTAATTTAAAATTTTACATATTATTAAATATAAGGGTAGATATATTAAATATTTAATTTTAGTACACCCATTCTGACCAAGAGAATAAAAAACCCTCAATTATAAGAAATTATAATTATTATTTTTCAAGTGCGATTAATTTTAAAAGATAATATTAATTTGACAAATGGTGTGATTTATCACGATGCTCAACCTACATGAGAATAGTCCTATTGGGTTATTCTTCTAATACAAATTTGTGAGTTAATTTTTATTATTTAAAATTTGGAGAAATTAAGTATATACATCAGCAGCATCTTATCCTCTGGTTAGAGGTTTAAGTGGGCAAGGAAGAACCGAGAAGGGCGGCATGTCTCTAGCTTTTGGCGCCACCTGCTTTAGCCGCCAATTCAACCGTCTCAGGATTTGGTGATAATTAAATAAGATAGCGTTTGAAATCTTTATTTGGGTTTTGAATAATTAAATAAGATAGCGTTTTGAATTAAGAATTAAGAATTTAAATTTGGGTTTTATACTCTTATTTAATAATGAATTAAAATCTTTATAATAGTTTTAAATTTGATAAATTTATGTTTTTATGCTTTTTAATATATATTAGATTCAATCTTAATTAGTTTGTCTATTTTCATTTTTACCATTTACATTATAATTGAAATCCAAACTTAAATTTTTAAATTCAAGTTCTCAACAGAAGCATTAAAGAAAATTATATAATAAAGATGGGGTTAAGTTATCTTTTCTATGAATTTCTATTTAATTTGGTGGTCAAGAACTGTTCATTCATAGAATTCATTTAAGTTTGAGTCTCTAAAAAAACAAGCAGTAAACTTTCTTTGGGTAACTCCATTTGTATGTGGTGTGGACATGTCTCTATCATATATGTAAGTATTAACCTTCTAATTATATAATATCAGAAAAAAATTGATATATATTAGTTTTTAAGATTACGTGTGTTTACATTTAATTTGCATTTTTAATAAAGATTTGCTATAAAAAATAAAAATAAATATTAAGTAATAAAATAAAACAAATAATAAATTTATAAAATTAAAATAATTGAAAATTATAAACATATAAAATAAAATAATTAATTACCTATTATTGAAAATGTTAGTTTCTTTTTATATAATACTTTTATTTTAATTTTTTTAAATTGAATAAATTGGTTTTAAATTAATAGTCAATAATATCTAACAAAAGAAAAAATATTAATACCAAATAAAAATAAAATACAAATTAATATTATTGCATTTTTCATAATATAATCATATTTAATAATGAAATTAAACCTATTTATTTATCAATTAGTTCTTTCAAAACATGAAAGGAATCAAAACACGACAAAATATTTTTGTAGATTGAAAAAAAATGTTTAATAATAAATTACATATGAAGTCATTGACAGTTCAAATTTATTATCAACATTAATAAATTTATTAAATGATTTTTTTATTACTTCGTTTGAAATTTTGTAAGTATTTTCTTTAGGAAAAAGTCTTTGTCACAACATTGATTAAATGTCAAAACTTGAATTTTGTTGCATTAAAATTTAAAAAACTAAATTATATAAAATAACTATTTTACATTCCGGATGTATTATTTTTATAAATTTATTTAATTTTTATAATGTATTATTTATTATGAAATTAAATTACACCTCTAATTTAATTACCTTCCCAATCCTCCATATTTCACACGCTTTCTACTTTTGACATGCTTTGTGTGTTGATTGATTAAATTGGTCTCATCCACATTGTGGATTTTGTTTTCCAATAATCAAAGCTGTGAAAGGAACCAAACCATGGATCAATAACCCTTTCTTTTTCTTTATTTATTATCAGTAAAGACTGCAAATTTAGCCCCCAATATTTTTAAATTTGGTTGAATGAAGTCGTGAATAGCTCAAAATATTTAGGAGAGGTATGGTGAAAACTTGTGTCAAATCGGGATTTCACAATGCTAGTAACTTTATTAAGTGCACCTCAAAAGCAAGGTTAAATAGGGTTAGAGTTCGATTGAATCGAGTAAAAAAATTTTGAGATGACAAGTCTTATTTTATGATTTTAATTCGATTTGAATTTTTTTTCGAATTGAGTCGGGTGAAATAAAAATTGAGTCGAATTGAGTTAAATTATTCAGGTTAAAAATTAAATATGTCAAATTAAAATTTTGTTACAGTAAAAATAATTCTATATTTTAGCACATAAATTTGAAGCCATATATATTTAAAAACTTTTTCAAAGCAAAAAAAAAAAATGTTTAGTATGAAGAACTTGAATCATTAATTAACTTATTTAGGTCCCAAAATTATTATTTTAGAAAATTTTAAAATTTTTAACTTTCTTTCTGTATTCTTTAGAATTTTTTTAATTTTTTTAAAAAAATATAAATTTTGAATTTTTAAAATTAATTTGAATTTATGAAAATTAATTTGTAATTTTTGTTGTGAGAGAGATCAATTTGCTCATTTTTAAAATTGACAGGGACCATAGGGTATTTACACCACTCTGTTATTAGAATTTTGCGAGTTATTCTAATTGTAAAATTCAACTCAACTTGAACTCGAAACTCGAATAACTTGATTTAATTAACTCATAATTTAAAAAAAATTTGATTTTTTCGATCGAATTGAATTTTGATTACCCCTAATACTAAACACTAGTAAAAGTACCATAAAATTCATTGTACTATATTTTGGATTTCATTTTAGCTCCTCTATTAAAAATGGGTAAATTAGCCCTTGTATATTAGATGAGTGACCAAAACATCCGCTCTGTTAAAATTGCACCATTAAATATTGGTATAATAATAAATTTAACCCTTAATTTTTACACATTTATTGATTTGACCCTTACTTTGTTATTGGAAGTAAATTAGAGATTTTTTAAACTAATGACCTTAGTAACAAATTAAAAAAATACCAATTAAGTCATTTTTAAATTTAAAATTTATAAAAAAAATAGCTATAAAATTTTTATTAGAAAATAACAGTACCGATCCAATAAAAGAGGAGCAATCAATTTTTTAAAAAAAATCTTAAAAACATTAGATTTTAAAGGATTGATATTGTTTTTTTAATAAAATATTTTAAAATTTTAAAATGTTTATAAATTTTTTTATAATTTTTATTATTTTTTAATAACTTTTAAAATTTAAAAGGACTTAATTGATTTTTTAAATCTGTTACTAACACCTTTTTGATCCTTTAGCTTTCATTAATTTAAAATTTTTCTAATTTATTTCCAATAGAAAGAGTAAAGGTCAAATTGAATAAATGTGTAAAGGTTAATGGTTAAATTTGTTATGAGACCTTATATATAAACACCAAATTTTAACAGAAGGGTTATGTTGCTCACTCATTTAACATACAGGGGTTATTTTGCTCATTTTTTAATAGAAGGGTTCAAATGCAATCCAAAATATAATTTTGTGATACTTTTACCCCCAAACACTTGGCTTGTCAAGTTGAAAGAGTAGTGAAATGTGCTTTTCCACCCAAACGCAAAGGTTGGGGTTTAGGTGTTTTTGACTTTTGCATTTTGATGTGCAAATTATCAAAATATCCTTATTTGTATTAATTATTTAATATGTATTTAAAATTTTGGAGTAATTTATATTTTATGTATCATTATATTAAATTATTTAATATTATTTATAAGGGAAATTATTGTATGAAATAGAGACACCACATCATCAAGTATTCATTACCAATTATTTAATGTCATTTCTACATTTTTTTTCCCTCTTATTGACACATCATTTTGATAATTTTTTTAACCTGAACCCTAGACATTAAACCTTAAACCTTAAACCCTAAACCCTAAACCTTAGAATTTGGACCTTAGACCTTGGACTTTGACGCTTGAACCTTGAGCCATGGACCTTGGACATTAAACCTTAGATCAAGGGTTCAAGGTCAATAGTCTAGGGTACAAGATTCAAGGTCCATGGTCCAAGTTTTAGGGTTTTGGGTCTAATGTTTAGAGTTTAGGGTTTAAGATTTAGGTTTTAGGGTTCATGATTTAAAGTTTAATGTTTAAGGTTTAGGTTTTAAGGTTACGGTTTAAGGTTCAAGATTTAATGTCTAAGATTCAAGGGCTAGAATTTAGGTTTTACGGTCTTGGGTTTAGGATTCAAGTTAAAAAAATTATCAAAATGATGTTTTAATTATGTGAAAAAAATACTGAAATGACATTAAATAATTAATAAGAGATACATTATGATGTGACGTCTCTGTTGGATACAATAATTTCTCTTATTTATCAATGTCATTATATTAATTTATTTAAATATTATTTTTTTATATTTAAAATTTTAAAATATTTCATGTATAATTAAATTTACAAATAATTTATTAATTATTAAAAACTATTTAAAAGATAATGTATAATTATATTAAATTATTTAAATAAAATATAAAATAATTTATTTTTTTAATTTCCAACCACATGTCTAAAAACAATATCAAAGAACTTAAATTAATAAACTACACATTTTTCACAGTAGTTTCCAACTGTACTTTTCCATGGCAACATCAATACCAAACTCTTCCGTAATGGAAAGTAAGATTTAGATAACCATGTTTTTACCGTAAGGCTTCATGACATTTGTGTATTGGGGATCATGATTACCATTGTTGATGGTGTCAATCAAACATAGCGAGATTTAAAGTTTTAAAGCTTCAATTATGACATTTCAACCAAATAATATTTTTTTTAATAATTCTATTATAGATATTGATTGTTGAAACGTTTTTTTTTTAGAATCATCTTGATTTTTAATTTTTAAAATCGAAAATGGGAATCGTTATCAATCTTTTTATTCAATATGATTAAAGCACTTTAAAATATTTTAATTTTGTAAAAAATAAATAGATCTTCGAAATCCAGAAAATGAGTTCGAGAGTTGATTACGTGTGAGGAAGGGTTATCACCCTCACACGTCCAAAATTGATACCAAGTCGATTTTTAAAAGGTCTTAATTATTGAAAACTCGGGTAGAAATTAAAATACGATCCTTAATGCATGGTTAACCAATTTAATATTATTTTCAAAAATCGAAATTTGAGAGGGAGGCTCGTTATTTTGAAAATCGAGAAAGGAAATCGTATCCAGTGAGTTAAGGCACAACACCTCAAGTTTCCAAAAACAATGATCATTCTTTTTGACATTTCACGTTTTATTATTTTGTAGAAAGGGGAGAAAGATATTCGATTATTTTGATTTAAAGAAAAGCCTTACTTAATAAGTTAAGATATGACTTTTCAAATTACGAAATAACGAATATTTTTTAATTTTTTAATTTGTTTTATCGAACTCGAATGCACATAATAATAATAATAATAATAATAATAATAATAATAATAATAATAATTTAAATAATAATAATATTTTTTGAAAACTAAACTTTGATTGGGCTTTTATTACTTAAAAAAAGAACAACTATTAAAAACCTTCCTAATGGGTAACTATCCCATTACTGGGCTAGCCAGGGATGACCTAAAATTAAAAAAGACATATAAACATCCAAAAAAGTTAAACAAAAGCAGAAAAAACAGAAATTAAAAACGCCAAGAGGCGTCATGACTAAAGGAACCCTAAAAGATATTTTACCCAGCCAAATATGAGCTGGCTCCCACTCCATCGAAAATTAAAATCTCTTCTTTAATTGTGGTGCCAGGCAATAAATGACAGCATTTCTCCCTAAAACCGAGATATCTTTTCTATTCTCACTGTTGCTATACAAAAATACTCTCTAAAAAATTCCTCAATCCATTTCCATAACCCATCTTCTTACGGTGACTTGTTCTTCAAACATTCTTACAACAGTCAACCCTTCATCGAAGATATGGTAAGATTCACTTCCATTTTTTAAACACCTTTCTGCAAGATTATGCGCTAGAGAGTTTGCTTCTCGAAAAACATGGCTAAACATTAAAAATCGGAAATGACATGGCTAAACATTAAAAATCGGAAATGATCTTTCATGTTCTTGATATTTTGAATGATAGCCCATATGACCGATCTATCTTCTTCGCTAGACTGACATTTTTTATTATGGTTTTTGCATCGCCTTCAATGATGATGGAGGAGAGTTTAAGTTGTGCACCCATCTGGATCGCTTGGAGACACGTGAACCCTTCTGCAACAAATGGTGAGTCAACATTTGAGTGCAAATATTGTCCAGAAGCCAATATTTCTCCATGATGATTCTGAGCAACCACTCCGGAGCCCGATTTTGCTTCCTTTTGACAATACGCGACATCAAAGTTTATTTTCGTGACCATGTTCGGTGGGGGAGACCAGATCTGAGAAGATAGAGAAGCTACATGTCTCTGAGGTGAATCTTTCCTAACTTCGTCTAGTTCTCGTAAAAAAACTTTAGTCTATTCAGCTATATGCTTTCCAGAATGTGAAATATAGTCATGAACTTTCTTGTTTCTATGTATCCATATTCCCCATATACCACATACGAACTGTTTGACTTGTGACGAGGAGCAGTTATAAAAAACCCAAGTAAACCACTCTTCGTTCCTAACTGCTGGATTTTGTATTATCCATGCTAAGTTAAGATTATGCCATAACTCTACTGAGATCTCACATTCATGAAACACGTGAAACAGGGATTCTGTATAGTTGGCTAGAAATTCTAAACGGTTCTCCATGAAAGGATTTTAATTTTTCCTGGGACTTGTAATTGCCATAGTTTTCTATAAAGTTCTGTAGAGATTGAGTTTGTATAATTAGGATGAAATTATCCCTCGTGTAATAGTTTATAAGCGCTATAAACTGAAAAAGCTCACGACGGCTCACCTCTCCAGGCCAAAGTATCTTCTATTGCTTTGCGTGGTAAAGGGATTCTCACGATACGATTTGCAATTTCGTTAGGAAAGGTTTGATTCACTAACTCAGTATTCCATCTCATTTGCTCAGCTACTATAAAATTAGAAACTTTAATTACACCACTCGTATTTATCGGTACATCTAATTTGTAGGATGGAGATCCCAATAACTAAGCATCTTGGCTTACCAATATTTTCATCCTCGATCCAACCCGCTAGCACAATCCATCACTCAGTAACCCCTTGGCGGCCCAAATGCTCTTCCAAGTATAAGAAGGTAAATTCTCTAAACTCGAGTTTAAAAAATCTACATTCGAGTAATATTTCGCTTTCATAACACGGGCTAATAATGAATCTAAATAATTAAAAAGACGCCACCATTGTTTTGCTAATAATGCGATATTAAATTTGGATAGATCACGAAACCTTAAACCTCTCATTTCTTTAGATTCGCTAAGTTGTTTCCATGAACACCAATGGATACCCTTTTTCCCCGGGCCCTTTTGCCACCAAAATTTGGCCATAACTCCTTCTAATTCAGAACAAAATGGCTTAGGTAATAAGAAACAAGCCATAGGGTAAATTGGAACTACCTGCAAAACTAATCGAATAAAAACTTCTTGACCGCCTTGCGAAAGATAGCGAACACTTCAGTTATCAACACGTTTCTGCAATTTTTCTTTTAAAATTTGAAACGATGCTTTTTTATTTCTACCCACAACATTGGGAAGACTGAGATATTTTTTTGGTTCTATAGCAAAATTTACTCCCAAATAATTGGAATTGATCTACTAACATCACCAACTGTATTTGAACTAAAAAGATTTTTCAAAATTTATACACTGTTCAGAACAGTGTTAATATTCTAATAGAATCCGCTTCAAACGATCAGCCCCTTGAATTGTTGCCTCCCGAAATAAAATAAAATCGTCTGCAAAAAGTAAATTAGAGATTTGGGGGCGATATCGACTTGCCTTAACACCTCTTAGAGAGTCGTCTTGTATACCTAAATGCATTAAAGAAGACAAACCCTCACTGGATATTAAAAATAAAAATGGGCTCAGAGGGTCACCTTGATGAAGGCCTCGATTGGGTCTAAACTGATCTCCATTCACACCATTCAAAACCACAGAATAAGAAACTGTTGATACACACTTCATAATGATTTCTACCCATTTGGCATCAAATCCCATCCTCAACATTATATTTTGGATGAATACCCACTCCACTCTATTATAGGCTTTACTCATATCGAGTTTTAGAGGCATAAAACCTTTCTTACCAATCCTTTTCTGTCAATAAGTGTGCAATATTTCATAGGCTAGCAAAACATTATCCGATATAAAACGACCTGGGATGAAAGCACTTTATGCAGAATCTATACAGATTCCTATAAACAATTTCATGAGATTGTCCAGCATCTTAGCTATTATTTTTGTAAAGAATATTGCATAAGCTAATTGGCCTAAAATTTACTAAACTCGTTGGATGGGGGATTTTTGGTAACAAAAAAATACTTGTAGAATTAATCTTTTCAAAATTCATACCTTCGTTGAGGACTTGAAGACGGAATCTTGTAATGTCTTTACCTATGATGTGCCAAAATTTTTGAAAAAATATTACTGGAAAGCCTTCATCCCTCGAAGCTTTTATTAGGCCCATATCTTTAAGATCTTCCCACACTTCTTCTTCCTTGAATTTTTCTAATAGTGTATTGTTCATCTTTGTCGTAATCACCCTTTTGACCCCTTCAAGAATGTGAGATGCATCACATGGACCATTGGATGAGAATAAATTTGAAAAATATTCACGAGCCAATGCATGCATTCCAATCTCATCTATGATTTCCCTGGATTCATTAGAAATTAGGGTTTTGATACGATTTTTCGAACGCCTTTGCGAGGCATATTTATGAAAGAAAGATGTATTTTTATCACCTGCTTTTAGCCAGTTAGCTCGGGCCCTTTGCTCCCAATACCTTTCATCTTTATCAACTTCAAGGTTCAAATGAATTTTAATATCAATAATTTTTGCAAGGGTTTCGTTATTTACCTCATCAAGTGAAAGATCATCCAGTTCTTTCAGAAGACGCTGCTTGAGGATTATTTTTTCCCGTCAAATTGATTGTCCTCAACGGACGAGATTTTGCTTTAACACTTGTAATTTCTCTAAAAGCGATTCCTCACCAATCAACCAGAAATCCTTCACCACATTATCAAATGTACATTCTAACAACCAACATGCCTTAAATCGAAAATTCTTTCGGGAAGGAAAATGACTATCTGACTCAGTGTTAATGAGTAAAGGGTAGCGATCTGATATAGAGTGTTGTAAATGTTTGACTAAAGCATTAGGAAACATACTCATCCATTCAGCACTTGCAACTCCTCTATCTATTCTTTCTCATATATTGCTTTCAGGCAGGTTCCCTCTTTCCCATGTGTACCATGCACCAGAATAGCCTAAATCCATTAATTGGCAATCTTGTAACACATTCCTAAAGTTTTCCATCCTTCGCTCATCTCTTGTCACCCCACCTTTTTTCTCACTTGGGTACATTATTTCATTAAAATCACCCGAGACTAGCCAAGGTAGGTGAGAATTAGCCCTAGGATGACGTAAAAGTTCCTAAGATTCTTCACGCCCACTTGCATAAAAGGAGCCATAAAATCCAATAAATCTCCACTTACTCTCTGTATCAAACTCCTCTATCTCAACGTCTATGTGTTTTGAAGAGAAACTCTTTAGAGATACATTAATATTCCCTCTTCAAGCTAGACACAAGCCTCCTCTAGAACCTTTAACTGCAACGTCAATACCATAAAGAAAGCCACAAACTCTTTGAATTTTCTCCATGCTTACACTATTAATCTTGGTCTCCATGAAAAAGACCACCTAAGGATTAAAAGTCTTCAGCATATGCCTTAGACCTCTTTTAGCTCGGGAACCTTCCAATCCCCGAATATTCCAACTTAATATTTTCATTATCCCTGGTAGGCATGCCTTTTGGAAGCCGTCGATCCTAATTGGGTTGGAATAAGAGCCTATTCCAAGGCAGCAATATCAATATCATCGTTTATCATGTAATCTGTTTAGTCAATGATACTTCTCAACTTTTTCCCAAATTTCGAAGACAATTCCAAATCTTCTTTATTAATAAATTCCTCCCAAATACCTTTTCTCTTCTTTTGCATTTCTTCAATTTGATAATCATCAACAGTATTTATTCTGGCTAAACGCTTCCATTTTTTAATTGGATACTATGGGCCAATCATTGTAGATATTGAAGTTTTTTCTACTGTCACACTTGAAGAAGAAAAAAGCCCATATTTGGGACCCAATCCATTAAACTCCCCCTATACCCATCCCATCATTAATCAAATCAGATTTTATTTGAGCTCGCGTAACGTTTTCCACATTCTTTTGATCATGAGATTCCTTTTGTAATTTAATTAATGATGATTTTTCTATCTTGTCTGCAGGAACTTTGGAATTTGAATCCAAATGGGACTCTACAACGTTAGTACCAATTTGACTAAGATTATAATCCACTCCCACGATTTCAAAAGAACTTGGATTAACAAGAGAGTCCTTTTCAAATACTACTACGGTTGACCTGGAATTCTCTGTCATTGGGATTGAAGCAGAATCCAACTGTTCAAGGCCACCATCGCTTACTGTCACTACTTCTAGATTTTTGACATTCGCCGTCGTGGGACCCTTCGTGTCAGTTACATGTAATGTCTGGGATCTTGTGCTTTTGCTAAACACGTAATTGGACACACTGTTTTCTTTATCCCCCTTATACAAAACTAATGCCATTGATTTTTTTGCAATAAAACCTAATTTTTGACTTAGTTTTCCCACCAATTTAGGCTGTGCTTTAAGAGTGACAGAAAAGGATAAATCATTCTCTAGCATAACCTTCACACTATCTGGAACTTCCCAAAAATCTTTGAGACTATAGCCCAAACACCTACACCCATAGCAGAAAATCGGCAAAGTTTCATATTTGAATGGTAACCATATTTTCGCATTGGATTCCACTTGAACAAAAATCCCTCTCCTCAAGGGTTTTTTAACATTGAGATTCACCTTAATATGACAAAAATCGTTTTTAATTTCTGATTGTAAAATACCCCCAAAAGTTGAACCAATCGCATGTATAAAATCCTTCTTGTCACTATCTGGTAGACATGGACCAACTTTTAGCCAAAACGAAGAATTTACTTATTTAACATTCCGCCTCTCTATTGTTTCTGAGAGCCCTGATACTATTCGGGTTATAAGATTTTTTCGTCCACACAGTACATAGTAAAGATGGCTTACCTGTATGAACAATTGAAGAACTTTTTACCAAGAGTTGTATCAATTCTTCTTCTAACATGACAATCTCATCTTTCTCCGCTATTTCCATTTTCCAGCAAAACCCCGATGACCACCTTTCCGCTCTGACCTGACCACAACTATTGTTATTTCTCTAGAGAAACTAGAGAGAGAACTCTTGACCTAGGGTTTTGTATAATAATAATAATAATAATAATAATAATAATACATCACAGAGCATAAATACCTATAACAGCGAATACACGAAGGAATACAAACAACGAAGTACACTTTTGATACTTGAAATAACCAAGCTAAATATACTGATTAATAAATATATTTAAAGTAAGATTGAATTAAAAAAATAAAATAAAATTAAAACAGAGGCAAAATTTAAAAGAAATACAAATATTTAAAATAAAAGGTAAAAAAACCAAATTAAAACAAATCCACTTAATCATTGATTGAAATTAAAATATCATATTTTTTTTAAAACAAAAGTTTTGAGGATTAATTAAAAAAAAAAAAAAGAATTAGATTGCTAATTAATAAAAACAATTTAAGCAAAAAAAAAAGATTTTAAATGAATAAAAATGGAGGGACTAACTACAAAATTACCCATTTATTTTTTAAAGTTTGTTATTGAAACGACAACGTTTCAAAGCTGCAAAAACAAGCTCGAAACGATGTCGTGTAATATGGAACCTAATTAAAATTGCGGACTAAATTGAAAATTTAAAAAAGATCGAAGGACTACGATGGTAAATCTTCCCATATGCGAAAACACGCGGATCCTGTTATGGTCCAATGCAGGTTGGGCGTGGAGCTTTGAAACGGTGTCATTTTGGCACTAAACCTTGTATGCCAAACGACGTCGTATGTTGGCATGTATTTAAACCAAAATTTTTTAAAAGTTTTCATTTTAAAAAAAATAGACTTTTATTTTCTTTCTTCTCTATTCTCTGCCCAAGTTTGATCCTAAGATCGGTTCTCAGCCCGCCGCGACTTTGCCATGGCTCTGTGGACCTCCAACGCAGTGAATTGTCGTGCACGACAATCAGGTAAGAATTTTAACCTTTTTTTTTTTGTTTGTTTAAAACATCGCAAATCGGGCTCAAAAACTCCGAATCCGGGACAATAACATAAAAAAAATTGCCTTCTTAGATTTTTTTCTTATGAAACCTTAGATCTGGATTCGAAGTTAAAAAAACAAGTTTTGATTTTTTCTTTTTATTTCTTTTTTTTTTAAATCTATTTTGTATTTTTGTTTTTATTTTGTTATTATTTCATTTTTAAATCGATGAAACCCCCGCCTTTTATTCCTCTATACGCGGCTGCGACCATGTTCACTGTCAAAGCATGTAACACTATCCAACAGTGGTACGCAACCCAATTACGAACTCCGATTATCCTTTCTATTTTGTTTGATATATATATATATATATATATTAAAAAAAGATTTCGATATAAGCAAATAAAAATAAATAACAGAAACTAAAATAAGTATATATATATGTATCTATACCTTGAACGAACTAGGAATTGTATTTTTTATATTGTGAATGTGTTTTCTGGTATAAATCGCCAATAAAAAAATGCAAAAGATGATTATGACTATAGCCATTTACAACATTTTTTTATATTTTTCTTCTCTGCAAGTAGCATGGGTCGTCAGGGGCTTACAGCTCGAGGTTCGACGTAGTGGTGGTGTTAGGCGTATGGTGGTGGCCTCGCGAGTGCGGATTTGACGTGGTAAGGCATGGGTGAGAGTGGCGGCGATAGAAGACCCTAAAAAATTAGGATTTTTTATTTTTTGGGAATTTAGGCTTATTGGGCTTGTGAGGTAGTTGGGTTTAGTTTTGTTTAGGGTTTGGGTTTGGATTTGTAATTTGGGTCTTGTAAAAAACATTAAAAAAATACTTTATTTCATTGGATTTTAATTTAAAGGTTTTTTTTAATTTTTTTTTATTTTGATTTTTAGTTTTTTGGTTTATTTTATTTTAGGCCAATCAAAATTAGGCTCCAACAACTACCCCTCTTTACTCGTTGCTGTGTAACAGGAACAGAGCAAAGACTAAAAGGATAACCAATTTTGTTCGGTTTCACTGGATTTTGTCTCTTTAATCTTTCTTCAAGTAGTCCGCTCTTTGCATCACCGACAGTTTGACTTCACTATATCTGCTTTTCTTTGATTCAATCTTTTGACTCTTCAAGGATTTGGTATCGTAACTTCATATTTTGATCTATTTATCTGTATCTTATCAGGCAGATGACAGCTTTGTTGCTTTGACCTACTTCTTTGTATCTCATTAGAAAGATGGGGTTTGAAGTTTTACTCACATGGAGATTCACTCCATTGTTTTGGTTTACTTCTCTGTATCTCATCAGGAAGATGATCGTTTTGTTGTCTGACCACTTATCTGTATCTCATCAGAAAGATAGGGTTTGAAGTTTTACTCACATTTGAGCTTTTCCTCATTATTTTGGTTCACTTCTCTATATCTCGTCAAGAAGATGAATGCTTCGTTGTTTAACCCACTTCTCTGTACCTCATCAGGAAGATGAGATTTGAAGTTTCACTCCACTTCATTGTATCCTCAGAGACGTTGAGCTTGGATTCGTTGTTTTGATTCAACACATTATTTTGACCTACTTCTCTGTACCTCACCAGGAAAATAGGATTTGAAGACTCATCCTACTCACTGTATCCTCAAAGACGTTGAGCTCGACTTCGTTGTTTTGATTTAACATACTGTATTGACCCACTTCTCTGTACCTCACCAGGAAGATGAGATTTGAAGTCTCACTCCTCTTCACTGTATCCTCAAGGACGTTGAGCTTGGCTTCGTTTTTTTGATTCAACACATTCTTTGACCCACTTATTTGTACCTCACCAAGAAGATGGGATTTGAAGTCTCACTCCACTCCACTGTATCTTCAGGGACGTTAACCTTAGCTTCGTTGTTTTTATTCAATACACTGTTTAACCCACTTCTCTGTACCTCACCAGGAAGATGAGATTTGAAGTCTTACTCCACTTCACTGTATCCTCAGGGACGTAAAGCTTGGCTTCGTTGTTTTAATCTGCTTCACCTGATTTTTTAGGTAGAAGATTCGTCATTACGATTTCAATCTACTCCTTTTTATCTTTAGGGACGTAAAATTCACCTTTGTAACTTAAATCTTGCCCTTTACAGCTTTAAGATTCGCCTTTCTAGCTTTAATTTGCTTTTCTACAGTCTTGAGATTTGCCTTTACGGCTTCAATCTGCTCCTCAGATCTTCATGGTTCCAGATTCGCCGTTACGACTTTAATCCTTCCTATCATGTTTCTAGGGTACAAGGTTCATCGTTGTGGCCTCAACCTTTCCCCTTTATATTTCTATGGTACTAGATCCGTCATTGCGGCCTCGATATTTCTCATCACGTCTCTAAGGTACCAAGTTCGTCGTTGCGACTTTAACCTTTCCATTTATATCTTCATGGTACCGGATTCGCCGTTGCGTCCTCAATCCTTTCCATTACATCTTCTAAGGTATAGGGTTCACCGTTGCGGGCTCAATCTTTCCCTTTATATCTTCATGGTACTGGATTCGTCGTTGCAGCCTCAATCCTTCCTATCAAATCCTCTAAGGTACAAGGTTTGTCGTTGCAACCTCAATCTTTCCCTTCATCTTTTCATGGTACCGGATTCGTTGTCGCAGCCTCAATCCTTCCTATCACATCTTCTAAGGTACAAGGATCGTCGTTGCAGCCTCAACCTTTCTCTTTATTTCCATGGTGCTAGATCTGTCGTTGCGAACTCGATCTTTCGCATTATGTCTTTTAAGGTACAAGGCTTGCCGTTGTGGCTTCAACCTTTCCTTTCTTATTTCCAAGGTATCAAATTCACCGTTGCAGCCTTAATCTTCCCTATCAAACCTGTAATATATGTTTTAATGGACCTCTATGTAAGCCAGATTATTCAGAATGCCATGATCAGGATGAGTCAAATGCTCTTAATAGATGAGTATGAATGATGAATGACAAAAATGTCATCTTTGAGAATGATTTTATTTTTAGTCTTTAGTCAACATCCTTCGTCGTTTGTCTAAGTTCTATCACTGATGTGCTATTATGTTCTATTTTTGGTATGGTATCTTTAACATGAAACCTAAAAAGGTAGTTGGAATTTGAACTATCTATGTTAAGACCCTTTTGACCCTCGGGTTTGGTTAATTCCAACTAGTGGTATTATTTCAGGTCACAGTATTATTTAGAAATTTTCTAGAATGATATGCAAAATGCTTTTATTCCTTATATCGTTAAACCACTAACCGTTATTTCAAATGCAAAAAATGCTTGAAACAAGGTTGCAAGGTGGATAAAATTGAATTTGATTGCAGGTAAAACTCGCATGAATGAAAAGATAAAAAATGATAAACATTGGTCAAAAGTTGTCAAACTTTAGGTGAGCAAAGAATGAAGTTAAATGCCCCAGATATCAAAGTATGAGCTTTACTAAGCAAACTTGATAAGGGTCATTCTGAGCTTGACATGTGTCCATAAAACTTCGTATACTTCGTCGATGCTTGAAGGTGTAAAGTTTCTCCACCTTATTACTTTTGAGAGAGAAGATCACTTCATGTCTCTTCCTTTTATTCAAAATTGAGCCGCCCTTTCAGGTTTTCAATTCAAATATCCTTAGGTTTCGAGATACCCTTTAAGTGTTTTTACCTCGACCTCTCCCTTTTTCTTTTTTTTGGTTTTCTTCATTTTGGGTGAAATCTTTTCTCATCGAGTTTGAATTCGTGAGGTTGGGAAGGTCTTTACCATCCATCTCGATCAAAATCAAAACTTCTTTAAAAAAGGTTTTTTTCTTCACCTCATGTGGCCTTTTCAAATTCGACATCCATTTTCCTTAAAAGCCTTTTGTAAGCAAGATCTTTTTCAAAACTATGACTTCCATATCGATTTCTTTAGAGCGAATCTTTCTTTGTTATTGGTACATCTAATCATGACGGATGACCTTTAACATCTTTAAATCAAGTTTAACTGATCACATCTAGATTAAACAAGTTTTGCTTTATCCACTCTAACAAATTTTGGAGGGAAAGAAACTCGACTCCAATGGGCGAGAATGCTTCTATTCTGTAAATCATTGGGAAAGGTGTTGCCCAGCAAAGTCTTGATTGATGTTCAATAAATGTATAGAGCAAATGATAACTTCTCATGTCAATCTATGTAGGTCTATGCTATGAATCCTTTTGATGTTCTTATTGGTCACCTCTAATGCCCTATTTATTTTTTGGGTGATGTGGTGCTGAGTTGTGATGCATGTTCTTGAATCGACTGTAGATTTTTGCTGTTGTGCTGTCGCTCAAATTCAAGTCATCGTTGGATATGATACTTTTTGGCATTTTATATTAACATATAATCTCTCTTGTTCAAGAATCTGCTTAAACGCCAATTGGTATAGAAAGTAGTAATCAATGATCATAAGGACGAATTGATGCTCATTAAAAACTCTTTTGCAAAGTTGGCTTGATGATGCCTATGCTTCACATAGAAAAAAGGCCATGACGTGAAAAGATGAAGGAGAATAATAAATTTTCAAGATGTCATTTGTGGGTTTTCGTCTTAACTTTTTCTTTCTTTCTTTTTTTTTTAATATTGTGTTTTAAAATGCCTTTTGCAGATTTTTCGACCCTTTTTTCTTCTTTTCTTTTCTTTCTTTCTTTCTTTTTTTTTTGTTTGTTTTATGTATTGGGTTTTAAAATGCTCTTTGCGGATTTTTCGACCGCTTTTTTCTTCTTTTTTTTTTTTTTTGATAACACATCGAGCCTCAATTTTTAAAGTTTCTATTGAATTGGATTGCAGTCTTCCTTTATAGGAGCCCGTGTGTTACGACATCAGTTCCTTAAACCCGACATGCTTTGATAGGACCGTGCAAAGACCTTTGGATTCTCAAAGCAACTTGTCTTGTTTCTGCAAAGACACATGCCTCAATTTTTTCTTAAAATCACAACTCTTTGAGGTGATATTCATTTCCTATCTTACTCAACTAACCGTAGCAAATCGGGAGACAAGTTACATTCTTGATCATTTTCAAAGTTTTAACGTTTTTCTAGACACATGTCCTTCTCAAAAGGATTTAAGTCAACAGTAGTGTCGCTCGTGTCTTGCTATCAAGGGATCTGACATATGGGTAAGAGAAACTCAAAAATGAATTTAAGAATGATTAGCCATATGGTATGAGTATGGTTGAAAAAGAAAAAGCAAGATGTTTGCCAAGTAGGACACAAAATATATCATTTTCATCGAAATAAAAGATAGTGGTCATATGTCATTTATAAAAGGATCCCTATTACTCTCGAGCTTAGAGTGATCAGTGTATTCTGAATATTACTCTAGAAAAAAGTCTTAAAAGCTACAAGAAGCTCCTCCATAGTCTAGCTGTCTAAAACATTTCCAAAGGTGTAAGGACGAACTCTCGATGAGTTCCATTCTCGGTATGACTTTTGCTCAATGTTTTTTCTTTTTTAATTCTTAAATTATCTTGATTTATTATGTTTTCTCTCAGTCTTTATTTAGGGTTGGTGACTCACACACACGCAAATGTTTCATATATGTGAGATCTAATTAAAAATTAATGCATGAAGTGCAATGCAAAAGAATGATAAAATGCATGCAAAAAGGCGTTGATTCTTGGTTCCATTCCATTAGAACAACTTTACTAGAAAACAAATTTCTGTACATAAGGCAGATACATGTATGTTGTGACTTAATGCTCCAAGTCCTAAACTTCCAAGCTAATTTTTTTGCTTCGATTTTACCCTGATTTTAAGGTTCAAAGTGTTAGTCTTGAATGACTAAAGTCTACAAGTGGTTAGTCATTTCTCGCACTGCTTGTGCCATGGTTCTTGTATTAGACATGCCCTTGAGAGCATTGGAGTCCTTCCTCGTTTATTTCCAATTTTATTTGGCGATATCATCTTGTCTTAGGATAGCCATAAATTCCTTTGACGGAGAGTAGACCTCAAAAGAATACTCGATAAAAGACTTTTTCGACTTTCCAAAAAATGGCCATGGAACCATACTAGCAAAAGTTGTGCACCAATATACCTTCTTTTGCCCTTTTTTCGACAGGTGTTTAGTGGCTAAGATTGCTAAAACATAAGTGATTCTCTTGTCAACTCGGTCAAACAAATTTGTAATTGTGTCCTCTACATGCTCTAACGCTTTAGGGAAGATGACTAGCTCATACGAACATGTCAACATTCTTTCTTGCATTTAGGTGTACTATGTCTTGAAGGTTTTTCAAAGTAATGCACTTGTTATCATCCTCTTTTCCTTGATTAGGGTTGTAACCCAATGCTCGCTCATCCAGAATAAGGCTTATGATTTTGAATCCTCGGGCGACGTAGCGTATTCTTTTACTTTATGTTCATGTTTTCGAAAGTGAAGCAACTAAGCTTGAGTAGTTAAGGCAAATCAACATATTCGAACTAGAACATCTGCCTCATTTTGTCTTCCATACATCTTTCAGCTCTTGCAAACTGTTATGGGTTTCATTTATTTGGGTGTAATCCCAAAATTCTGATATGTGTCTTTTGACAAGCCATCGTCTTTCGTTGTTGTTTTTCTTTGATCACATACGCACAATCACGTTGACTTCTACCGTATCAAGGAACTCATTTTCTTATGACCAGTTCTCTATTTAGCAATAGAACATGAATCAACACATTTTCAGATGAAAATGCAATGCAAACAAATTCAAAATAAATAAGGTAGTATGATTAATACATGAATAAAACTTGCAATTAAAAACAATGAAACAAGAATATAACCTTATTTCTTACTTTATTTGTGTAACCACTAAAGGTTTGGCATAGTTCTACTTAAGGTAGGCTCTCATGGAATTATATACAAGTTAATAAAATGTGTTGCTTATGAATGCATGAATGCATAAGAAAGGCATTGACTCTTAGCTCAATATTATTAGTAAACTTTACTAGAAAACAAATTTCTTTACATATGGCAGATACACATATGATCGTGTCTTAATGTTCAAAAGCCTTAATCTTCGTAGGAAATCATCCGATTTTGCCCTAGTTCATCATTTTTTTTTGACCAAAATGTCAGCTTGAATGGTTAAGTGATCAGTTACTTCTCGTAGTTAGCTTAAAGTTTGGCTCGTTATGCGGTCTTCGTTTTCATCTTTCTCGTATGGCTAATCATCGATTTTTTGTCTTTCTTTTGACTATATGTGCGCGATCATATTGTCTTCTACCTTATCAAGAAACTCGCTTTCTTATGACCAGTTTTCTATTTAGTAATAGAGCTTAAATCCCACCTTTCCTTGTATAAGGATGTAATGCAAGAAACAATCAAAAAAAGCAAAAGAGAACACAAAATAGTATGATAACAAAATATAGATATAAACAAAAAACCTAGGCTTGGGAGACTGCTAACAGTTTGGTGTAATTCTATCCTAAGGGAGACACTTAAGGCTCATTAAATGTGGTTTAGGTTCTAAAGTTAAGGTACCTAAACTAGTAGATTTCTCGATCCTCACCCATTGCAAGCTCATACAGACGAGTTCGATTTAGGGGGACACATTTCCCATATGTTTGCACGGAAGTAAAAACTTCACGAAAATATAGGTACGAACGTAATCTCGAAAGAAATTCACTATCCTACACGGAGGTGAAAACCTCATGAATGAGTAACTTCCCACTTTCACTTAAACGGTGTAATAACAGATGCAAATGAATGCAAGCTTATACTAGCAGTAATATTATCATAGTATCTCATAGAAAATGCAAAGGATCACATATCCATTTAAACCGAGTTTTTTTTAAAAATTTTTTAACAAAAAAGACTCAAAAATAATCAATTTTTGGCTTGACTCATCGTCCCCAGTGGAGTCGTCAAGCTGTCGAAATATTTTTTTTTTAGAATTGTCCCGACTTTTAATTTTTAAAATTGAATATGGGAGTCGCCACCAATCTTTTTATTCGGTGTGATGAGAGCACCTTAAAATATTTTAATTTTGTAAAAAAATAAATAGGTTTTTGAAATCCAAAAAATGAGTTCGTTAGTTAGTTACGTGTGAGGAAGGGTTAGCACCCTCACACGCCCAAAATTGATACCAAGTCAATTTATAAAAGGTCTTAATTGTTGAAAACTTGAAAACTATGGTAGAAATTAAAATACGATCCTTAATGCATGGTTAACCAGTTTAATATTATTTTCAAAAATCGAACTTCGCAAGGAAGGCTCGTTATTTTGAAAATCGAGAAAAGAAGTCGTGTCTAATGAGTTGGGGCACAACACCTCAAGTTTCTAAAAACAATGCGATTTCAACTGTCGAAAGGCATAAGCCACAACCTTTCCCTCTTACACTAACACACATCCCAATCCAGTGTGAGAAGCATCACTGTAGACAATATAAGGTTTTCCAGGTTCGGGTTGGATCTGAACTGGTGCTTAAGTCAACACAGACTTCAACTTTTCAAAACTAGACCCTTGAGCCTCAGTTCAAACAAATGGAACGTTCTTCCTTAAGAGCTTAGTCAAAGGTGCTGCAATAATCAAAAACCCTCAACAAACCTTCAATAATAACTAAGCCCAAGAAACTACAAATCTCAGAAACATTCTTAGGTTGCTTCCAGCCCATAATAGCCTCAACCTTTTTAGGATCCACACAAATACCCTCAACAGAAAATATATGTCCCAAAAACATAACCTTAGAAAGCCAAAATTCACACTTGCTAAATTTAGCATAAAGTTGCTTATCTCTCAAAGTTTGCAGAACAACTCTAAGATGCTCCTCATGCTCAGCCTTAGACTTAGAGTAAACTAAGATGTCATCTATAAACATCACCACAGACTAATCCAAGTAGGGTTGAAACACCCTATTCATCATATCCATAAAAGTAGCTGTGGTATTAGTTAACTTAAAAGGCATCACCAAGAACTCATAATGTCCATAACGAGTTTGGAAGGTTGTCTTGAACACATTAGAGTCCTTCACTTTAAGTTGATAATACCAAAATCTCAAGTCAATTTTGGAGAATACAGTAGCTCCTCGAAATTGATTGAATAAGTCATCAATACGAGGCAAGGGGTACTTATTCTTAATTGTCAACTTATTTAGCTTCCGATAATCAATACACAACCGAAGTATCTCATCCTTTTTCTTTACAAACAGAACTGGCGCTACTCAAAGTGAAACACTTGGTCGAATAAAACCCTTATCCAACAGCTCTTGCAACTATACCTTTAATTCCTTGAGCTCCTTAAGTGCCATTCGATAAGGTGTCATAGACACAGGAGTTGTATCGGGATAGACCTCAATGCCAAACTCAACCTCTTAACATTTAGGTGACACATCAGGCAACTCTTCTAGGAAAACATCAGGGAAGTCTTTCACTACACGAATCTTTTTAATCCCCGAGTCTGATTACCGTGGATTCAAAATGTAAGCCAGATAAGCCATGGACCCCTTTCTAATCATCTTTTCGGCTTTAAGGGTTGAGATCACATTAGACAGAAACCCTCTACGTTCACCAAGTAGGGTTATCTGTCGATCATCAGAAGTTCTCAAAATAGCCCTTTTTCTCTCACAATCCAAGTTAACTTGGTGTTTAGAAAGTCAATCCATTCCAAGTATAAGATCAAACTCCTGAATGCTAACTCTAGTAAATTGGCAGGAAAGATATCCCCTTGGACCTTTAAGGGACAGTTGCAATATAACTTGCTGACCTCCACAGAGCTACCCACAGGATTCTAAATAGTAACCGTACACTCAACATTTTCAGGAGCAATCTTAATACCCCAAAACACAACACTCACCACATAAGAATGTGTTGAACTATTATCAAGTAAGGCAAAATAATGGATAGAATGAATAGAGAAAATATCTGCTTTGACGTCAGGCTTATCACGATCCTCATGCCTCCTAGTCGCATACACTAACCCAGGTTGTTTCACCCCAAATCTAATTGCTCCACCACTCTAAATTGGCTTACCTTTAATAGCTGAACCCGAAATAATCGATTTAACTTGCCCTCTACCCCCAACAGGTGCCTAAACTGAAGTCTAAGACTGACTCTGCATAAAAGAACAAGTAAGAGGATTGGGACAATCTCTAAAGAAATGCGCTTGAGAATCGCACCTAAAACAAGCTTCAATCTTTCTACAACACTCACCCCCATGCTTTTATTATAGTAGGAAACTAGATGCAAGGGATTAGGTCCAGTAGAACTACAAACACTACCCACCAGAGTTGTCGAAACCGTAAGTTTCACTCTCGGATAACTAGGTTGAACTGCCTCCTCTCTAGGCTTCTTAACAGAAAGACCACCTGAAACAGGCTGAACTGATATGTCTGTTGGCTTCTTACAATGCTCTCTGTCCTAAACTCTTTGAGCCTTAGTACGAGCCTCCAAAGTCTCAGCAGATCTAGCTCGACTAACCAGGTAACTGAATACCCTATCGTGATGCATGTTGACCCCAACCTGAAGTGAGAGTCGAAGTCCCTTCTTAAACCAATCGCATTTCTCTTTTTCATTTGTCACCAGCCCAAACACATAACTAATCAACCTCAGGAACTTTATCTCATAATTATTAACGGACATGTCCTCATGTCTCAAGTTTATGAAATCATCCTTACATTTTTCGAGAAACTCCTTAACCACATAACAATCCTGAAAAGCCTCCTTAAAATAATCTCAAGTAATCTGTTCAGCAAGAGTAGACTCTTCTACCGCCTCTCACCAATTTTGGGCCTCACCCCTTAGTAAAGAAACAGTAGCTCTAACCTTCTGACCAACAGCGTAGTTTATCTCCATAAATAATCTCTATAAATCTTTCAGCCAATACTCAACAACTGAAGGTTCTATATCAATCCTACCCTCAAATATCTTCATCCCAGTGACTATAAAATCAGCAGAAATAGGTCTCCTCGAACCCTCAGACTGACCCCCAGCGAATCCACGAAGTAATCTTAATAACTCTCGGTTCACCGTGACACGATCCAACTCCACGATCTCACTATCCCTAGTATCGGGTACATCCTTAACAGGAGCTTTCTTAGTAGGTAAATCTTCCCCAACAGCTTGCTAACCCTTACTAACTACGAGCAACTTATCCTCCTCAACATGAGGCATCTTATCCACATTCGCCTCAGGCTTAAATACAGGAGTAGATTAACTAACAACCCTAATAATACGACATCGACCTCGGCCTCGACCTTGGTCGCGACCAGTCGTAAGTCTACCACTCTTACATGGTAGCATACTATCTAACTACATAAGCAAAAAGTACTAAAATAAGAATTTGTACCAAAAATTTTGGAATAAACATAATTTTTTTATATATGTATAACAAAAATTATCTATACTTAATAGTTTATTTAAAATTCCCATTTAACCCCAATTTAAAAAAAAACAATTTAAAGAACCTCACAGTCCGTAAGTTAAACTCAGCTTTGATACAACTAAATGTAACCCTCTTTACCCGATCCAGAGTATTCGATCGGATTCAGAAGGTTATTTAAGTAATTTCACCTACACATAACTCGAACAGTCCAAAATCATTCATAAATATAAATATAAATATATATAATATAAAGTTTATAATTAAAATAAAGTAACACAAATAATTTACCAAAATAAAAATACCAAAATTCCAAAAATAGAATGTATTTACAACCCAATTATAATAACAATTAACAAAGTATAATAAAAACTAAAAATCAAAATAATTATAAGATAATATAAAATGAATAAAGTTTGTAATTACGCATCCAATACCAAATCATCTAAATCTTGAATATCTCTAAAAGAACTATAGAGATATGAGCTATAAAGCTGAGTGTGTCTCTAAAGTATATACAACCTAACATATAATCATAACAATTAATAGCTCAGAAAGTAACCACAAATCATATTACAAACACAAGCTTAATGTAATGCACGCATACTTCAACACACCAACACAGTGAAAAGGCTCCCCAGAACCCTTTCTCAACCAATCGTCACCAATCGCAGTGTGGTTTTAGAATCAACCTTTAAAGGAATGATAACCACTTCTTCCACCTTACAATCTCACCCCATGAACACACAATGGTATGATTACGTAATTATCTCAATATAATCTCATTCACAATCTCATAGTATTTCTCATATATATATATGTATATATCTTAATGCACAATAGAGCAACACAGTAATTTTAATTAGCACATGTTCTGAGTAAATGTATGACATGAACAACATATATTACCTAACTCAGTCTCAACGATACCATTTCCATATCTCAACATAATCATCACATCAACATGTATCTCAATATATCATGAAATCACATATGTTGCAACACCTCAATATAATAAGTTATGTATAGTTAGAAACACACCTCTAGCAACTAGAACTCTAACGACGAGGAGGTCTTCCGCCACGTACTAATCGAGTACCCGACCTAACAGGATTAGATCCTACAAACACAACTAATATTAATACCAACATAGCCACCACTTAAACACAAACCTTAACTAAAACAACTTACGTGTAGCTTTCGAAATCGGTGTAGAAGTAGGTTACATAGGTGGAGGAAGAGGTAAATCGTCAGCCTCGGAGTAGTGATCACCTAAACACGAATATCTCAAATTAGATTCCTCAATTTAAAACTCTAAAAAAAACTCAAAATACAAAATTAAAGGTAAAATAGTCAAAACGAGGCTTTCGGGTTTAAATTTGGCAAAAGGACAACGGAATCGGACTTAGGACGTCGAAAAATGGTAAAGTAAGGTTTTTTGAAAAGTCAACGGTCAATTGTCAATTGTCAATAGTCAATGGTTAATAGTCAGTCAACGCTCGGTCAAAGGTTTGGGTGTTAAGTTGGTGTAGGACAAAATGGGTTTGGGCTTGGTTAAAAAGATTAATAAGGGTTTGGGTTTTAAAAGTTATTGAGTTGGTTTTGAATATTAAAGGTTTGGATCTAAAAAGCTTAATGGATTAGAGCATAAACTCTCCTATTTGGGCCATCAGATTTGGGTTGGTTATTTTTGACCCAATTCACAACCATTTTGCACCAAGGAAAAACTAGAGTTTGTTCCCCTTTCCTCAAAGGGCATCAACATCAGCCACTACCTACACCGACGTCCGGCCACCACAATTTCTACAAACAACCACTCCAAAACAAAGTCCCAACTCACAACTAACCACTTACCAACTTTAAAAACAACCAAACAATGAAGCAAAAGGAAGTGTCAAGGCCGAAAGTCCCCCTTATCAACACACACGAACAGTGGAGGCTTAGGAGGTTTGAGTGCAAAAAGAAGATTGGTGGTGGCGGTGATTAGCACGGACGACGAAACGACCTTGATCGAAGGGTGATTGATTTTGAAAAAATATAAAAAGAAAGGGAGTAGTCTTGGGAAAAAAACGCAACAGCAAAATAAAAGGAGAAGAAGGGTCAAATAGGGTGAAAAGATGGGTTTTATACTCAATAAAGTTAAAGTATTTACTCGGAGGTCCCTAGAGAACACTAGGGTTTTTAGATTGACCCCAAACCTTTACACACACTACAAATAAATCCCAAAATACCAAATTGACCTTAAATTGTAGTTAATGCTCAATTAAGTCCTTATAACTTCTAAGAATTATGATAAAGCCCCTAAATTTTTAAAAATTTCCAATTAAGTCCTTTAATAAAAATTGGGTGTTACAATTCTAGTTAAGTTTTTTGATTAATTGGTGGCTAGGAATAGTGTTAATATTTAGTTGTGTTTGTAGGATCTAATCTTGTTAGATCGGGTACTCGATCAGTGCGTGGTGGATGACCTCCTCATCGTTAGGTGTGTTTCTAACTGAACATAACCTATTGTTTGAGGTGTTGTGTCATATGTGATTGCATGTTGTATTGTGGTATATTGTTAATGTGACGATTATGTTGTGATGTGAAAATGGTATGATTGAGGTTGAGTTGTGTATTGTATGTTGATAATGTCATGTACATATACAAAGCATGTGACTGATTAAAATTATTGTGATTCTTCTACTGTGCATTGGGATATATATATATGAGAAATACTATTAGATTGAGACCGAGACTAAATTGTGATAATTATGTAATCATACCACTGTGTGTTCATGGGGTGGGATTGTATGGTGGAAGACGTGGTTGTCATTTCTTTAAACGGTTGATACTAAAACCACACTGCGATTGGTAATGATTGGTTGGGAAAAGGTTTTGGGGAACCTTTTCACTGTGTTGGTGTGTTGGAGTATGAGTGCATTACATTGTGAATGTGATTGTAACATGATTCGTGGTTTCTTTTTTTGTGTTATAAATTGTTAAGATATTATATATTAGGTTGTATGTACTTTAGAGACACACTGGGCTTTATAGCTCATTTCCCTACAGTTTCCTTTACAGATGCTTGAGATATAGGCGACTTGGTACTCAGAGGCATAATTATAGACTTATTTCATTCTATCTTTTATTTTGTTTTATTTTTGGGTTTTTAACATACTTGGATTATTATTTTATTGGGTTGTAAGTTTATTTTTAATTTTGGAGATTTTTGGTTTTTATTTTGGAAGTTAATTATTTTATTTTAATTATAGACTTTATATATATATATATATGAATGTATGTGAACGATTATGGTATTTTGGATTGCATGTACGTAAATAACCTTCTAGATCAGAGCATATCTTTTAGGCCGGGTAAAGGGGGTTACAAAAATAAGAATATATATATCTATACCTTAAACGAATTGGGAATTGTATTTTTGATATTGCGAATGTGTTTTTTTATATAAATCGCCGGTAAAAAAAATACAAAGAGATGATTATGGCTTTATAGCCATTTACAACATTTGTTTATATTTTTCTTCTCTACAGGCAACATGGGTCGTCAGGGGCATGCAGCTCGGGGTTCGGCGTGGTGGTAGTGTCAGGCACATGCTGGTGGCCTCAGGAGTGTGGATCTGACGTGGCAAGGCATGGGTGAGAGCGATGGCAGAAGACCTTAAGAAATTAGGGTTTTTGATTTTTTTAGGTATTTGAGCTTGTTGGGTAGTTAGGTTAGATCTGTTTAGGGTTTGGGTTTAGATTTGTAATTTGGGTATTGTAAAAAAATTAAAAATAATGGACTTTATTTCATTGGATTTTAATTTAAAGGTTTTTTATTTTTTGTTTTTTTTTTTGTTTATTTTGATTTTTGGTTTTTTGGTTTATTTTATTTTGGGTCGGTCAAAATTGGGCTCCAACACTAATTATATCTGTTTTTTTGGCACAAAGCGTAGAATTATCCATAGTCTCTCCTCAACCCATAAGTAAGAATACAATACATTTCAGCGCATTCGAACTCATGTCCTCCTGCATTAATAATAATACTCATACCAATCGAATTAAGACTCAATCGAAAAGTAAACAATATTTTAAAAATAAATAGATTTGTATATTTTCAAGTTTAAACTCAATTAGTGTGTCTACATATGTCATATTGATAAATCAATATAACTAAAAAGGTTGAATATTTTAGTTAAGAAGAAAAATTCTATGAACTATCCGAAACGTAAGGTCGGGCGGCATCTCCATCCCACAAGTTCTATGCTATTTTTAGGTTTTACTTGTTACACGCAAATGAGCGATGGTTGACTTATTCCAGTTTTGACTCCACCAACCTCTACCGCTCTATATAAATAATGTCCCACCTTCTCTATTATGCTTCAACAGCCACCAAAAAGCATAGGAAAAACAACCAATTTACTCTCTCTGCGTCGGCTGTCCTATGCCATTCAATTTTTGAAGGGTAGCGCAGAGAGAGGTCCACTATTCATTTTAGTCTTTTCATTTATTGGGGAAAGAAAAATGGCAGTTCTTAGAGTTTGTTTTGTGGCTATTCTAGCGGCTCTGGCTATTGGTATGATTGCCTTGCCTGTTTCTGTTCAAGCCCAGTCCCCCGTCCCAGCCCCAGCCCCTCCCCCTGGTCTTGCCCCTACCCTTGCCCCCACCACCAACGACGGTTTGTTCTCTCCCTCTATTATTTTATTTAAATATAACTTTTGGTAATAGATTCCATTTTTATTTATCAATGTTCATAAAATGAATTAACTTTGTTTGATGTGGAGGAACAGGAGCATCGATTGACCAAGGGGTTGCATGCGTATTGATGCTGGTGGCATTGTTGCTTACGTACATGATTCATGTTGCTGACTTATGCTTCAATTTTTGAGCCATTTGTTAGATTGTCAAATTTCTGGGGAGAGGAAGGGATATGTTGGATGATTTGTAACTGTGCTTGTAGAAATTTAGGCAAACTCTTGTTGGCTTTTTTCCGTGGATAATTTGATTTCTTCATTTTTATTATGTTTAGTGGCATTCTAATAATCATTTCTCAATGACTTCTTTGACTATTAATCTTCCATTTTGGCATTCTCTCGATGCTACGCTTCTCAATCATCTCCTCATAAATATGCTTGCTGTAATAATATGTTTGTTGTTATAGGTTATATGGTCAATATGGGTTTCTTGCATTTGCCAAGAACATGCCAATATATATATATATATATATATATATATATATATATATATCCATCTACTAAAATAAGAACAAGAAGAGATTGTATGAAACTGTGATTTCATTATATTTATTATTTTGATTATATTGAACTCATGTTTTTTAGTTTATTACTTTTAAATTTTGTTAAAAAGGTTACAATGATTTTGATTTTGCTCATATTGTTTATACATTTAAATTTTATGAATTGTAGCTTCATTTGGTATTATTTTTCTTGTGCTAATTTGTCTATTGTACTGAGCATATTGTTCTAGTCACTCTTTTACTATTTATTAATAATCCACGTTAGTATTATTGAAGTGTTGTCAAGGCATGTTAAGTAGCTTATTAATTGAACTGGTGTATAAATTGCTAATTTGAGTTACGGATTATATTGTAAAAAAATGAATGATTAATTGAGCGGATTGTTTCGATGACCGCTGTGGTACTTTAGATTCGATCGAACTTTTGAGTCAAGTTTTGAGGTGTTATAATCTTAATGTCAAAGTTAAGTTTATTCGGTTCTAGGTCTAAATTGAGTTAATGTAGATAGAAATTGTTGTGTACATGTCAATTAGGAACTTTGAATTGCGATTTTGCGACTTTTGTGAGACTTTAATGTTGTTTTTCTTTACTTTTGAATAGATTGGAGATGTCTAATGATTTTGTTTCTGATCGTCAATATAAAAGCTTTAAATTATATTATGGATACTTTTAAAGAAATAATTGAATGTTTTTCAAAAAGCTCTAATTTTTATTTTTATTTTTACTTTTACTATAAAAAAAAAAAAAAAAAAAAGGGTTTTCAACAAATAGAGTGAAATTTTGATAACTGAATTATTTTGAGGAAGAATTGTAGCGGTTCAAAAATTTTGGTATCAAATTTCACATCGAAACGAGATAAGTCCAGTGATAATATTTTTAATAATTTATACGGTATTATTTGTGTAGTATTACTAAGATAAATTATTATGGAAATTTTGATGAAGGGATAAAATTTATATTTATAATTTTTCTTATGCTAATTTGTTTGTGGTATGGAGTATATTGTTTTACTTATTATTTTACCTTTTTTTTATTATTATTTATCCATGATAGTAATATTGAGTTGTTTATTTATTAAATTGTTGTACGAATTGTTAAATTGAATTGTGGATTATAATGTAAAAAAAATGAATGACTGATTGAGCGGGTTGTTTTGGAATCCACTATAATGCTCCATATTTGATCGGATTTTCAAGTCAGATTTGAGATGTTACAAAATTTATAAATACAAATAAATAATAATTTAAATATAAATATTTGTTTTATAAATTATAAAAATAAAATTAAATATTCAGATTAACTTAACTTAAGATCAAAAGGTTTTTATCTAGTTGAATCCATTTTTCTGATTCAATCCTCTGATTTTGAAGTGCTGATTGAACCAACGATTTTCTATTTTCGATTTAATATTATCAAGCCCTTGGGTATTTCTCTTTGGGAAATACGAAAAGGCCCAGTGGATAATGGGCCAGGATGCTTATGTGGATCTCCCTAATGAGGGCATAGTTATCCAAAATGAAGTGTCCAAATGAGGCTAATGATATAGGGGAAAGATAAGTGGGACCACAGGCCGATGGCTCATGACAGCCGAAGCTTCAAACAGAAAACAACGGAAAAGAAATGGGTGAGCTGGATGTAAAGGGTCTGGGGACCAGGGACCAGGGACCAGGACCCTTGCCTTAGCTCAGCCTACTTGCACTGAACGAGGGGATGGAACACCGTTAGCCTGACATTACATGTACGGCCATGGTTGAGTTTCATTATGTCAAGAGAAAAATCTTCTGGATTGTTTTCCTTTTTTTTTTTTTTTTTTCCAAAGTTGCGGAATTTGGTGCCCTTTCGCTCCCTAACATGACCTCTTCCTGCTTCAGTGGTCAATCAATATGGAACCCTCACCCTCTCTTTTCTTGATAAACTAGAGAAGTAAAGATTTGGAGAAAATTTGGTTATCCTTTCGCTGTGTTAATTTAATGATCATGCAAGGGTCCCCCCCGGCCCTAAAGTAAATCACATTCCCACAAGAAAATGACCCATGAACTTCAGGCTTTTACTGTCCCTACTCATCAATAGGTGAAACCTCAAGAGGCAAACAAAATCTTAGTTGTAGGGCTCCCTCTCTCTCTCTCCCTCTCTTTCTGCCACCCAGATAAAAAAATTTCCATCATAAAGGCCTGCAAATCTATCACCCTAATCGCCCAAAATCTACCAGATAATGACATCTCTTTTCTCACTTTTTCAGAATCCCAACAGCATGCTTGAGTTATATAAAAAACCTGTTCCAAGTTGTAGACATGGTGAGGCAATGAGACTAGAAAACCCAGAAACAGCCATTGTGGCCTGGGATTTATAGAAGAGCATATTTTGTCATGTTAGGGAGGGTGGTGTAAATATTTTAGAATAAAGACAATTTTTATTTAATAAAGAAATTCAGCCCTTTTCATGAGACATGAGGTCTATTAGTATATTCTTGGATTTAGCATTACGGATTGCGAAGAGGAGGAATGAGCTCTCTTTTTTCCCCTGGTGCTGCAAGGGTTCAGGGAGAGCTAATAATGCCAAAATCTTATGACATTTGTTTGCACTGCTCCCTTTTATGGTTGGACCACAATTTGATGATACACTTCATCACTCAAAGCATTGAATACTGTTTAAAGGCGCAATGTGTAGCATTAAAAGCCCACATGATGATCAAGTGTTGAGTAATGATGCCCAGTTTTGGCCCAAAAATGATGATCAACTTTGATTTACTAAATTTCACCCACAGACACAACACTGGGAGAAAGGGACCCGGATCTTGAAATGCCATACCTCCCCCCACCTCCTCATCATTTTCTATATCAGTCTCAAACTGCCCATCTTTCTTTCTGCCTCTGCTGTGTGTAAATTCGTCCCCTATTTGTTCCACCTGCATGTCTCAAAGTGGTCAAATTTTAGTGCAAGACATGAAATTTAAGTTACACTATATGATTCATCTCGTTATAGCTATAAATGACATGAAAAGTAAATATTTTGTGTACTTGCTTACAAGTAGAGCTGCTCATAGGTTGGGTCAGACTGGGTCTAAGTATGATATTAACATGCTTTATGTTTGTTCAGGTCCAACCCGGTCAAAAATCTGAACCTAAATTTTTTTTTCCTCAAACATGCCCATATTTGCAAAAGATTAACTCGAGTCTATTTTAGGTCTGTCCATATTGTTTTTAAAATTTTTTAAAAAAATATTTATTTTATTTTATTTTAATAATTTTATACATTTTTTATTTATTGAAATTTTTTTATAGTCATCTTAACATTATTTTAATGTTTACACTAGAGTAGTGTTATATATTTAGTATATGTTTATTTTTTTAAAAAGTGTTATAAATTACATAATATAAAATATTATAAATTTACTGTCCAAAAAAGTATTATAAACTTAAAATGGGTCGGGTCGAGTTGGATTTGGGCTCGAATGTTTAAACCCGAGCCCAACTCATATGTTAAGCAGGCTTATTTTTTACCGGAATTTATTTTCGGATCTAATATTTTTGTCCAAATCTTCTTAAATTTCAAACAGATTTTCCTCGACCCATGAACAATGTTACTTAAACTATGTAATACATTTGAAGCCCATAGGGTCCATAAACCAACGGGGAATATGGAACTTCATTTGTATTTCATGAATCCACCACACTCCATGCACATATTTAAATCCCTGCCAAGATTGAGATACTTCAATCCCACCGATTCAGATTTAGAATCAAATATCACTATCATGTAATTAATCGTTACATTTATGTGCCGATAATTAAATTATCAAAAGGAATCTAATATATTTATGGATGCATTTGAGTTTGACACCACGTGTGCACTGCAGATAATAAGAATCTAAAGTTTTTACCATATTATTAAGAAAAAATATAAAATAAGACAACTTAGCCTTTTGAAATGTTCGTATCACGTGCCCTCACGAAAACAAACATCAAAGTAAGTAAAAAACATACATAGAACACGTACCCAAGCTCGTCCGTCACCGTTACTGTGACGGAGATGTTTAATATTCTTAACTTCACTCATTAACAATATTAATTAAACAAAATTCGAAAAATAAGAAAAAATTTGCCGATATTTTCAGTTCCCGCCGATACAAAATTAGCCGTAAAACTGGCATTACAGGAGAAAAAGGAAGGAGCACTCCCTCAAATGGCTAAAAGAGGATCCGATCCGAACAAATCCCCGATATCTTGGAAATGATTATCGACATGTTGCCAGCTGGAGAAGCCTCCACCAAATTCGAACTCGAAATCCTCGCACGAACTAAAAAATCCATTATCGAAATCATCTTTCAAAAAACTCGTGTAGTCGTCGAACAAATCCGGTACTGAACTAAATATGTCACTTGGAATAGAGAATGGGTTGCTGGAGAAATCCGACAACTGTTCTCTGGACACGCAGCAAGAATCCTCCCGAGGTTCGCTCTCGATTTCTCGAGATTCTTTGATGCTTTGCGACGAGTCGACTTCGTCGGTCGAAAGCGAAGGGCAACGAAGAACGGAGGTTGGCGAGCAAAGATTGGTGGTGGTGGTGTGGGATTCTTCCACGGAGTTGTACTCTGAGCTGGAGAACGGCTTTTGGCTGTTTTTGTCTTGCAGTGATTTTTTGTGGGGAGTGGTAAAGTTAGTCAGCGCGTCGGGACCACGCAGCTGAATAGCCGCGTTGTCGTACACCATTGCTGCTTCTTCGGCGGTGTCATAGGTACCCAACCATAACCGTACACGCCTTAGCGGGTCCCTGATCTCAGCCGCCCATTTTCCCCAAGGCCGTTGCCTTACTCCTCTGAATTTCTTCCCGGCTGGTAATACCTTAGCCGAGGACGCTTTAACTTTTGCTACAGCAACAGCCGCCGACCTTTTTCGAGAATTCCTGGACAAAGTCGACGATTTACTTCTGAAAGCAGCGTCGTTTTGGGCGGGACATGATGATGAACCAATAGTTATCTCGTTCACGAATTTCTTGACTCTTCGGGTTGTTTGTTCTTCGTCTTCGTCGCTGGAGGAATCAGTGGCGTCAGCATCAGTAACTGATATCCGAACAATTCGAGGCTTCATTTCTGGTTGGTTTTCGACTTTGACATTTAACAGTGGTGAAAGGAGCTTGGTTTGATTGCGATGTTCTGTGAATTTGATTGAAGAAACAGAACAATGATCCATTCTTTTTTTTTTTCGATTCTGCCTTCTTGAATGCCGGTTTTCAACTTCTATCACTTGGTCTCATCGAGAGCGGGAAGGGGAGTCAAATAAAAGCGGAGGGAAAAGAAGGGATTCCTTTGAGACTTGACACCAGGAGAATAAAGGGTTAAAAAAATAAAGCTGAACAATGAACACGTTAATGAGAAGCTTGAAATGAAGAGAAGCCCACCATTAATCTGTTAAAAGCTTACTCAAAAATACTTACGAGCACAAGAAATTTCAAGGAAAGTTATCCCAAAAAAAAAAAAACCAATAGTGCGCTTAAACAAGCAGTACGGAAAGCACCCCGATGGCAAAAACTAGTAGTTGTGAGAGAGCGGAGCGATGAAAAAAGAAGAAAAGAAAGAAAACCGTAGGTAAAAGTTGCAGAGGATAAAAGAAAAAGGGAAGATGCCGCGAACAAAAAAAAAAAACCCACTACGCAGTGCCTTTTCTCAGTCACTTGACAGAGCACAGACTTGCTATTTTGGGTAACTTTCAAAGCCAAATCCTAAAAGAAACTAAGAACACAAATTGCTTTCTGTTGATATACAGTACTTTCTCCAGGAAACATAAAGAAAAAGAAAAAGAAAATTCTTAAAAGAGAGAGAGAGAAAGAGAAAGAGAAAGGGAAAAGAAAAAGAAAAAAGAACACAAAGAGGAGTGAAGAATAGCTCGACAAGAGAGTAAAAAGACAGAAAAAATGAAGCAGAGATTTGAGGCATATACCGAAAGTTGAGCTATTTTATAGGAACAGCCGTAATTGGCTCAAGGTTAAAATGCCATATATTTTATTTATTTAAAATGCCATAATTTTTGCAACTACTCAAATTACCACTTTACCAACCTCCTTTTCTTCTCCTTCCAATACGTGTAGTCTTTCTTTTATGTCCACGTAAAATTTCATTTAAATTGCTTAGGCGAATGTTATAATTAAGTTCCATTCCTTCAAATTGATTCATCGAATTGAATAAATACTAATTAAATTAATTAAAATTTTTATCTTTTAACTGTTAATTAAATTATTTTTTTTTTAAAATTAATTGAATCGAAATATTTCGGTTAATTTGATCGATTAATCGAATTAATCAAAATTTATATGTTTTTGGTTTTTTACAATAAGTATAAAACATATAAAAAATTTGATAATGTTCATTAATTGAATTATTAGAATTAACCGAATTATAAGTCTTGAAACACTACATAATTAAAAACACTACATAAATTTGGTTAATTCGGTTAATTACTCGATTTCAAACCGAAATAATCAATAATCGAATTTTCAAAAAATCATTAAACGACTTCCGATAAAATTAGATCATTTAACCGAACAATTAACCAAATTAGATCGATTCAATCGATTAATTCGGTTTTAATTGAAATTTGAACACCCCTAATTATGCCTCTTGCTTAAATGGTTTCATTATAATTATTTATGATTTTTTTGTAGGCGTAATGACTCATCTGATCTTTCAACTTAAAAAAGAATCATTTTAGTTATTTATTTAAAATTTTTCGTTTTTTTTAACTTTAAACTTACTATAAATTACTCAAAATAAATGAAAAAAAATTAACATTTGTTTTGTACAGTACTTCAGCAATTAATTAATTTTTTTATAATTTTAAAATTATAAAAAAAAAAGAGCATTTTTTAAAAGAATAAAAAATTTATAGAAACGGTATTTATTAATATTTTTTAATATTTAAAATATTAATTAATTGTTATGTTAGCAAAGTTAACAAACGATAATTCTTCTATTCATTTTAGGTGATTTGATAAACAACACAAGTTTAAGAGTTGAAAGAGAAAAAATTAAATAAAAAACTAAAATAATATTTTTGTAAAGTTGGAGGGCCAAAAAAAGTCATAATACCATTTTTTTTATTTATTTAAGAAACAAATGTAGAATCTGTTGAGAAATTGAAA